>JAAWXA010000006.1:0-178598 GCA_038090715.1 Florisuga fusca | reverse complement strand
CCCTTTATTTTTAAATTTTTTAAGTTGATGAGCATCTTTGTGAAAGGCCTTGCTGGTGGAAAATTCATTGCAAATTACAAATTCATTACAGCTGTCTGATTGTTTGCTTTCACTCTGTTTCCCTTCACTCCCAGTGCTCCCTGTGAGTGGATGCTTTTATGCTTGTGCTCTGTCTGAAGTTTAGCAGTAATTCAAATTCTTGCTTTAATCAATATGCTACATGTAATGTTGCAGCCTGCAGCAGCCAGGAGAACAAATCTGTCAGTGCCGGGAAGAACCCCACAGCCCTGGTCTAAGTCTTCATCAGACACTTCAGCTACTTAGGTCAGGGATGGGTTGTTACTGCAATATGTGGTCTTCCCAAATCTTGGAGCAGAGTGTGAAAAAACAAAACAAGATAGCAGGTGTTTTGATAACTCTTATTTTTTGTCAAAGCAGAGCATATGCTTTTACCTTCACAAGTCTGGCAAGAAGGATGGCATCTCTCACAGACGTTGTCCTTACTTTCATAGTAATACTCAGGACAAGAGCTAATACATTCATTCTTCGAGCGCAGTAGGTAGAAATATGTATCACAGAAAAGGCAGTCTGTGGGCTGAGGCCCCATGCACTCCTTACAACCTTTGTGGCATCTCTCACATGAAGCAGTGGAGTTTTGTGCAAAATACCTAAAACAGATCAGACAGTCATGGCTTTGCATAAAGCCCAGCAGTGACAGGAAGACAAAAATATTTATCCTTCATCATCCGCTTTTAGTGTGATTACATCACTGTATAAAAGTGGTATTGATGTGATAGCAGTAAACATTTACAACCTCAGTGAAAACAGAATTAATTTCCTTTAATACCCCTTGGCCATTTGAATACAGCTACAAAACAAAACTTTGTAAATTGAGGGTGTATAAAGCAAATCTTTCTGGATTCTAGGGTGAATTCAGACACGAATTATCTAAATAGGCAAGGCTCAAAACCTCAACTCCGGTTTTTCATTCCAAGACATGTTATGGAGGTGTTGGGTAAGCTGTGAATTTCTCACTGCTCTCAGTGATGTGCTGCCAGATGGAAATTCAGAAATACAGTATTTCATTTTGGTGCCCAAACACGCTTAGCCAAAGGATACTACCAGAGGAACAGTGTTCACCTGAGTTGTGCTGCTGGGGACAAGGAAGAATTGCTGCTCTGTGATTTTGTTGAGATATGGTCATTGCAGACTTGCAGTTTAATTGTGCAATAATTTAATTTAACAGTCACAGTGATCATACTGTGCTGTGAAATGAAATGGGCCTGACTCAAATGTCATAGGCTCACCTCCCAGATTTGAATTTGACAGGACCACACTGAATTCACATTTTGAAATTAAGGTTATTGCCTAGAATTACAAGTCCTCAGTTGAAAGGTGTTTCAATGGTTGGTTTTATTATGATCCATTATAAACATGGAAATGCAAATGCAAACCTCAATGCAAACCAAAGTAACCTCACCTGAACTACAGATTAAGTAGAGGCTGCAAGGATGCTTGAAGGAAGTTACTTACACTGCTTCCTGTGCTCAAGTTGACTAATATATAGATATTACAGTATAATATTTAGTGTACAGTATATAGTGTATTTATTCTGCTTAACACTATTCTGTATAAACAGAACCTAGGAGAATCCTTGGAATTTAAGAATGGCTACACCACATCAAGCTGGTCCAAACTATAAAGTTTTCTACTGTGAGGGGAGATTTTCCATCACCTCTGTACTGGGACAATGTAAGATTTTTTCACCTGAGTTCAGTTCTATTTCTCTCTGAAGTAGAAAAGGGCAGACTGATGTAATTTCTCAAAGATCTATCTGTGACATAGCCCTTAGGATCTTGGATCTTTAGCTTAGACTTTACCCTTCTGGACACTGATATACACATCCTTTTCCTTGTTTGTACCAGCCCGGTTTGCAGGAAAGGCACTGTGAGCTGTGTTTTCCAGTGCAAGTGACACAGGTGGTGTGGCATGGGAAACATTGTCCTTCATTGCTGTCATCATAATACCCATCTGGGCACGTTTCAACACAGGTTGTATCTGCACAGACAATAATGGAGAATAACACATGATATTCAGTATTTCCTGCTATAAAACATCTCGTACAGCTATGCTAGAGCAAACTCTGTAACAGGAGGTGCTACTAGAGCACATATCAGAACAAGAAAAGAGAATGTTGGCATATGATAATTAGTTTTTGCCTCTTCTAAATCTTTTCAGTTCATTAGTCTGCACCTCTGCTTTTTATGTGTATTAGCAGGCTCTTCAGAGCAGATAATTTTTTTATCTTTGAGAAATATAAAGGCATAACACATAATCAGGATCAGCAGCTTTAGTTTCTTTCAGAATATACAAAAGAAGAAAATATAATTAGGAAACCTATCTATATTGCCATTTTCCTTAGGATTCACTCCAAGCATCAGCTTTATTGCCTTCTGTGTATATGATGACACTGATGGTAAGTTTGAGATTTAAAAATATTTGTTTGTCTCTACCCCTGTCTGTGACTGCTGCTTTATGTTATGGGAATAAATGCCTGTAATAGTGCCAAATGTACAAGTTGTATCCCACTTTTTGCTGAAATTTCAGAGGGTCATTGTAGGAATCTTGAAGTTAGGACTTATGCAACTAACTGGAAATGCATCAAGCTAAGAGAGCAGTGATTACCTATTACTAGTAATTATTTAGAGTGTCTTTATAGTTTCAGAGAAAAATAAGATCAAGAGGCAGGAGCAAGACACTTACTGAGAAGATATCGGTTATTTTCACAGCTGAGACACTGGTGTTCAGTGGGTCCTGAGCAGTGGAAGCAATTCTTATGACAAGGCTTGCAGGTCTGAGTTGTCTCAACATAGTACTCTGAGGGAGAGCAGTATCCATATGGTACACAGTGCCCATCACGGTTCAGCTTCAGTCCATTTCTGCAAGTAAGGCAGGCAGTGGAAGAAGAACAAGTCTGGCATGTCCTGTTGCATGCTGAAATGGACA
Source organism: Florisuga fusca (assembly GCA_038090715.1). Taxonomy (NCBI): domain Eukaryota; kingdom Metazoa; phylum Chordata; class Aves; order Apodiformes; family Trochilidae; genus Florisuga; species Florisuga fusca. Next base: position 175,592 of record JAAWXA010000006.1, on the reverse strand, counting down.
TACAGTAGAAATGTCACCGTTTCATGTTGCATTTTAGATATTATTTAACCTTCAGTTTTGAAAAGAGCAGTCAATAGCTCAGGATGAGAGGCTGAGGGAAACAGAGGCAGCTCTGTTTCTGCCTAGTTGAACATTTTAGTATTTTCAGTCATAGGACACAGTTCTTTAGGTTTCCCTTTGTGTTGGCCCTACTTTTGCCAAGCGATGTTTTTTAACACACTGTCTCCATCAACACTTAGTTCTTTACCAGAATAGTTGACTATAATATTAAATACATTTTGCTTTGCTATCTCCCTCTGAGATTTTTTCAGGTTTTTTGTGGCTCTAAGATTGGAATTGTTATTTTTCTGCATTAGCTATCTCCTTCATTTCCAGGACACTGATAATAACATTAGCTGGCACAAGCAGGCCCTTTTGGGATAGTCTTAATGAGACCTACTTGTGCCTCACTACCATTCAGGTGAAAACAACATCTGCCAACCTTGACAGTCTTCAGTGTCTTCTTCATAGTAAGTCCCTTGAGGACACTCTTCAAAACATGTGCCACTGTAGAGGACAAAGGAGTTGATAGCACACTCTGTGCAGTCGTCAGGGTCTGGCCCATCACAATCCTTGCAGTCTTCATGGCAAGGAAAGCAGTGCTTGTCTTCAGCATAGAAGTGAGGTGGACAGTCCTGCACACACTTCCCCTCATGCAGAAAGAACTCATCCATGCACTCTACAGAGGACAGCAAACAACAGATAACCAAACAGGCTGTGAATTCTGACCTTGGGAAGTGATGCAGGGAAGAAATCCTAAAGGCACTTTGGGAAGCTAGTGCTTTCTTTTTTGACACTTCCCCCTTCCAAACTGCCCATAAATGGCCCAGTCCTCACTCATGTTCTGTGTTACATCAAGAAACTGAGAAGCCAAGTGACCTGTTCAGCTTTATTGATAATAACCAAGCCATACTGCCACTGAATATAGGTAGACTTTTCCTGAGATATTATAGCTGCATTATGAACTTGCTGCAAAATCAGGGATGTCCACATCAGACGTTTTGTTTGTTTTATTATTAAAATAAATCTGTCTGGAATACATGGATCTGAATGTTTGTCTTTGCATAGAGCTGGGATTTGCTAATTTTATTATGAATACTTGGTTTCAAAGCTTTGTTTATGTTATATTTTCCCCCTTTTCATCCTTGTTTAAAATTCCAGACTTGCTTGCTCAATAGCTATTCTTGAAATTTTTGTGGAGGCACTCAGACTCACCAGGATATCCAAATCTTTTGTAATATGCTTTATTACAGAGGTTTCATCCTCTACTATGAGTAGTCATTTTCAAAAATGCTAAATAGATGTAAAGTTCAACCAAACTTGGAAAGAAACATTCTGTATTTCACATTGGTGTAAATGTGTAAAAAGTGTCTAGGCATGGATACACTAGATCAGAAACAGAATGAAACTGGTAGGAATCTCCAAAGCACAATGGGGGCAGGCAAAGCAACGTGAAATATTTACAGACTAGTGGTTTATACTGAGTTTTATCAAGAAGAACTCATTGCTTTGCCTCTGTCTTAGACATTAGTAATGATACTGTAATTCTTTTTCAATTTTTACTCATTACATAATTTCTTTTCAGATCTGTGTATCTGTCAAGCTGTCTCTGGACAGATCCAGATACATATTACCATTTTTTACCTTTGCATATTTCATTGTGAATGCACTCCTGACACATATCAGGGCAGTGTTTGCAGATGCCTTCAGAGGCAAAATGCTTCTCTGAACAGGTAGGTTGACACATCCAGTGTTCCAGAAGCAAAGGACTTTCACAGGAGAGGCATTTGGTTGCACTTCCCATGCATGTTTTACAGGATGCACTGCATTCCTTGCAAGTCTCAGAATCATTAAAATATCCCCTATTGAAGGAAAACAAACACAAAACATACTTCCTGTCAGTGTACAGTTATCAAACAGTCCAGAATGTAAGAATTGTGAGGATATATAAGACTTTCCAAGCCCAGACATGTCACTACATCAGTTTTCTCTCACCATCTGTTGCCCATCCTTCACCTACAGCACTCTGCCTGTGAGCAGACAATAAGTGTGGTCAGTGCTATGATGGGAGTCTTCCTTTGTTCTTGTACCTGTTCTCTTAGGGATGGTAGACTTCGTCTCTTGCTTATTTCTTGGTTTCCTCCTCACATAATATGTGAAGATCTGGGAATAATATGGGAAGTTATTTGGGAAAAGAAAGATGCAAGCTCTAGTCTTGCAAAGTTGACCCTCAGCAGGGTCAGGGAAAGAAAAAGAAATATAAACACAGTGGCTCTAGAGGAGTGAAAGAGAAGAGAAAACCCTGGAAGTGTGAATGCTGGGAAGAAAAAGAGGGCTGGAATTAAAGAAACCCAGCAAGACCTGTGCTTAATGACATCAAGATAGACAAACTGGGGAGGGATCTTTTATTGGTACCTGTGGTGTGAGGGCAACTATAGACAGCCATGGCTGGGATTATTTGTCATAAAGAAAATACAGCAAAAAATTGCTCCTATATTTTAGAAGAGGGGTAAAAGAAGAGGCTGGATGCAATCCAGTCTGCCACCCCTCTCCAAACCATAATGCTGGAAAGGTAAAGAGCAAGCAAGTCCCCATTTTAAGGTAGTTATTAATCCATATGTATACAGCCATTGATGAAATCCAATGAAGAAGGTGACATAGAAAATAGTCTCAGAACATATACCTTTCCTTCTTGGAACTGATCTTTGCAAAGAAATACTGAGGAGCTGCATGAGGAGCTGCATTGGCTAGCCCACCCTTTCAAAATCCCCTGTCAGGAACTGCCTATGCAGAAAGCCCTTCTGTCTCCTACAGCATATCCCAAAGTTAAAAAAGAACCCTAGAAAAGCCTTATGTATTCTGCTCCAGTGGAGAGTAGTTATGCCTCAAGAACTTTGCCTCAGAGGCTAAAACCAGAGTTTAACTTGAGTGGACTTTGCTCAGTGATGCCTGGGAAGACATTATTTGTAGTCTGGAATTTGGAAAAAAGACTAGTGGCATATGAAGAAGTTAAATTAATTATATTGATCTTGTGTGGCGTACCTGTGGGGAACAAATACCAAGAACAAACATATTATTGCCAAAACATTATCTTTTCTTGTCTATCCCTATTTCTGATTTTAAAAGTTGTTTCTAGAAGAGAGTAAGCTTCAGTGCAATTGCTTTGCATTTACTCTGACATTTAATGATCAGAATTTATTGCACTGGCTCTTTTTTATTTATTTAACAAACTTAGCAGGAAAACAGAGAATTTTTACTGATTATACAAAAAGCAGGAGCTGCACGTTTTTCTAAAGATAAAATTTAACCAAGAAGAATCTTCATACTGGGTAGCACAGATTTTTAATGTGTGTATAGGTATGATGAGTGCTGATGGAAATAGCACAGAAAAAGGAGAACCTGATCTACTTAGGTGCCTGATCTAATATCCATTACAGTCAAATGGGAATCTTGCTTTTTGAATGCTCTTTATTACATGAGAAAGTAAAGAATGTAAGTCAAAGTGTGTTTCTACACACCACTGAGCATTGTATTTTCTTATCAGGACTCTTATCAGTGGGATACACCCACTTTCTGGTTTCTCATTCCTGCCTTGAGGAAGAAACAAGTTAGGACAATGACTACAGGCTTATTCTGAGTCACCATAAGGAACCAATCTGAGGTACCATCGTCCTGTTGACATCAATGAGAGCTGCACCATCTGTCATAGATTTTCTTGTCTAGTTCCACTTCTGATTTTTCATTTTTTTTTCTAAGCTGTTTGTTCAGGGCAGACTAAAATGGCTTTTACCTCGTGGTATTTTCTGGTAAATTTGGTTACATTAAACACTTCAAAGTTTTGTAGCCAATCTGATAATCTGGCCTTTAAAAATGTGGAGTGCAGTGAGAAAATAAGTAGTCAGCCAACAGGAGTTACTTACTCAGGGCATTCCTGTAAACATCTTCCTTTGTGGAGAAAGAGTGACTGGTCCTGTTCAGTCTGACATTTCTGACAGTGCCAGGGATCAGAGCACACCTCACAGCCGTCTATACACATCTCACACTTTCCACTTGCGATGTTGCCAAAAGTTTTGCGAGGGCACAGAGAAACACAGGTATCATGGATAAGAAACTTTCCTGTCAAAAGAGCAACCCAGTGGGGAAACGTACCAATAGGAAATATAATTAAAAGATGCTTCCCTTGGATGGATCTAAAAAAAGCTTTCATCTTGGTTGAAAACTAACTTTTTAATGGTTAAAAATATTAGCAAAACATTCTTTACACCATTTCCCAAAGGAGTTTCCTTGATCTTTGCTGAAATTTAAGGTTAGAAGGAATCATTGGGATTATCTAGCACATCTTCTTGAATAAAGCCAATTCAGTCTTCAGTCTTCTGTCTTCCACTTTTGATTGAAAAGAAAGAAAGCAACATCCATGTAATAGTTTTTTTTACCTGTATTGCCAAGGGAATGTGTTTAATTTTTATCTGATGCCTGACTTTACCTGGAGATTATCTGATTACCTGAATATGGCTTAAGTTGTCAAAAAACTTCAGTGACCGCTATTGAAAGTATTTCCTGGAAGTACATAGGGCAATGAATATTTTAGTCTCTTGCAAAACTTACCCAAAGAAGATGTAGTTTCTTACCTTCTGGACATGAAGTACATATGTCAGCAGATTTTTCACAGGTCCTACATGAGGGGTCACAGGACTGTAACTTTTTTTTTGCATCTGGGATAAAAAAAAAAAGTTAATTAAAAAAAATTTCTTATAGGCTGTTTTTGTTAATTTACCCTTCCTTTAGAAAGGCTCTTTTTTTAAAGTTATTTAAAAAATGTACCACTCTGCATTTTTGGAAATCAAAAAATTGAAGAGCTTGATGGTTGTGTTCAAGTCCACTCTCTTAAACAATAAGTGAAGAGCTGTAATAGAGGAAAAGATAAACAATACCCTGAGATTCACTAAGGCATAATTCTTGACTGCTCATCACAAATGAGAGCAGTAGTCCAGTTCAATAACACTAGCTTCAGTGTAGTGCTCCAAAACCAGACCTGTAACTGTAATAGATTACAAATAAGAAGAACTAGAAAATAGGTAAACTTGGGGCATTTGGTGTAGTGAGGTATTTTCACTGGGCTTTTATACAAGCTGGTTGTGAAACACTGTTATCTTGTAAGTAAGGGAGAGAAGTTTGAATAGGAAGGAGAGAAAAGTAAATGGGAAGAAGATCTGGTAAACAGTTTTCCCAAAAGCTGTTGCCAGAAGGAAGAGTCTGATGTGTGTCAAATGGAGTTTTTATGGCTGTGGAAAAAATAAGACTAAGGTTCTGCTTTGCATAGAGTTTATTCAATGTGTTACTCAGGTCCAAAATGTCAGGGAGATTTGAGGATCATACTTACTACAGGGAAAGTCTGCCATGCAATATGATAGGTCCCAGTGTGAAGGTCTGTATTTTGATCCAAGAAATTGTAATGACAAGTAAATTGATGTGGTATGAAAAAAAAATGTGTGCCAGTGGACAGTAGTCTCTTGATTTTGCAGATAATACAAAAAAGAATAAATCACAGATTGGCTGGGGACTGAGCTTTTCCCCTCAGTTAGCACATCCAGCTCATCCTGCCAATTAAATATGTATGATTTCTGTAAGTCAGTGGACTGGCTGACAGTGTCCATTAGCCACATCCAGCATATCACTACACTTCTGTCTTCTATGTCAAGGTAGGTTAAGGTGCTGACATTTTGAATGAAAGTCATGATAACAAGTGCTTCAAGTAAAAAAATGCAGGAGAATAGGAGATACACATAGAGCCCTTTCCCACAAGGGAAAATAGCGGGCATTGCATTAAGCAGAGAGACACTCATTAGAAAAGCATAGCACAGGGACAGAAGAAGGAGGAATAATAATAAAATTATTATTATTATTTAGAGCTGTACTGCTAAATGAGCTGAGCCATAGCTATCTCAGTGAAAGAAGTTAGATCTACATTCAGTGTGGCTGGGAGGTAATCCATGACAATATGGCACATCCATGTCCACTACCAGCATCTCCAGAGAAGCTCAGCACATCTTAAAAACTCTCTGTACTAAAAATATCGCAATATGCTGTCCCTGTCCAGAATCGGAACAATTCAGGAGGGTCCAGGAACAGCACAACAGATCAAAATCTGGCTGTCTAGCAGCAGGACACTCAGAACTACTTGTGAATATTATTTGCACAGGGTGGGGAAAGCCCATAGTGTTACAGCTCTTGTTGGTAACTGGCACAATGCAAAGAAACTTCAGATATAGCAGGAGATAAGGAGAATTTTCCTTGTCACCACCCTTCTTGCTGAAGCATCTCTGTCCTCCATGAGCAAGGGTCCAAGAGTGTTTGCAGGGTCCAGGAACAGGCCAGAGGATCGACAGCATTATATACATAACAGAAGAAAGCTACACACTGTTAGGGTGAGTATGAGGTCTGATAGTCCACACTGGAGCCTGGATCTGCTCAGTGTGAGGCCAGTGGAGGAAGACCATTGTGTACACCCTGCTAGGCAGCAACTAGTTTTAGCATCAGCTTTAGTAGCCAGAAGTGCTGGTGGCCATGGTGGGTCAGAGACCTATCAAGGACCAAGACAAGTGGGACTAGGACAGTATTTTAGTAAGTACTAGCTGGAGACAATTTTCATCTCACAAGGTACAGAGGCTTGCTGGATGTAGAAAATGCCTGAAACTGATTTTTGAGGTGTGCAGTCTCAAGAACTTCTTAACACCTGACATAAAAACCCTGAGCTTGAGTCACTTTCATGACTTCATATTGACTGTAGCTGAACCTAAGTAATATAACATCAGGTAATAACCAGTGTGCAAAACCAACAACCTCTGGAAAAGCTCTTTGGAAAGACAGGAACAAGTGAGGAAGATATGGAGTCTTTGATTTGTGGAGAAAAGGAACTGTGGAAGTGATGTATAAGCATTGTGAGTCCAAGAGGTGGAGGAGGGATTTACTATTTATTAATCTCTAAAGTTGTAGGAGTGGGATGTATTGACAAAGAAATGGAGAAGCACAAGGAGACCTTTGTGTGTGAAGTGAGTTCAATGCTACCTAAAGCAACAAGGAAATGTCACCTTCTGGAATTCAACAGTGTAACTGGGGCCACTGTGCTGGGTTTACTTGAAATGAGGAAGCAGTTGTCAGATTCATTGAACATTTAGAGTGAAAAGAAATTTGAAAAATCCTGATTAGGGTCTGTACTTTGCATTAGCTATATGTGTTATATATTTGCATATAGACTAATAATCATATAGTTTAGGGAATGAAGACCTAGAGTTACAAAATAATTTTGTAATGGCATTTTTAGTTGCCTGTGAATTTGATCCTTCTTGAGGAGAAGGAACTGTTTGTTCTGCTTTTCTTAGCCCTTAGTGGGTGGATGTGGATATATTGTAAAGCTTTTTTCAATAGCAGGTCCTGTGAGTTTCTTGTGAGGTTGTCTCTGTTTCTTGGTGACATATTTTCTATGGCTTTTTTTTCCCACTGAAGACCTATTTTCTATATTTCAGGTTACATGCTGGTGTTCCAAGAGGATTCTAGTCTGTTTAAATGCCCGAGTGGGCAGTTCAAGTCCCTCGCACACAAACATTTTCAGTTTGCTGATCCAAATAATCCTCAAAGTGACTTGCTGGTGACCATTGCTTACTCCTGTGAGTTGCAGAAATTCACTGTTGCAAGATTATTTGGTGAAAATACTCTGTAGCTTCATGTTTTTTCCTGACTCCTCATTATTGAACAAATCCTTGAGGAGTATCCTTCTTGATGTCATGTGTAAGACTATGAGGAATACTCTCAAATATTTGGATGTTTGGTGTTACTAGATTTTCTACTCTCCTTTTCATAAATATGCAGACCTCCTCTCTTTTTCTGCTCTTGAGGGAAGATGCCCACTGGCCTGAAACTCCTAAGATTTTTCCCATTTATAAACTAGTCATCTGGCACTCTCTGAAAAAGAACTGTGAATAATTGATGATCTATTTCATGGCCATGTAGTTTTTAAATTAATGGTTTTCACATTGCTTCTAGAATGTCATCTGAAAGAAAGACCATCTGTTCCTCAAGTCTATCTGCAGTTGCACATCCTCTGTTACTCTACCAGTTGCTTTGATAAACCTTAATAATTTGTCAAGGCACAGGTCTGATTTTTCAAATGAAAATGTCATTGGCCTTTTCCTAAATATGCAGTAAATAATACAAATGTTCATTTCCTTTTTCAGCAGCTTTGCATCCAGCTCCCTTACACTGGTTGATGTTTTATTTTTTTAAAATCCCTACTGGGTAGTTTTAAGTGCTGTAATTTAATACGAGTTATGTGCGTGAGGAAGCAAGCCAGAAACATTAACGAAGTGTATGTTGCCAAGGGAATAGGACTTTGATCCTGGAAAGAGAAGTGGTGTAATATAAAAAATAAATAGCAAGAATGTAAAGTGAGGCAGAGAAGTTGTAAACCACCACGAGACAATCTTTAAGCGAGCTCATTGTTTCAAAAACGTTTCAAGCCTTACAATTAAAAAGAAAGATCTTTTGCGGTGATGTACTTTTGTGTGTGTCTGTGTGTTTAATCCTTGCCCCTTTGGCAGCATTTACCCTTTTCTGTAATACTCCCTCTTCGCCACCAGAGGGGAATGTACACAAGCAATTGGGCTTCTGGTGGCTTAAATACTCAACTACAGTATTGGCAGAAGAAATCTTACAATTAAATTTACGGTTTTTTCTTAAATTCTGACTTGCCTTAGGCTTCATTTAATACTACGGAAATCCCAACAGCTGTCTAGAATAATGTGACCGTTTTAAATGTATGTTTCTTGCATAGCAAGAAGTTCCCCAAACGGGGAAATATAACGCAAGACACATGTTTATCGGAACCTGTGTACACTGCTTCCAATGATGTAAACAGAGCTTTCCAAAGACTAGCCTTACAAAGCTGAAAAATGGTCATGCAAAATGTTTTTTCTTGGTCTTTGGACAAGTGGGAAATGGAAAGCTCAGAAATTACTGGTATTAAATAATGGGTTGTATTTTGTTTTCTCCTGAAGGATTCCTTTTGGTTGATGATCCAAAAAATTTCCTTTAAACTATCAGCCTGTAGCTTCTGTGGTTGCAAATTACGCTTGTAAATGTTGAAGCTACACATCTATGATATAGAGTATGATGAGGAGTATCTATGATATATGTAAACTACCCATATTCTAAAAGAAGGACATTGATTCTGGAAAAAAACCATTGCATTCTATTAGTATACTGCTTATACTGCTCGTGGTTTTGTTTTTTTGTTTTGGTTTTTTTTTTTTTTTTTTTGGTTTGGTTTGGTTTGGTTTTTTTTGTTTGTTTTGTTTTGTTTTGTTTTTTAATGTGAAAATGCCTTCTATTTAAACACTATTCAGGCCAGAATCTGACTCAATGTTACTTTGATTCTTGTTTCTTTGTCAGAATGAGTAACAACTTTGACATACACCCAGGTAGGTCTCTCCTATTCCTTTCTCCAACCTGAGAAACTGAATCACACTCTGCCACTTTGTGAGCTAAGACTTACTGCAGCTTCGAGCTACAGCAGTGCCCTAGTGCATTGTTGAAGGTATTATCAAACTGGAAGGGTGGAGGAAGGCTGAAAAATATTTTTTTCCCATTTTATTTCTCATTTGGACTTTTGTGACATGGATGATACAATGGCAGAGTTTCTCGAAACCTAGTACAGTAAGACTTTAACTGTAAGTCCAAACTGAATGAAGGAAAAGCTGAGTAAATTTTTGCTCTGTTTAATATGATGTCCCCATATTTTCTTTCTTTCTGCTTAAATGATCTTACATTGATCTTCCAGAATTTTTCAGTCTGATTTTAAAGAAAGATTAAATGAATTCTCAAAAATATTCAGGGTGAAAAACTTAGGTTCATGTGGTAAGATGGAGCGTCCTCTTTGTAGCTTCACCACTTGTTCTAGAAATTGTGAAGTTTATTAAAAGAAACCAACATGAAACTCTCTGCAGAACCTGGGCATATGAATAGAGCCAGGTTCTAAAGAGAACACGGCTAAAGAGACATGTCTTAAAATATAATAGCATTTGAAGCACCTTATGGTCCCTCCTTAATTTCTTTGAAAACCACCAACTTAATTATGAGAGTTCTTATTAGTATATACTCACTCTCTTTGAGCTCTCCATCTTTCTCTCTCTGCTAGCTCCCTATGGACAATGAATCTTTATGCCCAGTCGTGCAAGCAATAAGTGTTCAGACTGATAAAAGATGGCTTGTTTTCTTTGTTTTAAATCTTATTTATTCATGCTCTCTATGAGTAAAAGGGGAACTTAACTCGTAATTTTAAACTGCTATTGAAGTAGCACCCTGTGTACATTTGTAATAATTTTATCTTCTAGATATTGACCTCTACAAGGAGCATATTTTTACAGTATAATTTATTGTCAGGCCATGGCAAAGTGCTGCATGAGGAATGCAGAAGAAAATGAAGTGCCACAGCTGTTTGTAACTGCAGGTGTATTTCTTTCAGAAGGTGACCTGTCTAGTTTTTTTCACTGTATAATGAGATGTCAATTGTATGTGATTCAGTTGAAGGGCTACTAATTTAGACTTTATTCTGCACATGGCACTGGAACTGATACAGGTTATGTATCTTCATGGGGCGATTGCATTACACAGACATAATAAAACACAATAAAAACAATACACATATGTCATAAAATAATAGACCTTTCCAATTTTTAAGATGTATGTGAACTGTAAATTTAAGGAAACTATTGGAGTGCTGAGAAGTAAATCACCACCCCCGGTGCATATTAATTCCTGATCTAGTTACCTTATAACAACCATAGTATTACTTTAACAACAAATAGCTAGAATATGAAATTTGTATGCCTAAGAACATATGGGATAATGAATCATTTTTGCTTACGTCTAGCAACCTGAAATTTCACATATGGATGATGCTTAAAAAGGTCTCCTAACTATTCCCATGATGCTCTAATTCTGTCCTCTAAATGTCATAACATTTTCACATTTGGGAGTCTATTACCCACTCTCTCTTGCTGCTCATTTCTTTACTGTCTTCTGCCCACCCCATTCCTTTTTATTTTCCTTTATTATCCTTTCCATATTCTGAGACCTCTATACCGTATCTGAATAGCTTCATTCAGATCTTTTAAAAATAATAATTTTAAAGCCTGAATTGCTGTTTACTCTCAACCAGAACGTTTTTCCTGTTTTTGTTTTATTCTGCATTAAGGAAAAGGAAATACACATGATGGATGCAGTTGGTCAGTGGCTGCTTGTGGGAGGTTGCTCTTTTTATTGAGGGTGGTGTATAATAGTAAGCAGAACCAGCTGCTATTTAGTAGCATCATTTACTACAGCATATATTATCTGCATGTATAGAAGCACATACTCTGTTTTGAGTTTACATCAGAAACAGACCTCATTCCATACCCTTTATTTTTCTTTTTGTGCTTCTCAGAAGAATGCTGTAGACTAAACCATGTAACCGAGGAATGAATGAGTTTTTAGGGTGTGGTATTTACAGTGAACAGGCAAAATGAAGAACTGAACATAACTTGCAAAATGCCTAATCCAGTTGAAAGGGTGTGTGTATTCACTTAGTGAATAAAGCTTACACTACTGTGTCTCCTGGCTTCCAAAGTAATTTCATCATCTGATACATGAGATAAAATGCAGATGTTTCATGCTAGAAACACAGGGCTCAATCTCTCTCTCTTTCTTTAGTTTTTTTTATTTTTTCTTCTTTTCTTTCTTGGCTTGTGTTAACTTTTTAAAAGCCTGGATTACAGACATGGTCCTTTTCATTGTTTCAAACATGGATATGATTTATTAATGATTCCTGATATGAGTTAAATTGTTTGCCCAAAATATGGCATAGTATATCCCCAAAGTAAATGTAATTTTAGAAAGTTAGGGGTTTTTATAGAATGTTTCAGTTGCTGGAGTGTATGCTCATGCGTTGTCTATCATTTATTCTTGTATTAGAGATAGAAGTGAAAACTGAAACATGGAAAAAAGTGTATTTCATGTTCACAAAGTCCTCACCTAGAAGGACTAGTCTCTCAAATTGCAATGGAAGTCAGGCTACGTTGGTTTCTCTGTGTCAGGCTATGTTGTAGTGCCCATTAATTTATGTTAGCCTTGGAACCAAATAAAACAGTCTTTGTTTCCCAAAACTAACTCTGTGCCATATGGTACATCAACACAGTCACTAAAACCACTGTGGAACCCACTGAATCCATATGGCTGGAATATCCAAAGACAAATGGTTTCTTTATTTGTAAACACAGTTTGAAGTCTAATACCTCAGCTCTCTGTTCATAACATTTCTGAAGAGAAAGAATAAATAGAAGACTAACATTGTAAAAGATGATGTAGAGTACTGGATTTGGAAATTTTGGCTGCCTTCCTAGTTGTGTTGACTTCCTGCATTGTCTGGAGGAGAAGGGCATGTGCTGAGAATGATCTTGGTGCAACCTCATCTTCATTTCCACAACAAGTGTGAGGTTTTTCATTTCATACTTGGCTTCCATTCTTGGCTCAGGCCTCCAGGCTTGGCTCAGTCCTCCAAGTAGTGTGCCTATATTTTTTAGTTAGATTCTTTAATTCAGGCCACCTGAGCTCAGGGGCAATCCTAGCATGGTGGTGCACCAATGTAAATATGTTGACATGGAATATCCAGTAAAAGGAGCATATATTAATAAATAGACAGAAAGGATGAGAGCCAAAAGCAAAAACTCAGTGTCTTGACAACACTGGTCTGGTGAACAAATATGAAGTTATTCCAATATCCTGGGCAGAATGGACAAGCTTCTTGGGCACCTTTAGAAACTGAGTCTGACAACAGACGAAATGGAAGATTCTTACATTTTAATAAGAAGGAATAACCCTGGAGAAAACCAAGGCAGATATAAACAAGCTAAACAACAACAACAACAACAACAACAAAATACACTCTAATAAAGTGTTTAGAGATCTGTCCAGAGGAAGCAATGAAAAACTTTGAAAGATATCATGACTTGGAAGCCATGCATGAAAAAAAAGTATTTCACCTGTTCCCATAATCTTCCCTAAACCAAATAATGAGAAAGAGGAGGCCCTACAGAAATTCTTCAGAATATTTGGAGAGGGATAATTTTTTTCCAGGTACGTGGATTTTTTCTGTACAGATATGGCAGCCAGAATCCTTATTGACAGTAAGTCTGAATAAGCAGGGACAGGTTTTAGTTTTGTCCTGCAGTATTGTTTAAAAAAGCAATAAAAGACATTGGTTGTTTTTCCTGAATTTTATGGGTTTTCAGAAAGCGGAGCAAGAAACCTCACTAACTGTTGATAAATGTAGTTATTCAGAGTGTAACTTCAATAAAGACTGTGACAACTTCATTAACATTTTGACTTGAAGGTTTCTGCTATTTGGAAGCCTACCATGGTGAGAAAAATCTCAAGACTAACCAAGTTCTACATCACTTTGTCAGCAGTTACACATCACAGCTCCTGCCTCAATGTGGGAATCTCAGCAAGTCTATCCAAGAGACACTGAAGAACCTCCATCCAGGTTCCCTGGGATCCCATCATCAGCTGCTGCAGGAGTCCTGTAACTCTGGAGCAGTTATTAATGTTCAAGCCAGTGTGGCTCTGAGAGCAATTTATCTCACAGTCTGAAATACCCCTAAGTAAGATGTATTTTAACTACTGGAAGCAAAGAGAAATAGTACACAAGAGAGGAAAAGCCTTCACTGCACAGCAACCCTAATATATACAGAACATCATCTGTCTGCTCAAAAGAAAATAGCTGTCATTTGACAGTGTGAGAAAGAGGGAACCAATAGATAGACCAAACCACAGATGTACTCTTTCAATGGCACTGTTTTAGGTCGTCTCAAACTAAAAAAAGGAAATGCCTGGAGGTGACCAGCTTTCTATTAATATTTCTCCTTTTAGGTCTCTCTGATCTCTTTTTTGAAGTGAAGAAATGTTATTCCTTTTGATACAACGTTTCTCCATAGATAGTCAAGGAATAGAAACAGTAAATATTTTTTCTGAAAATATTTGTTAGCATATTTTAATTTTTAATGCAAGGTTACATTGATCTAAGGAGAGTCATACTTTGATGTGTTTGAGTCAAATAAAGACGTAGGAATTCAGAAGAAAATTTGAACTTGATAGAAAAATAAAGGTGGAAAGGATCCTAAGTAGTCTAGTCTCTGCTCCACTGAGTAAACATCCCTACCAGATGCTTTTCATGTGTTCTTAAAGACCCTTAGTTATGGAAATCCCAAGATCTCCTGAAAGATGCTACTGTTAGTTCATTACTCCATTCGAAAGTCACCTTTTTTCTAATGCAAAATTGAAAACTTCTCTTCTGCATTTTACATCCTGTTTACCACTCTCACGGAGACCTGATCTACTCTGTTCTTTTTTATTGTATTCCTCTTAGCTTTCTTGTTTAGTTCCAACCCATTCACTTATCTCAGTATTTCATTGTAAGCATTTTTCCCTGGATTTCCAGCAATGCTCACTGTTTCCTCCCTAATCAGTCCACTTTTTCTTTTAAAACCATGCCCAAAACAGAGCTTCTTATTCTAACTGATGCTTTCCAGCTATGAAGAGAGTGAGTGGACTATATAGCACTTTTCTCTTTGTTTGCAGTTTACAGGGTATGGTGTACATGTAATTTAAAAATGCCACTTGCAATCCTAACTATTAAGATTTCATGCTCTGCACTGGTTTCACTTAAGATTAAATATTAATAGTAAATTAGTTTTAATTTGTGTGCTGGATGATAAATTCATCATTAGCACTGCCTCCATGGGTAACAATATCTACTCAAGTGTACTTTTATATAACTCAGGCAATGAGAATGACAAACATTTTACTACTTACTTTTCATTTAACACTTTCTTAACAAGAATTTGTGACAGTACTGGGATGCATTTGAAGTTGCTTATGAAGGAAAATAATTTTAAAAATTAATACAAGTAATTAGCTTCAATGGCTTAAAACTTTAAAAAGCATTTTCTGTGGAACAGGGAATTGTTTTTCCCATGCTATAGATAAAGGCACAAATAGATAAGGTTGCATAAATTGGACAAAGACAAAACAAACATAGTTCTGCATACTGTATTTTGTCCCTTAGACAGTGGTGCATGCCTACATGGGGAAATAAGGTTAGAGAGCTTGCTTTTAAACACACAGTGCACACACACACAACATATATTTTATTATTTTCCATTTCCTTCAACGTATATTCACTTCTTTGTAGGGAACCAACTGCCACGGATCTTGTCTGAAACAGTCTGTAAGACTCAGTGGCTCTTTAGATGTAGAACTCCCACTACATTAATTTATTATCTTTTTTCCTAATAGTAATATTTTTAAACTGATGTATCTTTTTATCTTTATTTTTTAAAAGGTTTTATCTATCCAGATAACATAACTCATCGATGAAGAGTGCCTAAGTTGTATTAAAATTATATGCTCCTCTCAGGAAGATGAATTGACTCTGTGAAACCAGTGTTCTACAGCAGTGTATTTTAAAAAATGACAAAGAATTTGACAATAGTGTAGTTTCACTCAAGATGAAAGCTCTTCAAATCCTCTTTCTACAACTTCTAGTAGTTTTCAGAGAAGCAGAAAAGATGAGAGATCTGTTGCAACTTACCACTCCAGAATTTCCCATTGGGTGGAGAATTCCTTGGATTCAGGCACTGCCCATGAGATAGCTGGAAGCCGCTTTTACACCCTGTACAGTTCTCATAGCTGTATCCAACACAGGTTGCACAGCTCCTGTGGCAAGGTTCACATTCTCTAGAGATGTCATCAGTGAAAAAGCCATCCCCACACTCACTCACACACGTGGCACCTGCAACAGAAACAGAGCCTGGCACTATGATGTCTGCTGAACCCTGTCATTCCTGACAAGGAGGTACCTCACTTATAGCACCTCTCTCTCTCCAACAACAAATTATTCAAGAAAAAGGCCACAGCATTTAGGAATTTTTTTTTTTTTTTTTTTTTGTATAACCTAAATTCATCTCTGTTGCTTGTGCATACTGCACAAACGCCAAACCAATCTGCACTGAAGTTTTTATTGAGATGTATTTTCATCCATATCTTAAATGCCGCCATGTACAAATCTTACAGAAGTGCAAATATGGATAAAAAATTTATGGTTGACCCCCAATTATACTGGTCCAATGCAAAATCTAGAGTCCAAAATTCCTTCAATATTAGATATATGAAAAATTTTAAGGATTGGATGATTTATCTGGTGAAGTTAAAGATAAGGTCAGCTGTATCTGATTTAATTTAAGGTTTGGCATAAGGAAAACTGGTAAAAGTTGATAAATTGATAGCTTTTTGATCTTCCTCTGTTTTCAGTTAAAAAACACATAGACCATCAGATCACCTCACATTGTAACCACAGAGTTTTCCATGAGTGAGATGCTTTTGTACTCTATTACTGAGAATCCTCAGCAGGCAATGCTGACAAGAGTATTAAAACCTGGGAATTTCCTTTGATTCATATTTGGCACCATGTCTGAACCAGACCTGCCTTATTTATGGCTTTGTAATAAAGCTAAGAGGTTCCTAGTCTTGTGTGAATTAGATTTGGAATTTAGTGATTTTAATTGAGCTAATTTCAGTGTTTAAGGCTCATTAATTTATGTCACCTGAAAGTTAAACTAGACTTGTAAATAGTAAGGAAACATTTCCATGTGTTTCTGTGAGTTAAAACCTCTCCTTTCACAATGTCTGAATCAAATATAATATTTTTTAATTTGCCCCCAAAGAGTGGAAATTAATTAAAAGCAAAAGTTAAAAAAGTATGTGGGAGTATGTAGTCAAATATATGGATTCTTTCAACCAAAGGGCACCACTGACTAATATAACCTCCTTACATCAATGCAAAGGACCCAGTTCTGCAATGGGCTAACTGCCACTTTCTGCCATAGAAGTGTTCTGTGAAAAAATCTAAAATACTTTTTTGTATGTGTCATACTTGGTACTTTGCTCACCTGAGAGATAAAAGCCTTCCTTACACGAGTCACACTTGTCCTTGTCACATCTATCACAGTTGCTAGGACACTGTCTACACTGCAGAGAACTTTCATCTCTGTAGGTATTTTCTGGACAGTATTTATAGCAATGTTGCTTATACCTGTAAAATAATGTAGAACAGCATTAGTAAGCTTCTTTTGAGGTTATTTTGTTTTCTGTATGTTTCTGGTTGTGGCAATGATAAAGATCTATTCTTACCCAAATGAACAGAAATTATCCACCTAATGAAAGATTCAAAGTGTATTTATGGTTGTTAGTTACTCAACTGGAAAATATTAATAAATAATTTTTTCTAATCTCAGAGTTCTTAAGTCTTAATTTGATTGGCTTTTTGAAATGTAGACACAAACAAATACATTCTTAATTAGGACTTACTATATTGAGGTAGTAAAGAGCTGATGACTTTTAAAAACATATAAACCAATGCCACTGCTTACCATTAGACTGAATAGCTTTTTTATCAATATTTTCTTTTGTCATGGTAATTTTTACTGAGACCTTTTAACTGTGTCTTTTAAAAGCAATAGTTTTAAGCTAAGCTCTGTTTAAGTTAAGCTTTCAATTACTCTCTATATTTTTTTCTTTCTTTAACCTCCTTACATTTTCAAGCATGCCTGCTGAACTGCAAATACCAGACCTGGACACAATATACCAAGAGCATAACAGCTCCAAATCCAAAGGCACTATTGAAAGTTTAGACCCTTCATCTTCCATATATCTCTCTTCATATACTCAGAGCTCACATCAGTCCACAAGTTTTAAAAAGCCTTGATAGTGAGCAATTGTCTGGTTTTCTGGTATTACCCAAGCCTTTTCCAAAGTTACTGTTCTCAGAGAGGCAATAGCTAAAAGGAATGGGATGACATACACAACGTAGATCTATGTAGTGAAGCACAAAATTTTGCTTTCAAAAAATGTGTAGATATAGGAGGTATACAGTTATACTTACATATAATAGTTCTCTGTGCATGTCATACAGATTCTTGGGTCATCTGAAATTAAAAATACAAAATTATGGAAATAATATTCAGTGTTAAAACTAGAATGCTTAAAATATTTGTTGTTACACCATTTTCACGTCAATTTTTGTTAGGTTAAAATGACTACAGCCATAACTAGAACGTTATTGTCTCTGGATCTCTGTTCACATTTTTTAGAGATAAACTCTTCCACATTCCTGTCATAGCCTGTATTTTTTTGCAGTGGCTTGTGACTTCTGAGTCCCCAGCCTAAGGTACCGAAAAAGTGCTGTGATTTTAGGTAGTGCTATCCTGAAAAGCAGAACCTGCCCAAGAGCTCAGGCTGGGAAAAATGAACTCTTATAAGGAGACTTAAAGTGACTCAAACCTGGAGTTTCATCCTATTTCTTCATTTATTGTAGAGATAATCTTAAAGCATTTGGCAGAATGTTGAAATGAAATGAAATGAAATGAAATGAAATGAAATGAAATGAAAAAATTTGGCAAACATTTAAAAAACATACAAGAATGCAAATTGCAAACAGCTTTCCATATTAGGGGAGGAAGAGAAGACAGCACACAGCTTTTGGGTAAAGTCTCATCAGGAAATTAATTTTTGCATTCAAAATTTTTGTTGAATGAACAGCAAATTTTTTGTACAATTTCTTAAAACTATTACAATGGTGGGAATGGCTTTATGCTCACAAAAAGTGAAGACTATTTTCTCTAACCTTCCACTATCTTCTATTGCCTTTCTATTCCTTTTACTTTACTCAAATATCCCAAAGGGAGCAGAATGGAAGGAAATGGAACAACTTGGGAGAATGTATTTATAAACTGTTCTACTAGGAAATAGCTATAAATTATTTTTGATCTTAATAGTACTCATAAGGCAAAATTTTCACTGAGTCTGTTTGAACTACATCTACAATAAATCACACTTTACACATGCAAACTTATTAGGCAACATGCACTTGGTTTCACAAGTAGTTCTAGCAATTTATTTATGAGGTGTAAAGTTTTATCCAGAAAGTTGCAGATGTGTGAAAATATTCTCTTTACTGTTTAGAGCACAAACAGAAACAGAAATCACCTGATCTAGTGTTCTTTGTGTCAGGTTTTATGTTAAGACAGGAAATCCTCTTACAATATGAAAATATTTTCTATGAAGTCTCTCTTCTAGATAAAAGATTTTTATGTTTTGGTTTTTGTTTTTTAATGATTTCTAAAATACTAATATTGTTCCTGAATAAGGACACTTCTTGAGATTTTTTTTTCCCCCCAGTTAGTTCGTGTGGGGTTTTTTCTTACAGTGTTTATAGAGCATTGTTAGGAACCAGGAGCTAATACTTTGATAAATATGTGTATACCTTTTGAAAATTATTATGCTATTGGCACGTGCAGTCCTTGTTTCACTGATAAGAAAAATAGAGTACATATCAAAAAGACATTGTTAAAATTTCTAGAGCTGCTTACAGGTTTAGTAACACACTGTCCATGTACTTTCTGGCTTTCATGAAGAAAGAGCTCTTTCCCTTGCCTGTGGGAGGTTCTGATGGTGTTTTGCTTTCCTAACTGACTCATCATTTTCCCCTGTATGGATGACTATCTATACAGCTCAATTTAATACAGATCTCAGAATTAATGGCAAAAAACCACAATGTCTGGTTGTCCACTGGAAAGAGTTTAGAAAAATTAAGTATTAAGTAAGTGGCCATCGAGTAATGGTCACATGCTCTGAGTTGGTTTAGGACCCAAGAGAAGGTATCCAGGAACAAATGGCTAGCCAAAGCTTGTTTAGATTGAGAATTGGAATAGATATTGTGGAGAGAGCAAAAATACGCGTAGCAGATAGCACTTGCCTTCTAATGCTTACACAGAGTTTGAACAGAAGTGGTAGTAGTAAATACCTACTAGAAGGCTAGAAATTTTATAGGAGTGGATGATTTGCTGTATTTAATTTGGAAATGCACTGCATGTTTCTTCAAACATAAGATTTTGGAGTTGGAAAGGGAATTAATTGATAATTTTGCAGAATTATATTATGCAGTCATTGGGTTAGTGTGGCTAAGTTAATTTGACAGTTAGTCTACTGTATCATGTTATTTAGCAGCCCTTACTGAACCATTTTTTTTCCTTTTAAAGATACACCAGATAAATAGAAGCTCTTCTACACTTAGCCATGGTTCCTGAATTTATACTTTTGAGGACTAAAGAATATAGTTCAGAAAGGAATTTAAAGAGGGGAATAACTATCTGATAGCAAGCAGAGAGAAAACTAAATATAAAACTATTCCTGCAATAACAAATTTGATATTTAACCCATTCACTATTCCCAAAATCTTGGAAATTAACTTCAAGATAAGCTAAGTCTGTACAATTTTATGGATATAAATGTGCAGTTCCTCAACAGTAGCTAATTTAAAATATGCTGCAATCAGCTCTTGAACTATCAGTAACAAACATTTTGTATTCACTGGGACCTTCGTTTGCCCATCAAATAATGATATCTCTGTGGTGCAAAGTGGGCTGGGCAAAGTATGTCATGTTCCAAAAGACTTCTTTTCATAAGAACTACTAATATTTTATCTATACATTACAGTTTCCATTTGCATTGATTTCCATTATGTTGAGCCTATGCCACTGTTTTGAAAACAGAGAAAAATGATCCTGATATCAGTGGACACAGGACTCAACAAATTTGAAAATATAAGGGCTCAGACACAAACAAGTCTTCCTTGACTTTCTGGATTTATTGCATTTTTCTTAGATAAGTAAAGATCATCTGGAGTTCATGGAAAAATTGATTTGGTTTCTTTCCTTGTCTGTAATAAACTGATACTCCTGTTCCCTCCTTCACCCCCCACCCTTCTCAACTACAATACATTTGGAATATAATACAGAAAAGGTACATGCAAAGATTAAATATTGGTCAAAGGCCAAACATTCATGCATTCTGTTGGAACTCTCTGATTTGAAATGAATTAGCGAGGTTTTTTTCTGCTCTGGGAGGGAAATATGGGCATTAGGATTACAAGCACAGCATTGTTGTGCTTAAAGGGTATTTTTGTTCAAGCCTGTAAAGGAACACTGTAATTTTATTTATTTATTTATTTATTTAAATATTAATGTAGAGGCTCAGTGAAATATTTCTTACATAAGGTCATCCATATTAAAATTGAGCTCCAAAGCATTTTGGAAATCCTTGTCACTCTTTGTGATTTCTATGTTTCACTATGTTTGAGTGTTCATGGTATTTAGACAGCTTGTAATTCTGGAAACTTGACGTGGCTAGCCTTCTAGGCTTCTGAGTAGCACTTACTCAAAACATGCCATCTAATTAGACCCAGATCTTGCAATGACTTGTACGCATGCTCGACTTTATCTATTGTATACAAGAAACCCGGGGGTTGAAGTTAAGTGCAAAAGTACATTTTGCAGAATCTTTTATATAAACTACAACTTTTATTTTAGCTTCCTGTTTTGTTTATTAACTTGTTTTAAAAAATTACATTTCTTAAACTATTTATTGGCTCAGCCAGGAGCCTAGAATGTGCTGAATACACTCAATTTTTTTTGCATTCAGGAGAAGTTCAGGATATTCTTTGCATGGGACTTAATAACTGGTTTACCTTTCTTTTCCAGTTTAATTAAGTGTAATGACTGAAAATTATTTTATATTATATTGCAGATTTCCTCTAAGTGCTAGCCTGCAGCAATTGTTTAATTTCAACAGTTACTGCTAGATTTTACTTGCATTTTACATTCCCCTGAACAATAATTTACAATAATAATAATAAAAAAATTAAACTGTAATACATCAGCAACAAGAGTAATTTTATATTTTAACTACCTTAGATAATTTTTTCTTTACATTTTATGGCATCTCAGTTTAAATAATTAAAATTTACAATCCAAACATAATAACATTTTGGACTGAACATAGGCCCAGCTGAAAACTCATCTTTCAATGAACCTTAAAAATGAAGATTTCTGTTGTGAGACTAAGGGCTTTAGCTTGGGTGTTCCAGTTCTTGTGAGAAGGTATTTGTTTGTCTTTTTTGTTGTTTTTTCACTTCTTTATTTCTGTTTTCTCAGTAGTTTTTGAGTTAGGTGAAAAATTTACAGCTCTAATCTCAATTACCCTGCTCTAAAAGAGGAATGTCACTTGTATTTGTTATCAAAATAAAGTGAATTAGGAACATTTTCCTGCACAAATAATGATTTTATGTGTTTTAATTGGAAGTAGAAAGAAAGTGAAGATAAAATTGAATAAAACCATAGCATAATATTAGTTACCTGAAATAGGTTGGTATGACTGAAGCGAAATGTTGATATACATAAATAATTGTACGAATGTTGATAAATGCATAAAATTTTGGGAGAGATTTCATGGATCAAAAATGTTGAGATCAGGAATAGGAAGGAATAGAAATTTGAAAAAAAAATTTAATTAAAAAGCCATATTGGGTCAGACCACTCTAGTCTTTCACTGTACATGGTTGATGAGTATTCACATGAAGGTCCAAAATGTGGTATCAACCAAAGAAGTTATTATTTACAGGGGTACAAGGAAGAACTGGTGGTTCGTTCCCACTCCTGCTAAAATAAAAGAGTATATCAACAAAAACGAAGTCAGGACACCAGCATTACTATCTAACAGTTAAGAAAGGGCATTCAGCTTATTTGTCTTAGATTTTATTCTGTCCCTTTAATGCCATGCCATCTTTTCTTCTTTCTCCACTGGACATTGTTTCCATCAGAATCTCAGTGCGATGATTTCAGGAAGCATGAAAGCTGCATATTAATAAAATTGAACTTCCTGAGTGGTGGTGTACATTTTCTGGACACAATTACTATGCTGAGATGGTCCCTTATATGACTGCATAGTTTCTTACTACACAGGTAGCTCCTCTGAGTGAATAGCATTGCCCAAGGGGTACCCTTTTACAAACAAGAATGCAGACCATGTGCCAGCAGCCCTAAATTTACATCACAGGTATCAATGTGGGTTTTATCACTAATGTGAACAGCTTGATTCTGCTGGTTTTCCATTAACATATATTTATGCAGGCAAGATTCATAAATATGAGAAATATCTTCTCTGTGTGGGGAAAATGCAAGATTTGTGCTGCTACAGTCAGTAACTGGTCCCATAATACAACTCCTTGTTTGAAAGGTCAGAACTCTGAGCTTTAGGCTGGAATAAACTGGAAGAATTGAGGCAGAGTTGTGGAAAGGGGAAGGGANGAGAAGAGAAGAGAAGAGAAGAGAAGAGAAGAGAAGAGAAGAGAAGAGAAGAGAAGAGAAGAGAAGAGAAGAGAAGAGAAGAGAAGAGAAGAGAAGAGAAAGAAGAGAAGAGAAGAGAGTTGCCATTGTGCACGATCTGTGATAATCCTCTAGTCCAAATGCCTGAGAACTTCAGAGCTGACTAAAAGTGGAAGTATGTTATTAAGGGCAGTGTCCAGATTCCCCTTAAACACTGACAGACTTGGGGCATTGGCTACTTCTCTCAAGGAAGCCTGTTCCAGCGTTTTGCCATCATCTCAGTTAAGAAATGCTTCCTAATATCCAGTCTAAATTTCCCTGGTGCAGCTTTGAAACGTTCTGATGTGTTCAGACAGGGAGAAGAGCTCATCACCTCCCTTGACACTTCCCCTCCTCAGGAAGCTGAAGACAGCAATGAGGCCACCACTCACCCTCCTTTTCTCCAAACTAGACAAAACCCAAGTCCTCAGCCACTCCTCATAAGACATGCCTTCCAGCCCTTCCACCAGCTTTGTTGCCCTCCTCTGGACACATTCAACCACCTCAACATCCTCCTTAAACTGTAGGGCCCAGCACTGCACACAGTGCTCAAGGTAAGGCCACACCAAGGTTAAAGTCATCCCTCTCTTGGTCATGCTGTGGCTGATGCTCCCCAGGATGTGGGTCACCCTCTTGGCTGCCAGGGCACACACAGGCTCACATTGAGCCTGCCACCCACCAGCACCCCTCAGGTCCCTTTCTGCAGGGCTGCTCCTCAGTGATTTGTCTCCTAGCTTATACTTTTTTCCAGCCTTACTCCATCGAGGAGCAGAATCTGAAATTTGTTGGTGATTAGACAAAACAAAATTCTGACAGATACACCAGACTTGGAGCCAGGTGTGAGGTCCTGGGCTTTCCTGTTTCTTCCAGTGTTTCTCCCCAATACTGGGAAGACTGAGAAAAACACTACTCATAGTAGTTCAACATTCTTCCCATGGCCCTGAAATCTCTTTTTAGATTACTCTTTTTCTGAAACATCAGTGGTACCCACGTGAAGGCAGGTAATAATTTGAAGGCTGGATTAAACTCATCAGTTTGCTGTTCACATCCCTGATCGGGGCCCCAGGGAGGCAGCAAACTTCCTTGAAAAGATGGTCTGGACTACAGATGGTTTAAATTATATTAGTTTTATTATATTTGTTCTTCAGCAATTCCAACAGAATGATTCAGCAGCTCACATTTCTTTGCTGTTTTGATTCATGAAGCTCCTGAGCTGCAAATTGTTTAAGGAGTAGAAATACAAGCTTTGGTTTTCATTTTAGGAATACATTCACTGTTTGGTCAGTGGCTACTGAACTAGATGAACTTTTGGTCTGATCCAGTATTTTTCTTCTGTGCTCTCATTTCTATGGAGAAGTCTAAACTAAATATGGAGCATCTTGTGTTTTCAGAACTTATGGATCAATCTCATAGCTTAGGTTTTTCCAATGGCTTGCCCTGAGCCTTGATTTTACTTGGGAAGTAATTTTCTTTCTCAGACAAGGAAAAACTTCAAAGATGGAATATTTTCTTTAATACACACATTTTACATCCTCAGTGTACAAGGAAATTCTCTTTTACGTACACTCTAGGAAAGACAAGATCATCTAATATAATGTTCTGCCTACAACGAATTGTTATTGAATCACAGAATCATTCTATTTGGAAAAGACCTTTAACATCATAGAGTCCAAAACCTCTAGGGATGGTGATTCAATCACCTCCCTTGGTAGCCTGTTCCAGTGTTTG
Organism: Florisuga fusca; assembly: GCA_038090715.1. Lineage (NCBI taxonomy): Eukaryota > Metazoa > Chordata > Aves > Apodiformes > Trochilidae > Florisuga > Florisuga fusca. The sequence continues at coordinate 150,480 of JAAWXA010000006.1, read as the reverse complement.
GTAATCCTTTCAGTGAAGATGTTTCTTCTAATATCCAACCTAAATGTCCTCTGGTGCACCTTGGGACTATCCTCTTACCCTCTCACTTGTCATTAGGGAGAAGAGGCTGACATCCACCTCACTAAAACCTCTCTTCAGGTAGCTCTGAGAAACAACGTCTCTCCTCAAACTAATTTTCTCCAGGCTAAACAATCCCAATTCCCTTATCCACTGCTCATAATACATAATACAAGTACAAGAATACTTGAAGATCCTTCACCAGCTTTGTTGCTCTTCTCTGAACACAGTCCAGCACCTCAATGTCCTTCTTGCAGTGAGGCATCTAGCACTGGGCACAATACTCAAGATGCAGCCTCACCAGTGCTGAATATAGGGGCATGATCTCTTCCCTTCTCCAGCTGGCCACACTATTCCTGATGCTTACTGAAAATCAGAGAAGAACAGTTCCAAATCCTGCTGAGCATTCTTTTGCACAAGTTGCATATTCTCACTACAGAAGCCCGTGGAAATGAGTTCTGTTATCTGTAAACCTAAAGCCTATTCTGCAAGATTAATTTCTTGAGGAAGATTTACTCAGAGATAAAGAGAATCCTTATCATAATTTTCTCTGGTATTTTGAAAGCCAGAGTCTACTCATCATTAGGTAAGGCTTGAAGAAGTGAAGTTTTCCTTTGTGTTTCTTAATTTGCTATGGGAACCAGATTGCTTTTCAACCATTACTCATGAGCCCAACTGCCAGAATCACAATCTGTACCTGTGAACTCCAGTCTGTTCACAGTGCTGCCTTTTTAGCTATTTCATAGGTTCCTTAAATACTCTCCAAATACCTTTTCTCTAATTTCCACTGCCTTACAGACTGTATCTCCCCCTCTCCATTTCACTCCATATAATGTTTCTTGTGGGGTATTTGCGTGTTATTTAGTCTCACTTTCTTTATAGCTGTATGTCTGTACACAGACCTTGCAGCCCAGACCAAACAAAAGAGTCAGGTTTTGGATAACCTTCCATTGTTGCTCAGAGTATGCTAAAACAGAGTCACGCTTGGCTTAAATGCCTATTTTTTTAGGCTTTTATTCTCAGGGATGCTATTCCTCAGTGTTTCTCAGTGTTTCTCTCTTTTTGTAAGCTATCTTTGAAGGAGAAAAGTGTGGTGATTATTCTGAATGTTCTTCACTCTGCACAATCACTGAGGAGAACTCTCAGTATTCTCAGAGGCAGCCTTTGAAAATAGTTCTTGTGGAAATGTTAGAAAAGTCACGTTGTGCTGTTCTCTGCAGAGACATAGATGGGTCAAAAGGCAATATACATGGTAATGTGCTACGTGAAGATGAGGTGATCTCTGGGAAGCTGTGAGAAGTATTCATATCATAACATGTTGTACTTTTGCAACTTAGATGAGGTGAGTGAAAGTGAATCAGCAAGTATGTGAGTAAGAACTGAATCAGGCTACATGGGAGGAGGGCAAATAAACTGGGAGAATGCCTGACTTTCACAATCCCTTCTGAGAGGAAGACCTATTCTTCTGTTCATTCCTATGAATTTATGAGTGATCCACATGTTGCAAATACTTAGCTCCTGAATGAACTAGATGCTCATATTTATCATTATTGGTTAATGTTGTGGCAGTTTCTGCTTATGAATTGTACATATGCAAGTCACTCGATACTGCATATCAGAGAAATTTGTCACTTATCACCGTCATAAGTACTCATATTTTGTGTCTGCTCATTATGAAGGTGCAAAAGGGCAAATGCATATTGTATTATTAGAAAGAGTGAGAGCTGAAAATGTTTGAGGAAACACTTTGGCTCATGTCTTCTATTTTATCCATATTAAATAAAACACAAGATTAGAATAATTCCTTTAAGTGGTAGTTTTAAGAGTGTGGAAAAAATATGAGAACTGTTGTGATCTAAATCTGTGACTAAGTGAACTTACATGGAAAGGTAGAAGGTAAATGCTGCAACAGCACAAAGAAAGTACATATTGAAGTCACCCTTAGGGTTTGTCTTGTCTTTGGTTCTCACTTCAATTTTCAATGCCTGTGCAAGAGTCTTCCTCTCAGATTTCTTGAGATGCCATGTGCTCAAGCATGCCAGTTGGGCTAGTGTGGCAGCAAGAAGTGTTAGATGTATTCAAGAACATGTGAACAGAAGAAGGCAGGGAGGTGAACCCTGGTGTGCATAGCCATTGTTTTGACACTATGTACAAAAAGCCATGGATCCTTTTGGGGTTACTGCTGTCTAAGGCAACTTCCCTATTATGTATCCCTGGACTTGAGAGTGTCTTCAGCCAGACTGGTGTCTCTGAGATTTTCATCTCCTTAAAATATGAGCAGCCTCCAAGTTAATGAAGGGGATCAGAAAGAAAAGTATATCTCTTGAATTTAAAAGAAAGCACAATCTATATTTAAATTACAAAGACTTACCTGTCCTTGATTAAGTCTCTCTGACAGTTCCTATCTTTGCTCTTAGACCTTCAATGTAGATACACTAAAGACCTATTGCCACACTGGAGCCCTAAGACAAAACTGGGTCCAAACTTGGACGTAAACAGATGAATTTTTCTTCATTCCCTGAGGATCCCAGAAAATAACAAACACTGTCAGTTTCCCACCTCTGTAACCTGGTGAACCTGAACTTGTGCTTACTGAGTGAGTTTCACAGTCTTTGATATGTCTGATGTGGGGTGTAACATATCAAACCAATATAAAAGCTCTCTGCCTAGGTCTCAATCACTCTGTTGGGTCACTACTGATCAAGAAGAGAGATTTCCCACACAGTCTGCCTCTACTACTTGTTCTATTTTGCTGGCACCTGGAGTCATGCCAGCGGACAGTAAATCTCATTCATTTTCTTGCCTGCACAAAGCAGGATAACATGGCCCAAGACTGCGGGCGGTGGTTTATTCTGTTCTTTGGTACCCTGTGAAAAAAATTTTTGGCTAAAAATTACTCAGCCTTCAGGCCAGTAGAAAAACAGATAGTTCAGTGATCTTAATAAAAAAAAAAAAAAGAAAAAGAAAAAAAATCAATTAGCCTTTCCAATTTGTAGACAGTAAGAGTATAATTGGCACTTTGTTGCTCCCAGTTTACAATATAGCTATGGTCTGACATTCCTTTTTAAATTCATGGAGCATCTGTAAGTTATCCTGGACTTAGTATAAACCCGAGGAGTTAATTATTTTTATCTCTTACAGCTTGTATCAAAAGTTCTTAAAGCACTTTAGAAAAAGCAGGTGCCTGCTAATTTTTTGAGAGATTGTGCTTGAGTCTTTTGCAGATCCACAAGCATGCAAAAAATGTATTTGCTTTTGTACATGCATACCTTTCAGTATGTGAACTGCATAATTTTGGTTCCAGTTGGTACCCTTTTTTTTTTTTTTTTTTTTTTTCCTTTCTTTCTTTTTCTTTTTTTTCTTTTTGTTTTTTTCCCCCAGAGCTTAGCACTGGTATTCTTTTCCTACTCCTGCTCTACAGTACTTAGAATAAATTCCTCAGTGGTGTTTGAAGGAAGATAAGGCAAAGAGAGACTATGAAATCATGCAGAATTTGCATCATTTATAGTTTACAGAAAGACCACAAATCTGTGAAAATAAATGTGTCACATTCCATTTGCTCACCTTGAAATTTTACTGTTCTAAGTTATTTCTTTTGGCAGTGTAATTTCTTTAGAGCTTTCCAAATAACCCATTTTTTCTAAGAGACTGGCAGTTCAGCTTTTTGGTTTTGGGGTTTTGTGTGGGTTTCTTTTTTTTTTTTTTTAAAGGGTCTCAAATTTATCAATTTTCTGATAAGACCTGAGAAACCTATTACAGTGCACACTTTATTTGTGAATTAAGTTATTGATATGCCAGAAAACTCTATGAGTATTGAAAGCAAAAACACAAGCAGACAGCATTGCTACCCAATTCACTTTAAGTTTGAATTTTACTTTATTCAGGAACACATGGTAATTTGCAAAAATTGCCTGGGGTCTTGCTTTCAGTCCACTGCTGTACTTCTGTTCCAAACAGAGATTCACTAAGCTGGATTCTTTGACTCTCAATAATACATGCATCATAACTGCCAAAAAGCTTTCTTAATAATATGCCCCTTACCACAGTCTGGCATCTTAATACTTCTGGATTTACTCAGCACTGAAAGTTAACTCAGTCTTTGTTTTACCTACATCTGTTCTGTTGATCTTTGAAGCTTTTGAAAAGCCTATTTTAAATCAGAACTTTAAATACAAGAACCTGAGAGTAGGCACATAGAGAATATTATGGATGATTAATATTTAGGAAATGAATGAGCTTCTGAGACAAAGGTACAGATGCTTTTTCTGTATGCTAGCTGCTTATGACCAGTCTTGCAGTCTCTTTGTATAGGCTTATTGAGCTCATATAAAATCAGTCTCTAAGTTTCTTGCAATGTCTATTTTTAAGATAAGTTGCTATTCAGGGTGCACTTCACACTAGTTCAAAGTAAGGACTGGCACTAAACTGTTGCAACAGAGACAGAAAGATTTTTAAGTCATAAGTGTTGTGAAGAGCACCAAGAACATTAGTGTAGGAAATTAACATCTGATAGCAGCAATAAAGATTGGCATTGAAACAGATTCTTAACTTCTCTTCTACACTCAGTCAGTTGAAATGAATATGCATACCACACTATATACACAAAAAAACCCCTACAGGATAGTTGCAGTCATGTTTAACCTGGTCTCTCCACCTCTTCATTCATCAATACTGAAAGCTACAGGTGTAGTTGCAGAGGAAAGCCCTAGGCTTGGCTGTATTCGTCCAGAATGCTTGGTTTCCAGACTCATGGGGAGTTTGATGGTGATATGTTAGACTGGATGACTGATATAAAGAAGAAAGCCATATGTTATGAAAATCCTAATATAAGCCTGGTGTGAATGAACGTTCAGGATAGTCTTTTATTCCCAGGGGAAAAAGTTGACACAAAACCAGAAAGGACATAGAAACTGTTGTGACTAGTGGTAGTATTTAATTTCTGGTTTTGGTTTTCTTGTTTTTTTTTTTTTTTTTTTTTTTTTTACTTTTATTTGTTTTTTTGTTTTTATGAGATGCTTTCACAATTTTCTTCCCTCCTAATCACATTTTCTATATAGTATCTTTCATTCTGTTGATACTCACAGTAGTGCTTGTTAGACCAGGCCTCAAAACACATTAGGAAGCAAGAGAGAAATAATAGGGCCCTTTATGAGCTCTTCTATCTGTAGATATTTGTCTGAATTCAGGGAGGGGATGGATGGTGTTCTCTAAATCTAGCCCTTTCAAAAATGATCTTTAGAAATACAGCAAGCCAGATTTATTCCTTTCTTTTAACAAGTCGTAATTCCAGGTAACTATTTGTGCATCACCAACTTGCTCTATATTTGCACCAAAAGAAATAAAGCTTAGGTTTATTTTTTCCTTCTATATAACCCTTCAAGGAGATTTTACACAAGTCTTAGTTTCTGCAAGATAAATGGTCTTATCAAAGTTGCTTAGCATATCAGTACTCATTTGAGCACTACTTTACCTAAATTCTGTGCTTAAGAATCTTGTCCAAGAGGTTTCAACTGAAGACTTCCTTTCTGATGGGTCATCCCATTTCCTTTCAGTCTTAAGTTACTGATCAGTTGTACTCCTCTCTATACAGAACCATTAAGTAAAATTTTCTTAATGTAAACACAGTGGAAACAGTGAATTGCGAGGTCTTTTGAAAATCTTTATTCCTCTGTGAAGATGACTTACTGAGATACAGATTTAATCAAGTTCAATAAGTTAGATGGCATTTATCTGAAGACAACAAATTTTCTGCCATCATCATGTTATGTTGAGAAGGAGCTTCTTTTTTTTTTCTAATCCAGCATAAAAATTAGTCCATCTTTTAGTATTCTTTTAGGGCAGTAGCAATGACTGGCTCTTGAATGAAATTTAAGTTCTGTCCATATGTCTACTTCAGTAATAAAAAAGCACAAACTAATGATCTATTTTCTGGCCTGGAAAATCTGAACATCTATGGTATCATTTTAGGTCAAATAAGGGCTTCAGAAAGCCAGTAAATCTCTCAGTCTGAGTGTGACATTCAAGCAAGAAAAAAACCCAACAAAACCTCTGTAAAGATTAATAACTAAATTAATTTTAAAATTATTATCTATTTATGATGGAGACAGAATCTAGAAATGTTTCAAAAATAAATATACTGGGGAAAAAAAGAGTGTACTTGATAAGAGAATGCATCATGTGCACACAGGCTCATGATGAGAGGGAAGAGGAATAGATTATATAATATAATATAATATGATCTTATATAATAGATCTTATGAATAATGATAAATAGGAATAGTTCACAATAGGAATATTTACCTTGTTTGCAGTTCTGGCATCCATCTGCACATGGTATGCAATCTTCAGAGTCAGGATCTTCCACTTCACCTGTGTTTTGCAAATCACCAGTTCTGGGTTAATTCTTGATATTGGAAGGCCAGCACTGAAAAGCACTCAGCAAGTTTCCTGGGAATAAACTTTACCCAAATCCAAAAAGGAGGAGTATTCACAGCATTTTCTTTTCTCATTTGTTCTTTCTTGGTTCATTTTGAGAAAAATGTTTACATTAACATGATATTAGAGGAGCATTGGTGCTGTAGTTTAAGGACCTCAATCAGATGTGACTGCGTATTTCAAAATAGAAACCAAGACCCTTTAGCCCCATTTCTTCTGCAAATCAAACAGAATATATGTTGATTCCTACTGGAGGATGCTTACCTTCTCTACAGCTGTGCTTCTGACATACGTTTTGAGTTAGGAAGTAGCCTCTGAAACACCTTTTGCAGTAGCTGGAGTTGAGGCATACCTCACAGTGGCCAGAGCAAGCCATGCAGGTGTGATCTGAATGGTAGTAACCTGGAGGACAGCTCTCCCTGCACTCCCCATGGTACAGGAAACGCTCGATCCCTCTTTTATCTGTGTGTCAAAAAAGTAGGAAAAAGATGTCAGCAACAGAGGACATTTGGCCATAACAAGCAGTTTTATGAAGCACCAGTGCTGCAGCTGGTGAGAATTAATTTTGTTCACTGACTGCTAGATTTGTACAGTGTTACACCAGATGACCAAACATGGGTAGAAGTTTCTGGACTTCAAACCATCCACGTTCCTGGGGATTTATGGCATATAAAGTTGTAATGCTAGTGAATGATTACTGTTTACATGCATCAGTCTAACAAAGTCAGGAGATTTCCCTTGCCAAGTTCTGCTACAGTGAACATACAAGTTGAGTCAGTCTCATAATAAACATGACAATATCATTTATACCAGTGTATTCTTGTTATCTAGACACTTAATACTAAATGAAGCCTGGGCCATTAATGATCAAGACTCAAAATGTAGTATCAGCTGAAATGAAAAAGCTCTGAATCAGTTACGGAAAAGCTCACAAAAAAGTCCTCTTTATTAAGTGAATTTGAAGTTAAATCTTAAGTATTTGTTTCCAAGGGCAGATCAAGCTAATTACATGCACTTCAATGTGTATGTAGTAGCCTCAAGTAATTTAACCACAGGGTGTTAGAGGCAACAGGAAAAAATTTCTAAAATGGAGCTTCAAATCAAGATGAATTGTTTTTTGGAACAAACACGAGTTTAATTATATTATCTTCTCTCTCAACCTAAGGTCAGTAAAAATGTGTCAAACCCCTCACATTTCCATGTGTGTTGGTGACAAGCTTCTCCTTGCAGGCCCTGTTTGTGCAGCTGGAGGGACACAGTAGTCTGTGGGGGAAGCCACTATGCTTATTTCTTTGCCTCCCCCTCCCTGCCTGCTTGTGCAAGCTTGCTCCATTTCAATCAAGCACATACTGTGTAGAGCTTTAGGGAGGCATGTGTGGAGTTTTCTTTTCCAGAGGCAAGCTGTATAGGTTTTCTGTCCTTTCTTTCCTGTGCTGCTCTTTCTGTTAAGTATCGTATCCCCTATTCAAAATACACCAAAGAAAATGCGTAAACATGAAAGGACAATGGAGATTAGTGTGTTCTTGTACTTTAAAAGAATAAATGGAGTTCCGTTCCCTTCAGGGCCAAAACAAGATTATGATGTAGATCAGTAGCAAAAGCACTGTTTCTCTTATTTAATCTAAGAACTGGCCCTGAGAGAAGAAAGAAAAGGGAACTTGGAGGCCAAGGAAGGGGGAAAAGTTTCAAAACAAGATCTTTGTTACCTGTTCCACAAGAGGTGCATTTGTTAGGTTCACTTCCACTGCAGTCCAGGCAGGTGTGATGGCACAAATGACATTGTCCTTTGAATTCATACTTTCCTCTGGGGCATTGCATAACACACTGACCATCATCAAACACTCTTTCAAAGCAGAGGGGAATAATTACCGATATAACAATTACTTGTTCTTCAAATTTACAGGAAAATAACAAGAAACCCAAGATATTCTTCCTTCACTGTATTTACTATATTTACTTTTGTGAAAGTCTTCGCGGTTTACTCCTACACTTTTCTGATCGTATTCATAGTATGTACTAAGTGGAAATGAAACCATATTTTGAATCTGGGTCTTAGTAGTGTTTTCTGAGATTTTTCTGAGAAAAATCACACTTTGCCCCTGTATCTAAATGTCCTTCTACCACAGTCTCTGCAATGGTCACTTATTTTACAAGGAAAGAAAAAGTTGGCCTTTCTCTCTAAGTGATCTTTCTGTTGAAGTTTCCTATTAGTTTTACTTTAAATGTTTCCTGTGAAGAGTACTATGGCTTCAGGAAAATGACTTTATACATAGAATAGAACATCTACCTGAATGTTGGCCTTTAGGGGTTGAATTTTTATATTTGCATATCTGCAAGCACTTAGGAGTTTTGGTCCTAAATATTTGCCTTTTGGTGAGTAATGAAATATTTTCTACAGAATCCTCTTATGTCATGAAAATTTCTGGCTCATCTTTCACTCACTACTTAATGTATACTGGTTTTAATCTGTTTAGGATAAAAGTAGAAAAACATCAGTACAGATAAAAAGAATATAAAACAAGTTGGCTAGAATTTGACAGTATTTCAGTATTAGGAAAATAGGAGAGACTGTACTCTTCCACAAATCTGCTTTGACCAGTTTGGTATCAGAGGATGTAGAACTCAATTTCTGGAGAAGCTGAGCACCATTCAGGATCTTAGTACACCTTTTGAGACTATCACTTTGTTCATACATCGAGGGAGTAGTAGGCTTTCCATAACATTAAGACAGTGCATGCTTCCTTGGAGCCAGCATTAGAGAATGTCTACAATATGCCTTCATAAATTTGAATTGCTGCATAAATTGAGTGGCCATTGTCATATTTATTCTAAAAGAAGATGAGAAAAAGATCTACAAAGATTAAAACCAATATTTTGAATAGTCTTTGAAACCATTTAATATATTAAAAAAGCCACAAATGTTTAAAAAAAACAAACAAACCATGACTGGAAAAGTCTAGGCTTTATGGAGTGTGAAAGTGGAAAAGCAGACTATCATGCAAACAGTCTTCCTGAACTACAAATCACAAGAAAACCTAGGAATCAGTCTTGTGAGGCTGAAGGCAGGCTGCTGGGGTGAATCAGGGTAAGCTTGAATGGGTATATGAAGTATTCTGCAAAGATGTATCTCTACTCAGGAGTCTGTAAGGTAATCCTATGCTGACTGTATACCAATGCCTGAATGTTTAAGACCATTATTAAGCTCACATTCACGGACTGTAGCCCCTTCTGGTTTTTTTGTTTGTTTGCTTGCTTGGGGGTTTTTTGTGTTTGTTTTTGTTTTTATTTTTATTTTTTCTTTTGTTTGTTTGTTTGTTTTTTATGTTGCACCTAATGGAAGACACCTGCCTTTCAGATCTTGTCACTGATCTTTGTAGCTCGAACTGTAAACAGATGGGCAAAGAATTTTGTGAAAGTCAGCTTGGCTGGATAAAAAAAATACAATTCCATAGTATTTTTAAAATGGGTAACAATGTTTTGAATTGTCAAAAAAGAAGGGGATATGAGTGATTTTGTTATGAAATCAGGTGACATCTTCTGAAGAGTTGTCACTAAGAACAGAGATTGTTCAGTGTTTTTGTTTTCACATTATTTTCAATAATCCCAGTCCCTAAGTCTTACTACCACCCTTTCCAAAGAGGAAAGGCATTCCCCTGTAGGAAAACAGGACTGTTGAATTTTAGTCTGGATTACCTAGTAGCTTCTCATTTCTGTCTTCAACAAACACCACATAAAGCACTCAAGAGTGACAGGATTTACAATTCTGTTTCAACTAAACATGTCTATTTCAGATGTATAACAAACAATGCCCAGTGCAAGTATTTACTCTTTAGCCTCTGTGTGATTTTTAAAAATTATTATTTCTCTAACTACTAGCTGTCCTAATATGACTTTTTCTAACAACTTTCATGATGAGCAGAAGGAGCACAGAAATCTTTTAGAAATGTTGCATACCAAAATTAAAAACTGTTAGAGGATCTGTTGATGGGGTCTGGGGGGTAGACAGCAACACCCTTCCCAAAGGCCACAGAGGTCTAATGGTGTTGCTCTGTACCTTGTTTTGCAAAATTCTCTGTGTAAAACTCAGAAATAGATTTCAAGGGAGCACAGATAAGATAATTTCAAATGCAACTGCGAAACGCAGAAATCCAGTCCACAGTCCAAAATTCTGGCCAGACTTCCTGCTTTAATACCATTTCTGATGTAATGCACCTTAAATTAATACTGTTTCCTCATTTGTGATTTTTGTTTGGACTCCTTTGATCCTGGTGTGTCTTTTATTGGCATAGTCATATGACAGATATTTGCCAGGTAAATTTCTGGATTGCCTTGGGATTTTTTTCCTATGACATTATGTCTAATTCATATTTCATATCAGTGCAAATATCGCCTGGCTACAATGTAATCCAGTGCAAAAGAACCAGAGCTACCTATATGAGTCAAAAGGTAAGGGTATGACATGAATTTAAAACCACTAGACTCCTAGATTAGGTGCAAGATGACCTAAATGATGTGTGAGTGCCATGAAGATCTCCCAGATGCTAGCGTAGGTGTCCGTGTTCACGCTTTGTGCCGAAGCTGTGTCTCTGGCTGTGTACAACTACAGATACCCTGGACTTTTTTCAAACTTGTCACTGTTGTGATTCTAGTATTTATGACTTTGAAAGGTTGGCAATGAAAGCAAGACTATTTCCCATATTCAAGGAAATTTTTCTTTTTCTGTAGAAATCACCTAGACAAACATCTATCACCTGTGTAGCCAACTGTCTGGTTCACGAAACACTTGTTTTCTCACTTGCCCTGGCTTTGTTTGCCCTAATCATCTTCTGCAGTTGACTCTGCAAGCTAGTGCTGAAGACCATACAGCTACTTCTCCAGATGATGATGATAGATCTTTGTGCTGCATGGTGCCAGGAGACATTTACCTTGTGAGTGAGCAGCTGATGCAGTTGTCCAGCTCAGGTCCAATGCACTTCAGACAGGATGCTTCGCACAACTGACATTCTTGGGAATCATCAAGATATTCCCCTGGGAGAAGAAAAATTGCTTATTTCAAATCACAGATACACTAGTGCTACCATGGCCCAGCAGTGCAAAGTTTGCCTTTTTTCTTACTGAATATTAATTAAAATATTGGTGCAAACTGGTAAGCTATATGTTTCATAGAGCAGAGATACTAAGTTGGTAAGGAGCATGAACACCTGATCTCTGTGCAGCATCACATGGGGACAGCACATCAGTTTATCAAGCAGTTTCATAAAGCTAAGATTGTTTTTTAATGTCAGTTTATTATGGAAAAAATTATTCTAACTGAATCTATATATATGAGAGAACTAGGTGTTCCTTTATTCTTAAGTAATGGAAGAGTTTCAGCAGAGAGTCCTATGTAACACACAAAATCCATGGTTTCTATGGATATATGGGGATACTCTTTCCATTTGTATTGTTGCTGGGAAATTCAGATTTGGCAAGTGTAGTGAACTTTGGGACTCCACCAAATACAAATATGGAATGACTAGGTTCTGGTTCTCAGTTGCAGTGAGTTTCTTACATTGAAGAGCAAAAGCACTATATGAGCAACGATTGCTCTAAGTTTCAAATTATGGAGGACAGAATAATTTTCTAAAACATTGCCAGTTATATTTTCTGTCCTAACCTCTGTCTCTATATTCTCTTGTGTTTTCTACTTTGTATTCTTCTGCCTTAACAAATTTTATAAAAACTGGAATCTATGCTATATGATATTATCTAGATGGTGCTTATCAATCTTGGGGGAGCGTGGGGGAGGGAACTATATAGTTATAAAAGCGTATCAACTGGAATGTCCAGACAGATGTAGGTGAAAGCTGAGGCACCCAAAATGTGGGTAAAGATAAAACTAATTTTGGAAAGGTTTCTGTGTCCCCTGAAGAAAAGAAAAAGGTAAAAGCCAAGCCAAAATCCAGGGATAAAGCCACATAAGAAAATGAAGACAGTGCTTCTCAGAGATTGATCTGGGATTAGAGCTAACTGGGAAGAAGTTCAATGAACAGTCTCTTGATGAGACAGGGAAACAGAAATGTACACATAAATAAAAATTTCCACATTTTTATAGTTATTATTATCCAGAGCACATATACATATACATATTGACATCTATCGTGATTCCATACATGCCCATATAAGCCAAACCCTGAATTGTCTAAATTGACCTAATTCCATGGAAGCAGTGTGGTTTCTCTGAACTGCAACGCTGTATCTTCTAGGCTGGATTTCTTTACATTTTACTGTTTGACATAGAAGTCAGCTGCATTCTGAATTATCTAGATACTGCTGAAATAAAATGTTGTAATGATGAGTAACTATTGAAATACATAATTCTCACTTTCTAGAAAAAAGGACTCTGGGCTGCTGTCCAGTAAATCGTCAGGCCATTAAGGAATTTATTTAATGTAGGCCTTTTGAGTCTTTCCAGTAAGTATTCAGAGGCTATAACATGGAAAACGATGATCTCAAATGTTTTATAAGATTCTAAATCTGATACATATATGCACAAACACGCATACAAATATATTTGTACAATACGCAGCTATGAAAATATGCAGCATCTGGAAAGTCATCTTATTGCAGGTCTGCTGGCTCAATGCTCTATACTGCAAGCCTTATATCAATGAGAAATCTATCAGAACAGTATTATTAAATGATTGCTTGTCTGAATCTGTTTTGTGATGTGTTAGAAATTTTTTTTTTTTCTTTCAGACCTTCAACTTATTTGCCCACATTTCCTGTATGCTTATCCATTGAACCTATGCTACTAATCCATACACCTCAGCTATGCCCACTCAAATCCTTCTCTCATGGTAGAAATGCTTAGTTTTAAAAGGTTTTTGCTATTTCTTTGTTATGCCTTTCATTGGAAGGGCTGTAATTCATTTCAGCTGTGCTGGAACAGTGCCAGAAGACCAGTTCTCTGCTTAGTTTATCCTCTGGGCTGAAGTATTTTAAAACATACTATTATAAGAATGTGAAACAGAAAATCCTTATATATTATGCCCTCTGAATCGCAAGTCACATCTAGAACTGTAGATCTGCCACTAAATGTTAATGAAATAGTTTTTAGATATTCAAAGAGTTAACACTGAAATGCAGTTTTAAAGACAACTTTCAAACTATTCCAGTTGGCAGCCTAATTGTTTGCCAGAGTTTCTTGTGGGTGACATAGTTCTTTGCAAGTCTTGCTGGATAATACTAGTTATCAAAGCCTCAGATGCCCTTTTTTTTTTTTTTTTTTTCTTTCTTTCTTCTGTATTAAAGTTCTTTATCTGTCCAACATACATAATAGGGAGATAGGGGGTACTCTCAGCAGTGTATCTCAGCTATGCCTTCAATCAGGCAATGCTCATCATTTACTTTGGATCATCCCATATTTAATAATTTATTTCTCAATTCTGTCACATTGTTTAAAAACACTTGTCACCTTATTTAAAAAGAGGAAGTAGTGGTATGGTAAGAATGAGGCTATCTTAACAGATATAATGTCTTAAAATGGGGAGATTTTAACAGACAATGCTTTTTGTCTCTAGTTAGAAATGTTTAATTCCACATCTGGGTCATGTTGGGTGTCAGGCTATACATGTCACTATATACAAGAGCCTAACACTTAGGCTGGGTTCCTATTAGTTGACATGATGCATTTTAAAATGAGGTAAAGACTATTATCTGCCATTGAGGAGGCAGAAAAAAATGACCTGCAGTAAGATCAACTTAGGATGTAGTAACAAATTAGAACCTGTTTCTCTTGACACCCAGACTTAAGCACTATCATAGCTGCCAGTTCATGTTTGTCTTTGCATAAGCAGTATTGAGGGTACAGTCCTTGTCACCCCTTCTCTCCGTCACTGACAGTACCTGGTGTTTTAGGAAACCAGCCAAATGAGGGTGTGAATATCCTAGTCAAGTTATGCCTGGAGTTACAGTTTTGTATGCTGGAAGTTACAAATTCATCTTCTCTTGCAGACCCACTGTGAGACTTAGCCATTGCAAGTCATGTGTTAACCTCCCCACTTTTCTTAATCAAAACATCACTGTATTTAATTTTAAAATGTTCACTGGTGATCTCTGCAGCATTGTCCCCATGGATTTGCTTAATAATTAGTGAAAAAAATGACCCTATTTACTCAGTTTATGTTTGTGTACTTTCGTGGGAACCTAGATATGGATTTTGTACTTGGGCTTTTCTATGTAAGTCATACAGGTTGAAAAGAATTCAAAAAGCACATTAAGAAACATTGACCAGAATTGCTTTTTATCAATCTGCAGTGAGAACTGAGAGGATTTAGTCTTAGCGAGGTCTCTGCTTTTCCTGTTCTTGGCCTTAATACATTTAATTTTGGCTGGCTGGGGGGATCAGTTCCTTGAATTTTTCTGAAGAAATGTTTATCCATAAAGCTTAAGTCCATATGAAACTTAGACTAACCTGCATATAACAAGTCACTAAAATTCACCTGGAGGATTACTCTCAAATTTACCTCTATGTTTAGCCTAAAGCCTTCATGTTTGATTGATTACAGCTCCCTCGAAGGAATCTTGAAAATGTCAGGACATGGAGATTATGGCATTTCCTTTCCCCCCCAAATTTTAGGCAGTTATACAAAATTTGAGCCTTCAGCTTTCAGCCTTCTGCTAATTACTCTTTTCCACTCAGTCATTTTACACAATGACCAAAATTTCTGCCTCCCTATTTGGATGGTCAGAAGGAGACAAAGAGAACTCCTTCATGGGGAAAACTTTAGGATGCTATAATATGAGGTGATGAGAGAGATTCAGGACTAGAAGTCCTCTTTTCAGAAGTGTTTGGGCAGTGTTGAACCAGAAGGCTGAAATTAAGCTGTTGATTCCTAAGTCACTGAAGCTGCCCCCTGTGCTAAGGGACAAAGCAGAACCTTGAGAAGGGCTGAACATCTCTTTCTTGAACAGTGGTGTGTGGTGCTGCGTGTGATATAATGATTTTAGGATGAAAGGCTTTCTTGTTGCAGGATTAGCTGAGATCACACAGATCCTCAGCTTAGCTTTAATCATGACAGGCAGGAGAGAGGCAACCACATTTATCAACTACATTGTCTTACACAAAACTATATTCTTTCCCCTGCTGAATAGAAATATTTACACTAAAGATGCAATTTTTGGTGGCATGAAGGGATTTTCCCTCTCTTTTTTTCCTATGTGTTTCTTCCCTCATTTATATGTAGGATTTATATAAGAGTTGTTAGAAATCTATTGAAGAGCCAGAGTCCTCAGGGTATTGTCTGGGCATAAATAGTCGCCAGAAAGGCATTGCTTGTTATTTTAAAGATCAGGTTTAAACCTACATTTGTACTATTATTTCTAGCATTTAAAAAAAACCCAGCTTTAAACCTCCATTTGTACTAATAACATGGATGTCTGGAAGTAAAAGCTGACTGGGATCTGGGTTTCTCCCTTGCCTGAGTGTGAATGTCAGAGCCTGGCAAGGTTTTCTGATGCTCAACTGAAGCCTGAAACTTGACAGCCCCAAGAGAAAGTGGAAAGGGGAATTAAGCAACCCTGTTGTGTGTTGCTAACACTTTGTTCCATACCCTTCTCACTTCTTGGAAGGAGGGGGAAATCCTACAGCACCCTTAAAGTTTTAGACTGACAATGGAAAAAAAGGTTCACCCCCCTTAATTTCTGAACCTTTCCGGTTGGAAATTTCTGTCTGATCTTGTAAAGTTTCCTGGTTTTTGTGAATCTCAGTACATGGAAATTTCCTAAAGGACAGTGGAATGGGGACAGTTGAATCTCCCTGAAAATTATCTCATTGAGCTCATAGTACTGCATTGGAAATACATACAAAATGTCTATGTGAAATACTTAAAAGAGAGGGGGAAGCTCACTGTATACGTTGAGTAAATCTGGTGTTATTCACACCTGGAGTACATTAAGGACAGAAACTTTAAATGCTGTATGAAAATGCATCCTACTCCAGAGGCAACCACGGCAGCACGACATCTCTCCTCCTATGTTATGCAGCTAGGAGTATGCAATTAATGTACAGAGAGCCCTCTGTGTCCACATGATTTCTGCAGTCTGACTTGTGTAAACTTGAAATGGGAAGCTCTGGATATCTCAGGGCAGTGTTTCAGGGATGTCATCCATCTTAAACAGAGGGACACCTGCCCAGAGTCTTTGTACTGGAGATCTCCAGCTTAGTCAGTGTGTGAACACAGATCTGCTTATCTGATGATAATGGGGCAGATTTCAGCAGGCAAACTATTGCCCCAATGAGATATAATAACACAGATTCATACTGCTAATCAAATGAAATTCCTGTTTAATTTGCATAGATAAATACATATTAAAGCCTGAAAGAAATCTGCCCAAAGGAACAATTTTATCTCCTTGGAAGTAAGGAGCAGTCCAAATTAATATTTTAATGATAGGTATGAAGGAGTAATCCTATCTGTAACTCTTCAACAAACTCTATACCCTTACACTGATGATATCCGCTTGCTTAAAATTTACCCAGGTTCCTTTTCTCTACTAAAAGCATCTCAGGACTAGTGAAGGTTTTGATTATTACACTGGAAAGCACAGTTCTGTATGTTCCCTTTAATGATCATAGGTTCCATACTGAGGGTGCAGAAAAAGGTAAATGATATAGCCATTCTCAATCAGGTATAGCTGGAGAGAGGCTTTGTGGCACCATTTGGCTATGGGAGTTCTCTGAACTCGCCTTTCAGTCTTGGGATTGAAAGAATTCAAGGGAGGGTGTGTGAGAGGCAGACCCAGCAAGAGCAGCATTTGCACAACTTCAGTTCAGCGTGGCCATGCTACTGCAGTAAGAAAAGGGGCTACTTTATTTGGGAGTGAATACTTGAACTATTTCCACTGTGCGATCCAGTGGCATTGCATAGAATGTCAGATCAGCATGGTCACGGGCATGGATGGGCAATGCCATCCATGGGTACTGGCAACCGGGTGCAAGACTTCCCTTCCAACCCACATCTCATAGAACATCAAAAAGCATCAGGAGGAGGTCAGTGGGCAGGACAAAGACAATTGTAAATGGAAAGGGATGTAGTATTACCTGAATTGTAACTACACCACACCAGCCACACAGTGCACATTCAGTGCTGTTACTGAGTTTGCATTTCCTTTGGTGAATAAAGATTCAACTCTCTCATCTTCTCCCACCCCAGAATGATTGGAAAAATGAGCACTCAGTCAGCTCATTGCACAACACCATGAAGCATGTCTACTCTGTGTTGTAAGGGAATAGCATTTTTTGCTTTGAAAAGTATTGTTTTCCCAGACGATTTTCAGCAAATCCATCCCCCAAACACTGAGAAACACTAATAAATAAGTTGTAAATGGGGCATTCTTCTAAGATGTGCTTTGCCCATTGTTGGCAGCAAATGCATGAGCTGCTAAAAAAAAAAAAAAAAAAGTAACAAAAAAACATCCTTTGGTGTGGCAGTGAGAGGATGCATTTGCTGTTTACTGGAATTTTTTTTTCAGTGCTCAGAGCATATCCTCATCATAACATGCTTTCCCTTGACTACATTCTCATGCTAGAAGCGAAAATTATTTTTGTTTTTATGCAGTAAACACCACTTTCTAATCCAGGAAGAAAATCCTTCCAGATTCATTTCAGTCATAGTGGGGCTATTAAAATACAATAATGTGGTGGTGTCTGCTGTCCTTGCATAGCAGGTGAACATCACTGCAATCTCTCTGGCTTTATCCTGAGGATCTCAGAACAGTTTCCCTAGTGACACCAAATGTTGCTGTGCCCTGAGACTTCACAGAAATGTCCCAGGACTTCAACAGATCTGGAACCTCTTTGCTCATCAGTGTGGAATCAGGGGTGGAAATGCAGGTGTTGGTTGCACTTCCACTGGTTGGATGCAATCCTAAGATTCAGAGCCTTCATTTGTTCTCAAGGACACTGTATTTCTACCCACAACTCTTTAGTCCTTGCTAATGAGGAGGACTCAAGCCCTAGTGCACCTCATGACATGAGGTGGGCAAAAATCAGATAATCAATTTCATAAAAAATTTGAATCTCCCAAGATAGTTTAAGTAAGACAACTAAAAAAACACAAAACCAAACAACTTCGGTCAAACATATTTTTTTTCCCTGATAAACAAAATGTTCATCAAAAATACATCTTCAACCTTTTTGTTTTTCATATACTGAGACTGCATATTTTGAAAAACTCAAGGAAGTTGCTGGTGTCAGTTTTTTGATGAAAACTTGACTAGAATTTTTTCTTTGTATGCTGTAAAATTTTGTTAATGCTTGCTTAAAATATTTTTCACAAACATCTAATGGCAGAACTTTTCTTGATTAATTCTGTACCAATGACATGACAGTGGCATATCCAATATAAATATAGGGCATGGTAATGGATCACTGACCAGTTATTGTTCCATGAGTTGCACTGTAAACTGGAAGCTTTGACTCGTAACAGCAGTCACTTAAATGACTCTACAGGAATCCTAAATTTATAACAGGCCTTCTTACAGTCATTCTATTAATTTAAAAATTTCATTAAAAAGTAGCAGATAGTTACCTAAAATGGCCACTCATACAGGTAATGCTCACTTTGGCTGTGATATGGCTATTAAGAGGACTAACTTGGTCACTACCAGCTGCAAGCTGTATTTACTGATTGGTGAAATTGCTGTAGTCAGCTCTAGTATCTCTGTATACAGATTTACTTATCTTCGAGGCTCACACTGTCATACCTTTTACCATCCCCTGAAATAAGGAACAAGCAGCAGCCCCACTATTGCTCAATATATTCAGTAGCAGGCACATTGGAAAGCTGCAATCCCAAGAGAGACCTGGGCAGTCTGTAGGGGAAAATCTTTATGAGAAAACAGTATTCTTCACAGAGTGGAAGGTTGCAAAGCCTACTCAGAAAGAGGCAGGATGTGCCAGTGGGATAGGTGGTTAGGTAGGCAGGTTCTAAGCCAAGAGCCACAGGAGTTACTGGTTGGAAGCATAAGGTTTACACCAATATATGCTGGCAGGCATCTAGTTTGCTGGAGAGGGAGTAATGGTATAACCCCACTGCGAAAAAGGAAACATTACTTCTATTATAAAATAAAACCCTCATACAACAGCCTTCTGCAGGATGGTCTGCAGGTCTGGGACATCCTAAACTTTTTTTCTGATTAAAAATAGTGTCAGCACATGTTTGAGGTGGTAGTAGTTTTTTTTTGGACTGAAGCTGTCATTGTATATGAGACTTTTGAAGAAGAGGTCTAGACTGGTGTCCAGTTTGCATTTAAATCAAGGATTGGATTAAGTATTCAAAACAGACATGAACTGGCATATACTTGACCATGGAACTGGCATGTCTTAACTAGAACAGCATCTTCAGTTTGTCATTGCTTTCTGACTTGTGACATGAACAAAGCAGATATCAATGAACAGATTGAGGGTGATGAAATCCACAGTGCTTTCAGACATGGAGAAAAGTATAATTTTGTTCACGCACAGCAGCTTCTGATCTTCCTAAAATGGTCCATACCTGTCTTCCATACCAACAACACATTGCCAAATAGTGAACACTCTAAACTATTCACCATTGAATCAGAGAGGGAGGACTGATAATCTGAGAAGATTCTGAGCTGCTGAGAACAAACTATCTTCAACTGCGAGCCTCTTATATGAAGACTAACTACAGTACAGCTTACCAATTCTGCTTGTATCTGGTCATGGCTATTATGGCACAATGTGTAAAAATGATCTGTGCTGATACCAGAAAGTGCTGGTTTTCAGCCTAAACTCAGTTCCATGCTTTCTTGTTTGTGAGATTTCAGAGATTAACATTTACAGATATGCTCTCTAGAGCAGAATTCTTTAGTCAAAACTATAGCAATTTCATTGTCATTCCTACTCAAAGAAGATGAAATCTTGACAATAAAGAACACCATGAATGATTGAAATTCTCCTGCTCGTTGGAAGATGAAGATGGGGTGCAAGTCGAAAGAAGCAGTTCTTTCTACAGCACTGGTGCAAAGTTTAGGACTACACTTTTTTCCAGGTGCAGTCTTACCAAACTTCTGCTAAGAATGTACCTCTCCAGGGCTGAGGGAGAATCATATGAGAATGATGACCTAACTCTTGGTTTTAAGACCAAGTTGGATACAGTGAGAAGTTTAAGGGTGAAAAGTTTTTGGTTTTTTTTTTCACAGGGAATTCTTTACATCCCCTTAGTGAAAGTGCTTAACATGTAATTTGAAGACAGGACTTCTTGGATAAGCAGCTGCTTTGGTCTCCACTCACAATGTAGATCTAAGTGTGATATGAATGAAAACATCAGCTAACACTGATGGAGGATCTCATGCTGCAGGGGGTCAAAGATGAGTCCACGTGAAGCCCTTTTGAGCTGCTGATAAGGACAAACTGACTGCTGTTCTGAAGTAGCAGACTGGGGCTGTGATATGAGGTGTACTGGGTGTGAGTGCTGCCATGTAAACAGACATCAACATGTCATTGTGCAAACAGGCATGTATGACTGCAAAGATGAAACTTTACTCCTAAACTGTCTGAGACAGTAAGTAGTTTTCACATTTTAATCCTAAGCATACAAGAGATCAGACTCATCACAAACTCTTACAGGTCAGAGGAGGCCAACATTGTTACCCACTAGGGTTCAGACATGGCTGTGCTGCTACTACACAAAAGGCATCCATCCTCCCCAGAAACCAAACATTTCTGCAATCATAAGCTCCACCACTTAAAACAAACAAAGAAAAAATCTGCATTAAAATTAAACACCCTTACCCTCCCAATTTGTTTCAATGAGTTGTGTGTGGGATCTAAGGGCTCTATGCCACAAAGCTACCTGTGCCCTTCAGGAAAGATATTTTACATATACATTATCAATATGTTTTTCCAGACCAAAAGAACAGGAATTTAGGTTAATTTAATAGAAAAAATAAAATACGGAATAACATTGATTTTGGCCAGTATCAGTTACAACAGAACTACCCTATTTTACAAATAACAACTGAACATTTTACACATGTACAGTATTTTTTTTCAGTAAAAATGAATTTGGATATAACAATGTGTCAGTTTCTTTAAAGAAAACAAAGATATTAATTTCCTCTCTATAATAGTGTTAGAGACATTTGTAAATATCCAAAAAAATTCTTTACAATCCATTACATAATTAAATCTCAATTATGAATATATATATATAATATATATAATATTAACTTAAACTTTGAAAGCATTATGTTCTAATTAAACATGTTATACTAAGAAATGAGGCAGTAACAGACTAGTAGTTAAACTAGCACAAATTGAATTCTTTTGAACTTGAAAGGTTATCAGGAAATTTGTAATGGGCACCGAAGGAGCTTGACTGGCCCCTATCACATCAAACCAGGTCTATCTGCTCTCTGCTAAAGGTGGCACATTACCTCTATAGGTTTGTATCCATTCACTTGTAAAACTTCTACAGTAATTTTCGATCATCTTTATTATCTAACATTTACATGCTTAAACATCTGCAATCCATTTTATCTTTGTGTGTCCTGGAAAGATAACTGAGACAGTTCATATTTTTAAGTATTATCCCCTTTAAACAGTTATCTTCAAAGTTCAATTTTCCATTTCCTGCTAAGTGACTGTCTCTCAAAGAGTACTAAGTGAAACTGATGAAGATATACTAAACAGATATCTGTATTGTCAGCAGTGTGCCTGGGTAAAGAAAGAAAGGCAATGGCTGCTTCTCTCGCCACCCAGGATGGTTTTACAGTGAGGTATCTGCATGAGCCTCAGCAGGAATATTCCTGCTGAAATTTCTACTGTGAGCAGTTAAAAGCAGATTCAGGCCCATCATGACACAATTGTTACACCATGCAAAACACTGATTTATTGCCCTATAGGTAACTATCCCTAGAGATGTATTTGGCACAATCATAAATCCAGTCCTGTAAACACACACCGTCGCATATAGTCACACTGGCATTTACATATGGGCACTATGAAATAGCTCCACATATTTGTATGATAATATCCCCTTTTTTATGAACGTTACAAGACAACAATAATTTATGAATACTTCTTACATGTTAGCAATGTTTTCTGACTTCTGAGCGTATACGTTACTCACGCTTATGCAAATCAAGAGAAGCAGCCTCTCTTGAGTTGTTCACTTCAGGAACAATGTTTTCTTTAAAGTTTATTTGAAATAGCTTTGACAATTTAAAAAAATAAAATAAAAATCCTAGCATATCTGTTAACAAGCTAGCTGTCTAAAAATGAAATCTATATGACCAAAAGCACGTTTTGGGCAAACATATATACATACTGCATGTGATACATTTTTTTCTTACACATTTTTTTTTTTTTAAATATTGTTACAAAAGGGGTGGAACTTAGTCCTGCAGCTAGTGATGTTTCTGATCCCCTCAGGAACTCAAGTTCCCCCTGTCAATACACATAGCACAAAAAAAGACTAATGCAAATATTTTTGTATTGTTTAGTTTTAATCCATGTAAACTTGTGTTGTATTCTTCAAACACTCTTTAAACATCCTGAAGGGGAAAGAAGCAGGGAAAAAAGGGAAGAAAAAGGACCTTCAAAAAATAGGAGTAATCCTAAAGTTGGCAGGAAATCAAATCATGAGTTAGATGTTAATTTTGGCATCAAATGCTTTGGTCACACAATACTGACTCTGTGATCCTGGATGTTCATCTCTAGACACCCAGTTATGAAAGGTAGGCGTGTTGTAGTTTTTCCATTTAAGTTCCAGCAAACAGTTCACCATCTCCCCAGACAAAGAGGAGGGAGAGAGAGAGAGAGAGGTGGCTTTCTTTTTTTTTTTTTTTTTTTTTTTTTTTTTTTTTTTTTTTTTTTTTTTTTTTTCAGTAATATGGATTAATCTATAAGTCTATAGGAGCAGGAGGACACTGGGAGGTGTCAGTTCACCCCTTGTGTGTACATGTTCTGCAACACAGTTGCTGAAGCACTTTTCGCTGGCAGAGATTGTTCTTTTTCACCAGCATACAGAATCCTCCCTCGGCCCAGGACTCTTCCGTGGCTTCCAGGGGGCAGCAGCAAGAGAAGGAGGGGAGGTTGAAGGTTTGAAGAGCATGGCGTGTACAATGGAGGAAGGTTTAATTGGTCAGACAGGCAGATTTGGTTGAAGAGACCATTCAGGAGCAGGTAGCAAGTAGGAAATTTGGTCCATCAGAAGGAATTTCAGTCAACAGCATTTTTTACATTTTTTTTCAGGAAGAGATATTGTGTGGTCCAACAGGGAATGATTTGAATCCATTTGTGAAAAGGAAAAAAAGATTAGAAAGAGAATAATTAGAAAACAGTGATATTTACAGCAAAGGAATTTGTTCTCAATTTTTATGAATAAAAAGAATAATACAGTCAAATGAAAAGAATAAAACATACTTAACAGAAATGCAAATTCTATAGAGTAAGTTTGACTAGTAACCAGCACTTGATTATCATGTAATGAAAAGAGAGCCTCTATGCTCTGTAAACAGAAAAAACCCCTCACCTTCTGGATTTTCTTGGCTACCTCAGATTGTACAGAACACATGCTGTGTGGTGGAATGCAGCATGGTGAGCTGCAATTGCCTGAAGGCCCAGACACTGATGTGCTGCCCTTTCATGGCAGATGCACTTGAAAAAATGGAGGAGACAGCACTGGGATGCAGTGTCCCTAGTCTTGGGAAACTACAGCCATATTAAAGACCAAACTGGTATGACAAATGTTTGCGTTGCAGAATCCAGCTGCAGTACCAAACTGAGCCAGTGGTTGCTCAGAACTCTTGGTTTACACTTCCTTTTCATTTGGCCATCTGTATCTGACCTTCTCTGGATTTGTTCTAGAATACAGTGATAGTTCTCATACCCTGATGTGAAAAGATCTCTTGCCTGGTTTACCTGCACCTGTAATGTAACTTTTCAAAGGACAGGTCACTTTTCAAAGTTTGACAGCCTAAATTCCAACAGGCACTGTAAAACTGTAAAGAAAAAAGACTCAACCCTGCACCCTTCCATTTCTATTTCTTTTTAAGTCAAAACTCTTATTAAATCTAGTGGAAATGAGCTGGATCCAAGAGTCATTGTTAAGCTTTTTCTACATCTGATACCAGGTTATCTTCCACATAGCTTAATACCGGACTTGGTTCTGGCATAATTTGCACGTTGGTCTATACCTGTTGGGCTGTATCTACAAGTAATTCACATAGTAAAATCTTTAGGGAAGCACAGTGTTTGCTAAATGTCTGTTCAATTGTGACATTTGAAAGGAACTAGTGAATAATCAAGCCAATCATATGCAATAAGAATGCTATTTTGGTTGCAACAGAGAACTTAAAGGAAGTTTGAATCACAGGCTGGGTACACTCTATGTCAGAATTCTTTTGTTCTCAGTACCCTTTCACATAATTCATGCCATACTACAGACACTTCATATCCCATTTAATTATTATCATTTCCACAGTTGAAAGTGGTCCAATACATAAATGTGATTCTCTTGATAGTACATCAGGGTCATCATATAAAAATCTTTAAAAAGCAATGACTTTTGAAAAACAGCTAAGGAAGGAAAAATATGTTATTGGCAAGGGGGAAAACTATTTTAGTAAAATTTGGGTATAGTGGACATGACTGATCTTGTTAATACTAGCAAATGAACTTTTCTCCTTTTCATAAACTGAAAAAAAATTCAGAAGTAACAAAGACTTCAAATGAAGAAAACAGACAGACCAAACCAACCCAATACACATAAAAAAAGAAGCTAGCAGTGGTAAAAGCCAATTTTCTAGAAAACTGCACTTACCATCCTTGCAGACTGTTCCCACCACACAGACACCAGTGTCCAGGTTATAGCCACTGGGACAGCTTGTACAGTTTCTGTCTCCTTGGCCACTGCAATCCAAACAGCTGGCATCACATCTGAAAGACAAGGGCAGGAGCTGATCTTACAGCCTCACCAAATACAAGGGTTCCTCAAAGACATTTTCTGTACTGCAAAAAGCTCCTTTGCTGTTTCGAGAGGTATCATCTGCTCTAATGATAACTAAAAATATTAAAAATAAGTAATTCCCCCTGCAACACAGTCCTGCTTCTTTTCTCCAAGCACTTCCTATTCACACTGTTTTTACTGAATAGGTGCATTACTGTAGTATTTTGGAACTATGCAAAGTGAGCAAAAAAGCATTAAGATGATTGTGCATACATGCCCCAGGAAGGCATCAGCTAAAGCCACAGGACTGAAAAGAGTGACCTGGTGCCCAGCCCTTTCACCACCCTTCTGGCTCCATTATATTTTCATTGTGTCTCGATTACCCTGTTTGTGTGGAGAACTGTGATTTGGTGATTCCCTTCCCTCCCTGAACTCAGAGTGAGTCAATAATAAATTATTCCACAGGGCAACAAATGGTATTTGATTAATAAAGAATGAAAAATGGAAAAAAACCTATCCCTTCCTTGCACAGCTTCGTCCACCCATTTGTACAATGAGTGAGGTGAGATATACTGGACAGCAGTCTGGTAATATACTTGTGCCCTGTTTGTGAATATGCAGCTGAAGAACTCTTATGGTCCCTATAAAGTAATAAAGTAGCAATTAAAAAAAACATAGTTTGTCTATTTCAGTTTGTTAGTCAGAAATCCAGATCCTCTGGATTTGTTAATTTACATTTCTATGCATATCTACATAGAATCTCACTACAGGCCTTTTTTTAAGTGAAGGACAGACTTATATGTAAAAGAAAAAACACTTAGAGAAGACCTGCATGCATATAACTCAGATTAAAATAAATAAAAAAAACCCAACACCTTTCCTTCATTTGCTTAGTATTCAATGTATTTTTTCTGTTTTTTGAAGTCAGCAGTGTTTTATTCTCTCATAGGTAATATCTTTTTCAACTTAGTAATAGGCAATATCCTGTCAAACACCAGACACATAAATTAGACACTGATGATACCTTTTGCAGCTTTTGTATCCACTTTCAGTAGAGTGATCAAGGTAATAACCACTACTACAGGACTGCACACATCTTCCATCTTCCATAAAATAACCCTGTGTGCAGTTTATACAGGCATCTACTCCAGCACCTTAAAGCAGAGAGAAAATGTAATGTATTACTGGCTACTTCCTCTTATTGCCTTAAAGAGACGACCTCAAACTACAGCAAAATCTTGTAATTTTAGAGACCATGTTTTACCTGCCTTACTTGCTTTCAAACAGTAATACAATAATAGTACATGGTTAGAATAAACAATATTACATTATCTCAGTACATCTTTCTCTGAAATGGCTGTTGGTAGTTCCAAAGCTTGTGCAGAACCTATCAGCCATTATTTCCTCCCAGAAAGAAAATGAAGGGCATTACTAGAAATCAGAACAAGGTCTTCTAAGAAATAAAAAAAATGGAAAAAAAGGGGAAAAAAAAAGAGCGTATGCACACTTTCAATTAGAAAACTCAGATCTTCATTTTAGGTGGAATAAGTCTGTTGTATTTAAAATATATTAAAGAACATAAAAGAATATAAAAGAACAATAAGGAGAATTATGTTTTACCTGTAAAGAATCATGTTATTCTGTAACTGTAACATAGTAGAATAAAAGCAGAGCTAAAAGCATGGAGGGAAAGAAATGATGCAGATAAATGTCAAACATGGTACCTGCACATGTTCCACAAGAACGGTGACATGGTTCACATTCTCTACCATTATGAAATTTTCCTTCTTCACAGCGGATAGCACATTTAGTGCCATGCAAACTGTTGTAAAAAGGAAAATAGAACAGTGTTCAGGTAGACAAAAGCAACAGAGGATAAGAAGGTCATGCACAAACCAGTCGTTCTCTTTTAAGAAAAGAACAATGCATGTATTAGGATTCTCCAGCTTCCTTCATTGGTCATGTTTTATAAACTTAAAGACAGCAATCACTTCAAGTGGAAAAGAAATGCAGTTTTGCCTGTGGTGAAATACACAAGCTGTTTACAAACTTGTAAACGCTACCAAGTAGTAGGAAACAGAAAAAAACCAACCCTGAACAATGCCAAAGAATACTGAAAATTCAAGCATATAAAATGCAATTACCCACAAGGAATTTGGCACAGGGTCAGCACCACTGTATTAAAAAAAAAAACATTAAGGGACTTGCTAACAACATCTCATGCTTCTCTTGAAAGACCAACAGCATCTCCTGATAACTCTGCTACAGCAGAGATTAAGAATAGATTCACAGGGAAGGTAATGACCACCTCTTTCTGCAATAGCTGTTGTTGAAACCTCCTATCTGAATGGCAGGCCTGAATAGCTGGGGAGATTTGTCAAGATTACAGTCAGAGGTATTCTGCCTGCAGGCACTTTTGAGAGACGGCACAAAAGACTGAGGAGCAGAGGAGAAAGAAAAAGCATAAAGAGTGATATTTCAATGCTTCTGTCTAAGTAGTGTTCTATACTTTCATGTTATAAGGTGCCTACAGCAGTGCTTGGTAATTTATAAGCTAGGACTTCTCTGCCATGTTCACCAGTTTTTGTGGAACCTCAGATTCCACCTAATTTAACTTTCTCTAAAAATGCTCTTCAGCTCCTCCAAAAGCCATGTGTGCTCAGCACCCCTGAAAGTTTTCAAGAGTGTATATGGTCCCAGTTGAGAAAAAATTAAATTAGCAATTCAACAAACATAAGAACCCCTGCTTTCTTACTATTTTTTTCTTAGTCACACACCTTAATGTGCTTTAAAAGGCAGGAAGCATCATCATGTTTTTGTCATGTTTCTGGGTCTGCAACAGAACCAGAACTGAAGTTCAGGTCTCCCAAGTCACATTCCCAAGTCCTGCCCATCAATAACACTGCCAAGAAAGTGCAGTAAGTTTTGAACAACTGGGGAATATGAAATGTATGCCTTGCAAGGGTCAATTTACCTTTATGTGACACCCATAAAGATGTGCAGTTTTTTCAAAAAGTCACCAAGAACCAATCTCAGTTTGCTAGTATTGCTCAAGAAAACAGTAAGTTCGGTTATTTTGAATTTTTTTGTATTTTACATTCTTCTTCTCACACTGAATGGATTTATCTCTGCTTTCTTCAGTGGTGTTACAAACTGCTGCTTGTGTTAGCAGACTGAGAAACTTAGTTCCTGAGAAATAAGGAAAATGTGGACTAACTTTTTAGTAGCAACCAAATCTATGCCGTCTTCGGTGTTCTGACATATATTTGCCCATTGCTTCTAAACTGCTAATTAATAAATTAATAAACAGAAAGTCATGCTGAGTCTGTTAAAATTCTCCAAAATCTTAGCATGGAGTGCAAATGTAATACTATTTTAAAAGGGAAATAGGTCCTCAAATTTCACAGAGAATGTAAACAGACCATGTTCTGATTTAATCTCATGCTTTCCTTCCCATTAGATCACACTCCCTTTTCAAAGGGTCACTTTTAAAAAGTAGAGCTTTTAGTACTAAAACTTTTGCAGTTACTTGGAAAATCTAGCTGCAACATAAATACATAGAAATGAGAATTCCCTAACAAAATGTAAGGGAATCCAGCTGTTCATGTCCTAGGAAAAGACATTTACCTTTTAATAACAGAAAAAAATGCAGTTTGATGGAAAGTAGAAACTAAGTGTTAAAACATTCACAGAACACTTGTATTCGGCAAGAAGAACCCCTACAGATACTGAACACAGACAATATTTTTTGTGGCATAAAGCCAGCATACATTCCATCATGAATTTTATAAGATTTTTGACCCTTGCTGCTTGTGTCAAAAGGCCATTCATTCATAAAGGAGCTTGAAATTGCTGCTTTGTAGGTTTTACCTATCAGTTTCAAGAATTATTAAGTCTTCCTATGAAAGAAAGAGATCCACTGCTGTTTAAAATATGTGTAATAGAACCGGGCCTGAGGTACTTCAGGTAAGTGAATGACTGGAGGTCTGAAGAAATACAATAAATATAAGAAAACAGTTCCTAACTGTCACAGGGATGAAACAGAAATATATGATTCATCAGCTCCGCCTCTAAAATAATCCCTGACTGACACACTGTAGGTCAAAAAAGTGTAGAAGCCAGCTTTCCACACCACTGTGGCTTCTGTTTACCTGAAATGAAAGGTCTTCCAAAAAAACATATATTGCCAAACTCACACAAAGTCAAGCAAGAACATACTATATTAAAAAGTGATAGAAGGTATGAAATGAGAACCATTCAAGGTTAAATAGCTATCTGATGTCCTTCTTTGTGTACCCAAAGCCCTGTAAACCTCTTCAGACATTTTAGTGACATCCAGCATTTCCTTACCTTAGGCCATGTTTGCATTCTGTACAGATTTGGAATTCAACACATGTCTTACAGTTTTCACTACATTTTCTGCAAACAATCTTATCTACAAAGGAAAAAGGAAAACAGCCCAGAAAACCTTGGTCAGTTATGTTTAACAGAACTATATGGATATATTACCACGTGACTTACACATTCTAACTTAACATCAGGAAGGGAAGCAGTAAGCTAGACTTAATTAGCTAAGCTCTGCCTGTCATTACCTTTTACATTACCTCTTACACTTTCCATCCATACAAGTAGCCTGTCATGTCTTCCTGATCTGGTGCTTAAAGACACACTTGCATGAACAGGTCTGATCTCAGAAACAGTGTATGAATTACTCAACACCTGCCTTTTCATCTCAAGAGCTCCCTACTTAAAGAGATTTTGCTCTCTCATAAGACCTGCTGTCTTCTGAGACAGAGTGCCATGTACCTTTCTGAGAAGAAAAAAATGATATTCCCATTTAGTCCTAATTTTTCATCTATTAATCTTAACTGGGTGGAAAGGAATTCCCTTTATTGTAATTCTCACAAAGTGGAAAATGGAAGAGTTAAAGCAGTGGCTTTTTTTACTAATTCTCAAAAATGGTTTGGTATCTAGATGGACAATGCTCCTGGCTATTGTATTTATCTTCAAAGGATGAGTCCAAAGGTAACAGAGGTAATAGAAGTTTTAAGCACGTTTGAATATATGTCTAAGTATCTTTTTTAAGCCAAGATGGAAATTAAACCTGGGCAGTCTGCTTAGCAATCAGAGGTCATAACTGAAGGCAGGTGTCTCACATGGCAGAGAATTGTTGCTCTTGGGTGATCACATCACTGCAGGTACTTTGGTCTGTCAGAAACATTAACTGAACCATGTTTTACATCTGCGGAGCCTAATTTTATTGGAGGTCCAGTTCAACAGCCGTGGTTAATGGCTCAGTTCTCTATCTGGTGGCATATCATTTGGATTTGGGGGTAGAGGGAATGACTCAGGTGCTTTCTGGTGTACTGATAACCTGCTCTGTCCTGCAGCTGACTTGTTCCTGAGCTGCCCTCATTCTCTTACTGTTACTCTCAGTCACCACCAAAAAAGCATCCTGCCACTAGACATGGTTTTTTAAAAATAAAATTTTTGAACACATTTTCTATCACACTTGGCCACAACTTAGTAAGGGAAGAGATAAAATCATCAACATACACTTTTCCCACTCATAAATATTCAGCAACCTCCCCAGATCAAACTCAAGCCCGCAATAAAGAAACAACGAGAAATACTTACTCTTATCCAGGTAAAACCCATCAGGGCAGTTGGTAATACAGCTATTGGTTACTTCATTCAGGTAGTAGCCAGATTTACAGGTCATGCACTGGTCACTATGGCCTCCAACACAAGTTTCACAATTGGGTGAGCATTTTTTACAGCGTTTCTTGTCTGCATTGTAGTGACCAGGTGGGCAGGTCGAAACACAGATCCTGCAGACAGCAGGGAAGAGAAGGCAGAGTTGTTAATGAAATAACCTGCCACCACATTCTTGGACCATGACTGCAAAGCAGAAGTATTTCCTAGCATTGCTGCTTTTCTAATGATCACATGTTTACTAAGATGTAGCCTTCTAAACCATTTCACCAAGCTGCCTCTTCTCTTCCATTTATTACTCTACAGCATGTGCTATCTCACTGATAAATGCTTTGTAAGACAGTCATACAGTATAATTTTTGATCATCCACATTTCTTCCTGTCTTGTTCAAACACAATCACAGAAGCTGTAGTAGCTATCACAGTTATACATACACATGTACATACATATCTGTATAAGTTCTCATGAAAACAGAATCAAGAGATGGGGAAATAATCAAAGGAGGATGATTAAATCAGGTTTCGCTGTAAACCTGATTTAAAATAGGTTTTGGGGTTTTCTTCAACTCCTAAGAAGATTTGTCAGATTCAGAGGAAAAAGAATTATCTGCGACTGCAGCAAAGAGAAGAGGAGAGAAAGTTAAGATATACTTAATGAAATTTATGAAGATTTTTTTATCTTGGTCTTACCGTGTGTTGTTCTTAGATTTGTAGTAGTAGTGCAGACAGTCAGTACAATGATCTGGTCCTGGCCCATCACACCCTACTTTACTGCATTCTGCATTGCAAGGACCTGCAATAAAACCAGGTTAAAACTTCCTTTTGATACTTAGTACCCCGTAAAACATAGGATTTTAATGCAGAACATAATTAGTCTGTTTCCCAGATTCCATAATTAGTCTGTTTGATTTGAATTCCAAACTTGGATTCACCAAAAAGAGAAGTTTTTAAGTACTTGAAGATCTTGCAAATCCTGGACTCAGTATGTATTTGCAGTGATTGACAACTTTTAGCTAGTGCGGCATCGTCTACAAAATCTACCAAAGAGAAACTTTCTGAATCCAAACGGGTGCTTTGCTGATGAGTGACAACTCATTCTGTATTTTATTCAGAAATGTGCAAATGCTTCTAGAATTCATAATAAGCAATTACTAGCAAAACCCCTTGTAGCAGGCAGGTCAACAAAAATGATGAACAACATCATCAGTGGCTACTGTGGTTACCAGCTGGTTAAGAACTGGTGCACATGGCTAACACAACCCAACTGAACCAGGTGCTAGGGCCTGCAGGTTCTTCCCTCTGTGCTGCTATGTGCTGCAAAAGCCTCAGATGATACTTGATGATTAGCAAGTCTTCCATCTGACCCATAACTATGTTAGATTCAATGGTCCTTATGGGTGTTTTCCAACTGGAGATATTCTATGATTCTATGTCTATAGCTTTCAAAAAGGTGTTTCCTGCTATAGAAGGAGAGAACTCCTGCCTTTATGCAAATGAACAAAGCCCGTGGGTGAAGTTGTAAATCTCAGGATAACTGCTCTCTTGTGAATGAAATGCTTTAAGTTTGTTAGCAACCTTGAAATTTCTAACACCAGATAAACTTAAGTAAAGTGAGTTTGCTTCATATACAAACTTCAGAAGTCTGTGACCTTTACAGCAGAGATTGCAGTGTTTCATCACCTATCAAAACAAAGAGTTCAGCAGCTTTCAACCGAAAACAGGGACTGTAGGTCTGACATGCTATGGGAGTAGGCTGTAAAAACAGAAACTTCTAAATGGAACTTAGTCCTGCTGTTTGCTTGCTGGAGTTATACTTAAGATTCATCAGTCCTAGCCATCTATACAATACTCCTAATGTTGGATTTCATGTGGGAAATTTCCAACTTCATTTCATTTGCACTGCCAAAACCCTAACTCTATTGGAGTCTAATGGTAAGGCTGAAAAATCTGTAGAGCTATTGGTTAGAAATGACATAGACATAGACCATAATGCTTTTCATACTTATGTGCACACATGTATATATATGTAATGTAACATACTTGCATGAAAAACAATGTATTCTTCATAGTAAGTTAAGTGTAGCTTAAAATATATAAATCTATACTTACTGTACTAAACTTATAAGGATGAAATGAGAGATGAATGAAAATTTCTAACTGTAGATTATTAAACAAATATGTCTGACCCTAAATTTAAAATCTGCTTCACTGAACATTTTACACATGCAGTTTCGGGTCACTCCTTCAGCTTTTTTTGCTTCAGTAAATGCACCGAGTAAATGAATATACACACCTGAATAGTCATCAGTTCCATAATCTTCTGTAGGGTCTTCAACTGGACTAGAGCGCACTCTTTCCACTTTGGGAAAATCATTTCTTGGTGAGTAAGGCTGGATGGATGTTCCATACAGTACTAAAGACCACTCTTTCAATTTACCTGGAATTTAAAATTATTTTTAGAAACCATTCTTATTTTCTGTGTCTAACCATTCTCATTTTCTGTGTCTTAGAAAAACACTTACATCACTTGTAAACATGACTTCATGAGTCGATGTTACTTTCCAAGTAAGTGTCTTCAGCTTAACACAGACAGTGCAACCACTACTTCACTATAAACTGAGAAAACATTCATTCTTCAATCAGATTTTTACGTATTTTCATTGTGCTCCTGCCTCTTGTAGGTCTAGTCCAAGTTTGCACTATGGGTTGAACTCAAGATGAACAATAAACAACTACACCTCTGGCTATGTAGTAATTTGGGAAACTCAACAAGGCTTTTTTTTCTGGATTTCACTTTGCCTCAGAACATTGGTTACTGAATAATTATTATTTGAGATCTTTTAGATAACTATCTGTAGTCAGAGTTACGAATTTACATAGGGGTTACATTTCATGTACCACTTAAGAGTACTTTCCATTGGGTTATGGGACACACTTTGATGAACAAGAAACAAATTTTTTTAAAACCTCCATGGTAAAACATTAGTATCCCCTCCTAAACCAGCATAATTTCTTATTTGCCCTTATTTGACAAATATATCAGTGCACTGCCTGTGTTCCTCAGTAATATTTTATCCTCTCAGGAAGTGAGTGAAGAAAGACAAAACTGTTTGCCTGACTGAAGAAGATTTTTTTTTTCTTTTTCTTTTTTTTGTGGGAGAATAAGAAGATATTTGTGTATCAAGCCATCAGTTCAGGCTGTCAGGACATGGTGTGAACTTCCAGCTCTCTTCTTTCTGTTTATACTACCAAGTGAATTAATTCCAGGAGAGACCAAAAAGACTCAGACCTGAAATAATGCCTAAAGTAATGATGCGTAAAAACACATTCCTGCTTGAAAAGACGGAATGTGAGTTTGGTCTTATCCTATTCTCTTGATTGTATTTATCTATGTAGAAGTACCTAGTTGAAAATGTCAAACCTTCATCAAAAGAGAAAGGAAACCGAGAAGCAGTGAGTAGTTATTTCTTGAGTTTGAAAGATCCTGTTTTGGAGGCTGTTCTATGCTTAAAGCAATTCTTTCCTTAGAACTATTACTTAAAAAGAAATGTAATCCAGGTATGTCTCTTCCTAAGAAAATCACTTTGTATATTTCATGTAAAATTAAAATCAACCAATCTTCCTCTTCTTTTATTTCAATGATGCTCAGTTATTTAACCTTTCAAACTGTTCGCTTGGCCTCTTTCAACCCATGCAAACAAAGTGCTTTGACCTTTGCAAGGGAATTTCCGTACTTTTCCCAATGTCACTTGGTATCCGCCACTGACATTATCAATACAGTACATTGTGTTTCTGCTTTTACATTCATCCTTCAAGCAATAAGCCTCAGTGAGGAAGACTGCTGGATGACAAATGATAGCCACATTCTTTTAAATGGTTTATACTGGGCTCAAAGTTGGAAATCCCTGTCATCTCTGTGTCTCCTGCCAACCCAATTTAAACTTTCTGGGACAGAAATTTCTACACTTCAGATGAAATGTTCTCTGCCTTATGGTCAGTTTTTAAGAATAAAACATAGGTAAGGGACTACCCCCTGCGACAATTTTTTCACACATTAGTTTCTAACATCGCACAGCTAAAGCAAAGCAATACTTAAAAAAAAAAAAAAGAGAGAGATTCAATCCTGATTTCAAAACCTTACTGATTAAGTCTACTCCATCTGCTGCCAAATTACTGGCTGGTTACTTTCGCTGTAAAACTGCATGCACCTTATTTTTGATTTGTCTTTTCTTACCTCTAGCTCACAATCATGTAGCTCTTTAGTCCCCACTAGATTAAAAACACTCGAAACACGTATTTTCTTCCTGTATAGACATGTGGGGATCAAGTTACCTCTCAATACTCTTTAGAGCAATGCAGCTGAGTCCTTAAAGGCATTTTTCTTTTTAGGAAAGGACTCACACAGAGAGATCATTTTTAACCACCTATGCAATTAACTCTACAGCCTTTTCAGAACTGATTTTTCATATACAGTCTCTGTCCATTTTGTGATTTAATGCACTTATGCATCATATGAACCACAATATACTGGATACAATAAAAAAATGTGTATTTTGCTAAATTATTTGGATCTTTTAATACTTGTCATTATTACGTTTCAAAGTTCACTAAACTTTCTAAGGGCCAATTTAGTCTTTCTTCCAGAACACCGGTAAAAATACTGAATTTAAAAAGAAAACTATTCACAAGGACTCACTAAAAATAAACACAGGTAAAGATGCTCCTCAGGCACAGTGTATTGTGTCTGGACTTTACACATACGGAAGGGCTGTACTAACATTACTGGTAGAGGGATTGGTGCTTCTAATGTATACCTAACACAAAAACATAGTGAGGGGAATAACACAGGGTCTCTTAGGAGATTAGTTGCCTTTTAAGAATTGTTCAGTAAATAGAAAGGAGAAATATTCATATCACTTGCCAGCAAATAAATGAAGTCTGCCTCAAGGCAGGTTTAATTTGCACAATGAAAATATTTCAATAATTAAGCATACATACATACACACACACACTTTTATAATGAAAAAACAAAGTGTGCATATCTAAGCCAAAATTTTTCTTTCCCCATTATTGGCTGATTCCATCATTTAGTTTGGCTAGAATAATCCTTTACCCTGCTTGCTTGTAACATAGGTCTCATATTGTATGCATGGGAGAAAAGGTATGTCACGTTGTTTCACAGCAAGCACATGTCCACCTCCATAAACTCTACAGAATTAAATGCAGAAATCACATGAACTACTTTTATGAACTGGACCCTGCTTTTCTTTACGGGTAACAGATGTGGCATTACCCTGCCAAAGCAGGCATATGATGACATGTTGGCTCTTTGTTCTCAATTTGATTACAGGAAAACTGCAGCTCTTAATTATAAGACCTTTCAATAGCTAAACACACGCACACAACTGAAACAAGAAACAGGCATGATGGTGATATCAGTGTGATAAACTGCAGGCTATAGTGATAAATTGGAGGGGGGACCATAAATTGTGTTTAAGCACCTTTTGTTTACTTCACATTCTGTTCAGTTCAGAGACTAACCTCAACATGCCCAAAGAGCTGAGTTTCAAGACTCAGGTCGTTTCAAATCTTTCTGAACAGAAGTGTAACTGGACAGATTCAATCACCCCACCACTCTAGAAAGTTAGGTGATGTACTACTGGAGAGTATACAATGAACCAAGATCCAGATTTGCCACCAGACAGAATCTCATGAAATCCAAATGAATGTAGAATCCAAATGGATGTAGATCCAGTCTCAAGAACTGTTTCATGTCATGGTTAAAAGAAAGTAAAGAATAAGATTTCCAGCAGGATTCTTTCAGTGCATCAGCTTCTCCCCAACCCTTGTTTGGCCAGGTCTACTTTCTCCACATCCCTTGGCCTTACTGCCCCTTTTTTTCCAGAGTTGGGTCTTTAGCCTGTAGTCCTCAAAGAGGAAAGAAATTAATCCCATGAGATTAATCACTGTTAACAGAGAAGCATGTATTTGAAGTAATGAAATCAATAAATTAGTAAGGTCTATACAACTACATATGCAAAACAGGAGTGTACAGGACCAGGCTTTGAAGGGTGAAGCTGGAAATGTAGCTGTTCACTTACTGGTGACATGGCTGCATCAGGAACAACAAGAGCAAGAAGGAGTTGAAAATAATTGCTTTTTGCCTCTTTTCAATAATCTGATTAAAATTAAATTACTTAGTTGTTATTTTATAGCTCCCTTCTATGAAATTATACAGCACTGAAAAAAACAAAACACCCAAACAAACACACCACACTAAACTTCCCCAAAGCTCCTGAACAGTGCTGCTTATAGTCTATGGCTGCTTTTCCAAGTACATTCAATGACTACTCCTTTTTGATGTAGTGGAAATTTTGCTCTGCATTTTCTGGGGCTACCAATATCACCTAGCTAGGTACTTTTAGCACTGTAAAACCATGATGAGAAGAGAGCAGGGCAGATAAAATGATGTGAAAATTGAAACACTGTCAATGCTGCATTTTCCTCTCATTCTAGAGGATGACAAGCAAGCCTTTCAATGCTCTGCTTAAAGTTAGTCACTTGAGTATGCAGCGGAAACTTAAATGACACTGGCCACCTTAAGGTTACCATGGACTTTAAAAAAAAGTTGTTGGCTGCTCATCAGTTGTGAATATCCCAGTAACTAGCTTCAGTAGACACTTATTGGCCTCATATTACATAGAAGGTTAGGCTGACAACTGAGACAGGCAGTGAGAAAATATGATTTGATGGCCAAAGAGGCAAAGAAACTTTTTTTAAAAGCAGAGAGCCTGGCTATCTGGCCATCTGCTTCATTAAAATGGATATAACTCAGCTAATGAAAGGCAGAAATAAAGAACTAAAATTGTTATTCAGTTCCATCAAGGGTTATGATCTTATTGGCATCACTGAGACCTAGTGGGATGGCTCTTATGATTGCAGCATCAGTTTGGAGGGCTATAAACACTTCAGGAAGGACAGCCAGGGGAGAAATTGTGGGCGTGTTGCCCTCAATGTCAAAGACCAGATGGAGTGCACGGAGCTCTCCCTGGCGACACATGAGGAGCCAAAAGAGAGCTTATGGGTTATGATTAAAGGGAAGGCAGGCACAGGTGGCATTACCGTGGGGGTTTGCTGCAGGCTGCCTGGCCAGGAGGACACTATGGATGAGGCACTTTACTGACAGATAGGAGCGACTTCAGTTCACAAGCTACAGTACTCATGGTGGGCTTCAGTCACACTGATATCTGTTGGAGGGACAACTCTGCAAAGCACAAACAATTCAGGAGGTTCCTAGAGTATGTAGATGACAACTTCCTTTTCCAAGTAATCAAGAAACTAACAAGGAGTAGTGCTATACTGGACCTTGTTCTCACCAACAAGGAAAGGCTGGTGAGGGATGGAAAGCTCAAAGGCAGCCTTGGTAGTAATGACCATGAAATGGTAATGTTCAAGACACTCAGGTCAGCTAGAAGCTAGGCTCACAGTCAGCTTAGTACCCTTGACTTCAGGAGGGCAGATTTCAGCCTTTTCAGGGATCTGCTTGTGAGAGCATCATGGGATAACATCCTGGAAGGAAGAGGGGCTCATGAAAGCTTCCAGCCCTAACCATCCTATGGTATTTGGCAGAACAGACCATCAGGAGCAGAGAAACTCAGAATCAAGTATAAGCTCCCTAACCATTCTGTGATTCTATGAATTTCAACAGCAGTTGAGTTCTGCTCTCTGTGTTATAGTTTTTAGACAGAAAATTATCTAAGCATCATAAAATCAGCACTTCCGTGTTATCATACTTTTGAAATGAGAGGTCTCCTTTTTGTCCAAAGTAAAATACATACACCCAGTGGAATTTAGCCTAAGCACCACTTGTAATAGGAAGGAGACAGGACAACTCTGTGTTCACACATTAGAATTCCTCCTCTGCCCTTCCCTGGTCTAAGTTATGACGAAAATAGTCCTACTGAGTTTGTAAGCTGCAGGAGTGATTGGATCAGCAAACCTCAAGGAAAGCACATTTACCTTGAACAAGTGAACTGCACATAGCCTTCATTCCAATGTGAATAATTTAACAAACCAAATTTCAATGAAGAAGAAGACAAAGCACCTCATCTCTGTCTCTGGTGGCAGAAACATTAATGGGCCTTTCTTGGACAAAGCAGAATTGAAACAACATTCTTCTAGAATAGCCAGTCACATGCACATGCCCAGTCATGCTAGCCTTTATTCTAAACCCAAGGCTTTTAAGCACTTCAGTTTGCACTTCAGTCATGTTTCTTTATGTGTGTTTATTCATGAAGTGGAAAAAAAAAAAATACTTATACTTAGCTAGGCTCACTGGAACAGTTTTACTGACACTTGCAATAACCTACTGATTCAGGAACAAACTTACTTAAAAATGTCCCAGTGTTAAATATACAAAGACATGTTTTTATAGCTTCAATTACTTTAAGTTAATATCAATGTCTTAAAATTCAGAATAGATTTTTAGCAAATCAATTAGAAAATCCTTACTGCTTTGTGAGATTACTTAGCTGCCTGAGGTGGAATGGATCTGTTATTCACTGAGTTAAAAACTAATTCTATTGCTATTGTCATTGTAGCCATAAATATATTTCAAAGAATAATTCTTATAATTAATTTTATCTATCAGAAAGCAGTAATCAACTAGCTTGGTCACTTCCAATGTAATAAACAAAACACACTGTCCAATCAGAGTAAATTTTAATTTAGATTTAGTGATGAAGGATTTCAATACATTAGTAGTATTCACCTGCCTAATATGTTTTAATCTATGTTAATCAAAGTTTTATTTCACCTCTGATTATTTTTGTTAAACGGTTTCCACCTACTTTGATACAATATTCCAAAGGACGGACTTTATTCAATATTCATGAATAAACAGTGTGGTATTTTTGTCAGCAGTTAATGTATCTGTTTTAAAATGGGCATTAAGGTCTAAATTTTCAGTAAGTCCAAAGGCAAGCACACACTCATCTCTCATAATCAACCCAGAAATGTAAGCATGTATTCCCATGAGTCTCTTTGAAAGCCCTTCTCTCTGTCTCCATTCCTTTGAAAGTGCTCATACTGAAATATGTGAATGAAACTGAACTATGCAATGGGAATTCAATGTAAAAGAATGAGTGTAGCCTCAAAAATTCTCACTAGGAACATAGTTTGTGGCTGGATGAATGCCAGGTCTGAGAACTCTGCCCATACACAGAGGAACACAATACAACCTACCAGCAGTGGTAGAAACCCATGAATTTCTTTCAGTTATATAATGGGATTCTGTATCTGCATAAAACACTGAAAAATGCCACTTTTTCTTGTGGGTAGGAAAAAAATACAAAGGAAAGAAAAACAATATGAAAATAAATTCCTGGAGCCGATGCAGCTGATATAGGCCAAGTAAATATGGGCCTTACACCAGCCATGAAACTCACAAACAACACCAATTCAGCACAGTGCTCTAATTCCTAATGAAGACCTGTCTGATAAAACCGTATTCATTATCCAAGAAAACTGATGCCTGCTTTGAACTTGTGCAAAGCATTTTACACTGTCCCACATGACAGCCTTGTGTCTAACTTGGAGAGACATGGGCTTTATGGAAGGGGTTTGACTGACATGGGCTTTGATCATTTGGTGCATAAGGAATTGTATGGACCACAGGATCACTGAGTCCTTCTCATTGGAAAAGGCCTTTAAGACCATCAAACATTACCTGTCTCTACAAAGCATTAATCTAACTCTGTCAAGTCTATGCTTAAACTATGTTCCTAAGCACCACATCTATGTCCTTTAAACACCTCCAGGGATGCTGACTCAATCACCTCCCTGGGCAGATATCCAATATAAATCTGATATCCAATATAACCCTCATCTGGTGCAACTTAAGGACATTTCCTCTTGTCCTGTTCCTTGTTACTGGGCCCCCACCTCGCTTTAACCACCAGCTCTTTTTTGTTGCTCTTTTTTTGGACAGAGTTCAGCATCTCAATGTCTTTCTTGTTGTGGAAGCCCAAAACTGAACAGAATATTCAAGGTGCAGCCTTACCAGTGCAGAGTACAGGGGGAAAATCACTTCCCTAGTCCTGCTGGCCACACTATTTCTCATGAAAGACAGGATGCTGGTGGCCTTCTTGGCCACCTGTGCACACTGCTGGTGCATGCTCAGCTGGCTGTCAACCAACACCCCCTGGTCCTTTCTGCCAGGCAGCTTTTCAGCTATTCCTTCCCAAGTGGCTCCTTCCTCAAATGCTTCCTTTAGCATTGCATGTTGTGAGCCAGCAGCAGGATCCAGCGTCTGTCTGCCTAAGTCTCTCTTTAAAGCCTTCTGACTCTCAGGCAGATCAGCTCTCCCTCCCAACTTGGTGTCCTTTGCAAACTTACTGGGGCTGCACTCAATCCCCTTGTCCAGATCACTAACAGAGTTATTAAAGAGAACTGCCCCTAAAACTGAGCCCTGGGCAACACTGTGTGTGACTGGTCTCCAGCTGGATTCAACTTCATTCACAACAACTCTTTGGGTCCAGACATCCTTACAGTTTTTCATCCATTGAAGAGTACACAGGTCTAAGCTGTGAGCAGCCAGTCTCTCCAGAAGAATTATGCAGGAAGAAGTGTCAAAGACTTTGCTGAAGTCCAGGTAAAAGATGTAAGCAGCCTTTGCCTCATGCACTAAGTGGGTCACCTTGCATAGATGGAGATTAGGTTCAGCAAGCAGGACCTGCCTTTCATGAACCCATGCTGACTTGGCCCGATCATCTGGTGGTTCTGCATGTGCTGTGTGATGGCACTCAATATGATCTAGTCCCTAACCTTTCCTGGCACTGAGGTCAGACTGACAGGCCTGTAGTTCCTCATATTCTCCTGGTCCTTCTAGTAGACAGGCATCCCATTTGCTAACCTCTATTCAAGTGGGACCTCCCCAGTTAGCCAGGACTGCTGGTAAAAGATGGAAAGCACTTCTGCCAGCTCCCTCAATATCATTAGGTGTATCCTGTCTGGCCCTACAGACTTGTGTAAGTCTAAGAGCATCATGTTTCTGACCAACAGAATTGGATTGACCCTTGGATTATGGCGTCTCCATTCTACTCCCCACCCCTGTCTTCCAGCTCAGGGGGCTGGGTATCCAGTGAACATCTGGTCCTATTACTGAAGAGTGAGGCAAGGCAAAGAAGGCATTAAATACCTCAGCCTTCTCCTCATCCCTGATGACTACGTCTATCCCTGCATTCAATAAGGGAGGAAGTTTTTAGCCTTTTCCTGATGCTAATATTGTTATAGAAGCATTTCTTGTTATCTTTGACATCTGCAGCAAGATTGATTTCAAGCTGGGCTTTAGTCCTTCTGATTTTCTCCCTGCAGAGCCTCACAGCATCTTTGCAGTTATCCTGAGTGGCCTGCCACTTTTTCCAAAGGCCATAAACTCTCCTTTTTCCACTAGGTTGCAGCCAGATCTTTTTATTCAGCCAGGCTGGTTTTCTTCCCCATTGCCTCATCTTTTGGCGCAGGGGACAACTTGCTCCAGTACCCTTAAGATATTCCTCTTGAATAATCTCCAGTCTTCCTGGGACTCCTTTGCCCTTCAATACATCATCCCAAGGGACTCTGTTGACAAGACCTCAAACTAAAAGTCTGCCATCCTAAAGTTCAAAGTGGCAGTTCTGCTGTCTCCTCTCCTTACTTCTCCAAAAATAATGAACTCTATCATTTTGTGATGGCCTCAGACCATCATATTTTCCACAAGTTCATCTGTGTTGACAAACAGCAGGTTCAGCAGGGCACCTTCCCTAGTAGGCTTCCTCTCAAACTGCAGCAGGAAATTGTTCTCTACACAATCTAGGAACCTCCAGGAATGTTTTGTCTCTGATGTATTATGTTTCCAGCAGACACCTTTGTCTCAGATTTCCTTGCCTTGCTCTTCACTAGAAACCCCTCTCCTTGTGGCTCTCATGTTGATGGCCCACAAGATTGAGACCAGAAAGACAAAGCTGCCCCAACTGCAAGTGAAAGCAAGGTTTGTGACCATCTGAGGAACCTGAAGATACACAAGTCCATGGGACCTGATGGGATGCATCCGAGTCCTGAGGAAACTGGTAGATGTAGCTGCCAAGCCACTCTTCATGATATTTGAAAAGGCATGGCAGTCAGGTGAAGTCCCTGGTGATCGGAAGAAAGGAAAAATCACACCATAGAAAGGAGGACCCTGGGAACTACTGACCTGTCAGCCTCACCTCTGTGCCTGGGAACATGGAAGAGATCTTCCTAGAAGATACGCTAAGGCACACAGAGGACAGGGAGTTTATTCAAGACAGGCAGCATTATTTTACTAGGGCAAATCCTGCCTTACCAACTTAGAGGCTTTCTATAGTGGAGTGACTACATCAGTCAGCAGGGGAAAAGCAGTGGATGTAATCTATCTGGATTTCTCCAAGACCTTTGACATGATCCCCCACAATATCCTACTCTACAAGGTGGAGAGATATGGATTTGATGGGTGGACTGTTCAGTGGATAAGGAATTGGCTGGATGGTCATATCCAGAGGGTAGTGGTCAATGGCTTGAAGTCCAGATGGAGACCACTGACAAGTTGTGTATCCCAGGGATTCTATGCTGGGACCTGTACAGCTTAACAGACAGCAGGATAGAATGCACCATCAGCAAGCTTGCCAATGACACCAAACTTAGTGATGCTGTTAATAAGCCAGAGGGATGGGATGTCATTCATCAGGACTAGGACAAACTGAAGAGGTGGGCCCAGATAAACCTCATGAGGTTCAACAAGACCATGTGAAGGGTCCTGCACCTGGGTCTGAACAATCTGCATTATTGGTACAGGCTTGGGTATGAGGCTTTAGAAATCAGTCCTGCAGAAAAGGACTTGGGGTGCAGGTAGACAAGAAGCTGGACATGAGCCAACAGTACATGCTTGCAGTCCAGAAGGCAATTTGCATCCTGGGCTGCATCAAAAGAAGCCTGGTCAGCAGATCAAGAGCAGTCAATCTGCCACTCTGCTTTGGTAAGACCCCACCTGGAATATTGCATCCAGGTCTAGAGCCCTTAATAAAGGAAGGACATGGATCTGAAGGAGTGGGTCCAGATGAGGGCCATGAAAATGATCAGGGGGCTGGAACACCTCTC
Organism: Florisuga fusca; assembly: GCA_038090715.1. Lineage (NCBI taxonomy): Eukaryota > Metazoa > Chordata > Aves > Apodiformes > Trochilidae > Florisuga > Florisuga fusca. The sequence continues at coordinate 106,168 of JAAWXA010000006.1, read as the reverse complement.
CTACCAAAGCAGACTGAAGGGAGCTGGGGCTGTTCAGCCTGTAGAAAAGAAGTCTCCAGGGAAACCTAATAGTGACCTTCCAGCACCTGAAGGGGGCCTACAGGAAAGCTGGAGATGGGCTGTTTGCAAGGGCCTGTAGTGACAAGACAAGGGCTTGTTAAAATCACCTCCTTTATCAAGGTTATAAATTAAAGAAAAGTAGATTTGGATTGGATGTTAGGAAAAAATTCTTTACCATGAGGATGGTAGAAAAATGGAACAGGCTGCCTAGGGGGGAAGTTGAGGCCTCGTCCCTGGAGATATTCAAAGCTCTGAGCAACCTGATTCAGTTGAGGGTGTGCCTGCTTACTACAGGACTTACAGGTTGGACTAGGTGACCTTTAGAGGTGAAGACTCCAGAGATGGCTTATAAAGGTCTTTCAGTACCTGAAGAGGACTAAAGCTGGGAAGGCACTTTTAACCAGGGCATGTAGTGACAGGACAATGGGTAATGGTTTCAAGCTGAAAGAGGGTAAATTTAGGCTAGACATTAAGAAGAAATTCTTTACTGTGAGGGTGGTGAGACACTGGGACAGGTTGCCCAGGGAAGTTGTGAATGCCAAATCACAAGGCCAGGTTGAATGGGGCTTTGAGTAACCTCCTGTATTGGGAGGTATCCCTGTCTATGGCAGTGGGGTTGGAACTACATGATCTTTAATGTCCCTTCCAACCCAAACCATTCTGTGATATGGACACGGTACGACACATGCAGTATCATACCTTTACCCTCAAAAAGAGTACCCAATAAAGACTTGGCTTTGCTTAAAGCATTGACTCTTGATAAACTGTCAGATGGTACAAGGGTCTGTCTCTGCATGAAGAATACATATCTGGTATGATGTACCTCTAATGGCCAACGTGTATTTTTATACTTTGAGGTAACACATGTGGCTGCAAGAAAGAGGGCAGTGCACCCCCAAAAGGATGAAATTATCCATGGAAAGCAGAAGTAAATTCAGAATAAAAGAGAACCACATGTTAAATGGCAAGTAACAGCAATAATGAAGAGTTCACTGGTAACTGAAATTAAGAGTAATGCTCTTCACAGCTCTGCCTTCATGCTAAAACTGTGTGAGATGTTGCAGCTGTAAATAAAAGGCAAAAAACAGTAAGGCAGCATAAGCATCTGCAAGCATTCTTCTGAATTAAATTAGCCCAAATAAAAATTTAGAGTCATACCTGGAGTCTTGAAATTTCTCAGCTGAGATGGAGTGTCACAGATTTCCAAGATCCAGTCACCCGCTGCTTTTTCACTCCAGCAGTGAGTAGTCATGAACTCCCAGTTTTTGAATCCTTCCATGGAGTGATCAAATAGCCTATAATAAATCATCACAGTCTTAAAAGTAATAAAAAGTAAAGTAATAAAAGTAAAGTAATAAAAAGTAATAAAAGAAATAAGTGACAGAGACAATACAAGTGACTTTTTGTGAGGAAATAAAATTTAATTGAGACATTGGTCTCAATCCTCAAATGACCAAGGTATCAACGAGTTCAAACATTTCACAGAATGAACTTTGGGTAAAACTGAAAGATGTATGGCACCTGATAGTTTCACCTGACCAACATCACCATAATTTAATTACCTAGGTCACGGGTGAGAAGAGGCTTAGACCAGGAGTATGAGTTAGACCAGACCATGGGTAAGGAGCTTACACCAGGAGTATGAGCTTCTAGGGGGCCTAATTCAGAGGCTGCAATCTAATGTTTATTCCATAGGGGAAGAAAGGGCAGAACGACTGGCAAGAGATTTTATTAACCCAAAATTGGAATTTATTAATGGAATTTTGGAAAGACATGAGAGAATGTGCACGTTTATTCAGTGCTCACAGCATGTTGCCTTGTACCTCAATGCTACTGATGGAAGGTGCATTCTAACCAAGACTGTTGCCTCCAATAAAAAGGCAGAGCTCAGCTTTAAAAAATGTACACACACACATATATATTTATCTATATACAGTTACATGCATATATATACATATGTGTATGTATACCTATTTTTAGATATGTGTATTTACACACATGTATGTATGTATGTGTATCACTACTTTAATTTAGTCTTTATATGTGAAAATTCCACTGGTAATAGCTATACAAATATTTTTCATGGAACAAGACTTCTTGTATATTTAAAACCTTTTCCATAAAATAGTGAAAAATCTAGTATTAGATTACAAAAATGTTACATTTTGCACCTACTTGATTTTTTACTGCTATTTTCTAAGCAAATTTCAAACTTTATTCTTAAAAGGTTGTGAAAATTGGGACAGGGAATACTTTTGGAGCACTGTGAGTATGTGTTGATTTATGGTAAAAAATGTGACAGGGGATGTGAATAAAATGCTGTACTTCTTGCTGAAAACTTTGGTCAATCAGAGGTGTACTGTGTATGCACACTTACTGCAGCAGGACATTGCATGTTGCATTTAAGTAATTATGTAGGATATTTCCAACAGTTGGTCAAATTGCCTTACTGTGCTTTGCTGATGACTTATGTACTGTCTTCTAAGCACCTGTCAATGCGTCAAAGCAAATTATGTGTTCACTGGGCTTCTGTTCATGTAAATAGAAACACAAGTTGATGTTTATTTTTACTATAATTGCTCCAATATTTCGCATAGTATTTTTTTGGTTAAGGCTTATTGATATTATTTTTGAATTTTAAATTTTTAATCAGATTTCCCTTTTAATATTGCATAATTCTTTTAAATGATTTTTAGAGGAAGAAACAAATATCACTTAAGACTTTATCACAGGTATATAAAAACTTCTTTACCTAAAATATGCTATGGCTGAAATTGTAAACTTGAAAGTTTCCATCCATAGGTGTGGGAAAAATCCAGTAACATTCTTCCACAGAAAAATTGACTAGTGTTTTTGAAGGAATAGTTCTTTGGAAAAGATCTGAATTCTGTAAGGTAAAGTTTGAACTGAACTCTTTTAACATTTGAACTTTGTTCCTACAGAAGATTCTACAAATCAGATGCTACAGATAGATCAAAAGAACAGTTAAAAGTAGAATGATACTAACTCTGAGCCTGCCTGTATGTGTGCCTTGTACATACTCAACGGACCAAGCATTTTTGTGTTGTTCTGTGTATGCACTAAACTCTCAATTAAAAAAAAGCTGTGAGGCAGCACCTGTAGTCCCCTTTCAATGGTGTTAAATGAATGTATCAAGTGATCAGATGTTCAGATGTACTTTTGCCTACTCAGAAAAAAATACAGAATAGGGAGTAAGATCTCTTAAGAAACATGGAGTCATTCCAGACCATTAGCTGACTTTGTTATTTGTCAGACTGGTGCTGAGTCAAAATTCATCTCAAGGACACATGTACACGCAGTTTCTTACAAACTGTGTAAATTCACATACATGTAAACCATCAGTGTATAGTCTGATGAATTGCAAGTTGACTATTATAAATTATTAAAGATTTTATAGATCATTATAGATTAAAGATTTAATCTATTATTATGAATTAAAGAAGTTAAAATTACTAGAATTTTTATGACCATGATTATATGCATCTGCAACAGCTGTACTAGCTCAGGCAGCATGCTATTAAGTACTAAAGTAACAGCATTGAAATCTTTGTATCTTATTTGTTCACATAACTACAACATAAGTATAGAAGAATATAACTTCAATCAGAAAAAATTAATCTGAAAATTTTTGACCCAGAGAAAGATGAACTAATTCCACTTTCTTGGAATTTCACAAGTGAGAACATAAGGCTAGACTCTCAGATCTAAATCTACTAATGTTAAGAAACCATGCAGACAAGTGTGTCAGCTTTTTATCAAAGAATTTCTAAGTTACTAAATGCTCAGAAGACTTTGTCCTGATTTATTTTCATTTTTAATTTCATGTGAAAAAAGGCATTGGAGGTAGTGGATCCATTTCATAACACTACCATCACCCATCATGAATATGAAAAAGTAAATGCATAAAGAGTGTCAAGATCTCTTTACTCATCTCAGAAGGTGCAGCTGCACCTGACTGGCAGCCATGCATTGAACTGGCCACATCAAGAGCCAGGAAGCCCTGCACTGGCTGCTGCCAGGGGCTGCAGTGCAGTAGCTGACAAGAGAAGGCTATTTTCTACTCTGTAGGAGCAATCTTTGTTTATGATGTGCTCCAGCCCATTCAACTGGAAGTCTTGAAATGCAAACTGGTGTAATTGGCTGCAATATTTCAAGTGAGCTTTCAGTCTGAAAGGAGTACAGAGTGCCTTCCTGAGCTGTGCACCTGAAAATGCTTTGGTCAAACATTCTCCTTAGACCAGCTCTTCTCCAGAGGGTTCAACTACCAGCTCTCTGTGAGATGTAGCCCCTGAAGAACTATAGACAGCTCAAACTGACTTAATCAAAGCTTCATCCAGACCTTACGACCACCTGCACTGAAGTATTTGGGGAAAAAAAGAAGCACTTGAAATTTATGCATACACATCTTATTAACAAAAAATATATATCCATCGTGCATCTGGTTATCACAATTAATTTTATGAAGCAATTAAGATCTCTTAAGAGCAGTCATTATAAACTTGTTTGGAGAGATGCAGCATGAACAGTAGAGTACAGTGCCTGCCAGCCTGAAGTAGTGGAGAGCACAGCAGCCACTAAATATGGAGAGCTTGTCCCAAGAGACTACACATCTGCTTTCCTACAGAGGTTGCAATAAACCTTCAGAAACGTCACTCTTAACAGGCAGAAATTCTAAAGCAAGAGTGTGAATGAAATTGGTGCCATATATATGGACTTTTCCTATGCCACCCTAGGCTTGAAGGGGCACATCTGATTAGAGTAAGGACAGTAGGGGACACTGACTGTCCATCCATTTTGTTTCAAGTGAAACTCAATGTAAAAGATTAATTCACACTTACTTTAGTAGCTGGGGCAAACCTATCTGCAAGAAGTAGAAACACTGGGCATACTTCTTCAGTCTGTCTTAAACAGCTCCTCATGTTTCTATTTGATCCAATACAAACCTCAGAAACTCAGACATTTAGCTGAACATTTCGTATGTCCTTAGCCAGTTGCCTTCATTCCTGCTTTGAGTACGGAAAAGTACTCCAAACTTCTAATGATGGGTTCTAATTTTCTACTAAAACAGAACTTGAGGTATTGAATTCTCATACATACCAACCCTACAGATCCCTGATTAAGTCTTTGCTAGTGTCGGTCATCAAAGAAAGGTATGTGTCACTCTAAATCTCAGATATATCACACTTCATTCTTCCATATTTCTTTGAGCAAGTTCCAGTATCAGTTTTAGAGTTCATGGAGGATAGCATCACTTCCATGTGTTCATTTCTCTTTTGCACATAAGCCCCACTACTCTTTCTAATGACCAGAAGAGCTAATCAAAGAAATAGTATCTTTTCCCTTTTTGATATAAACAAAAAAATATCCTTAGAGATTCCCAGCCTATCAACCATTAATACTTGCAGGGTACAATAAAAGAAAAAAAAAATTATCATGACCTCATAAAAACCCAACCAAACCAAACCAAACCAAACCAAACCAAACCAAACCAAACCAAACCAAACCCATTCTGAATGAAATAAAACAGCAAATACCAGCTGGTATAAATAGTTTTCCAATAATTACTTCATCCTATAGACACAGTACAAACAGAGGATTCTTGTTTGCTCCTGCTCAATGTGCCCTGTCATTTTCATTGTATTTTGATACATAAAATATTTGGTTTGTTATTAGAGCATAATGTGTTAACTATAATAAAGATGTAAGAAGTACCAGTCAGTCCAGAAGTAAAAATATGCCTCTATAAAGAAAAAGCTTACTCTACTTTTGATCACCAAGACTTTTTATGAAGCAAACTAGTAGGTAAGATTAGATAAGAATACCTAGTTTTTGATCTAAGAGTTTCCTGCAGAGGAGGTTATTATCAAAATTTACTGATTATCTAAGGTTTCATGAAAGCAAAAAGATGGTCATGAAAATATTTCCCTTTGTTACTGAACAGAGGTATTATTAATGTCAGCACCATTAAAGCATAGGAAGCTAGTGGCCTGGAAACTAGCCACCACGTGGCTAAAAAATTTCAGTTACGCAGTTTAAATGGCAACAGCTGCTTTAAATTTAAAGGGAAAAAATTAAACAAGCCATGCCTTCAGTGGGAGACAAACAAGCCCTACATTTCCTTCTTCTATTCTCTTTGAATTTATATTCTCCCCCATAGCCCTCCTGCACTGAGTGTTTGTTAGAACTGACCTTGGTATGTCTCAAAAACACTCAGAAACCCATGCTGCCAAGTCCAGTGGCCAATTGTTTTTAAAAAGGGGATACTGTTCCCATTTGGACTTAACTGTAGCCTCACCCTCACACCAGCCAGCATTTTCCAAGTCTGTATTTTTCTCTGCTGCAGTACATCCAATGTAATCATGTTTAGTACTTTCCAAACAACAAAGCAGATGTTCCCTGTAATGCAGTTTTTGAAGAATGCATGAGGCTCAAGCCAGTGACAGTGTAATCCACCAAATGCCTGCAAAGGAATCCACATTGCCTCTGACTAACAACTTTTCTAACTGAAGTCATTTTAGGGGATGCCAACATTAAGGATGAAATATGCAGAAAAAAGGCCAGATATTGCCTTGAGGGACCTACTCATCAATGTACCAGAAACAATACAGAGACTCTTCTTCCAGAACTGGTTGAGAAGTGCACATGTGTAAAATATACCTTTTGCGCTTTCAGACATTTTACCAGCAAACTGTTTCAAATTAAACCCAGATGAGTAATGCTAAAGCAATGAGGTTTTCCCTAGGTTCAGTAAAAACAGCTGGTATTGCTACTATTAATCATGTTAAGTTTGCATTAAAAGATCTTGTACGTCTGAGAAAAGCATCTCAGTCAGGTATCAGCAATGTACAACAGCCTTTGGGACTCTCATCCATAGAAAAAGCAGCCCCAGCCCAGACCACTTGCTGCCAAGGCATCCTTGCATATACTTGAATGCATTTATTCTGATGCCCTCAGCAATAATACTTTGAGAAGCAAATGCCTCAAAACTAAATTCTCATATTATTAAGCAGCAACATTCCTATTCCAAGTTTTATTTTATAGCATGATTCTGAGACATATAAGCTCAACAACACTTGGTGTACTAGTGATTGCAAGACCACTAAGCTGTAAGACTTCTTTTTCCAAAACCAAACAAACAAGCCTTATAATACTATTTTGAAAAGTACTATTGCATATCCATCACTTTACCTTGAGAAAGGGCTTGTGAAGACTCCAGATATTTCATGTCTAGAATTTGCAAAATACCTTCATTCCTTAATATTAGTAGCCCAGAGTTGTTCATTTCAGCCAAATGTGACTAATAAGTCAGTATATCTTCAAAGCTTGTATGGGAAGGGAATTTCTGGTGAGACTATATGAGTGTTTTCTCTGCCAGGAATAATTTCTTTTTTGGAAAATGGCAAAACATTAAAAGACCTTTCAAGTTTCTTTGTTTTCTGGTTAGCCTTCTCACGGCACAGTAAAAGAAACAGTTGAACATCCCCTTATTTTAATACATTCGTTCACATTCTCTGTGCAGGTACAGAAAATAATTACTTATTAAGTTGCAGGAATTACAAAGGGACCAATTGAATTAAACTTTGTACCTATTCTACATGCCAGTCATCACCAGCAGTGAACTGTGAATACTGGAATGTCTTTATCTCCCACTTGCTGTGAGTCAGCTGCAAGACATGAAAGCCTCAAGCCAAAAGTTAGCTGTGTTAAGACCACTGGGTTTACACAAGATTGTTTTGTTTGGATACCTAGTTGGAGAATTTTATTTTTTTTTCATTTTGAAGGATGGAAGAACTGCTGCATAACAACAGAATATAAAAAACTAAAGGTTTTCTTCAAACAGAAAAAATAAAAGCTTGTTTCATAACTGCATAGAAGGTAGAAGTCTGCCTCTGCACTGATCAGCAGAGGACAAATTATTTGTTCAGTGTAGCAGGGAGATACACAGATGTGTGTACCCACATGCTTTATCAGCAAGGCATTGACAATACTCATAATAAAACACAGGAGATTTTCTAGAGGGCCCTAAAATTCCAGGACAACTTTCTCTCCATTTGAGGAACTGGTATCTACAGACTGAGGGGTATTTTCAGTACACCTTTCTTCTAAATTAAACCTCTTGTCTAATGGAAATGTGGGTTCAGACTTCAACCAAAACCATATCCATTTGAGCTCCACCTATCTCCAAAATGTGTCCTGCCTTTCAAAAGGAAAGATAAATCCTCCTACCACTGAGAGACAGAAAGACACATAGGTCTCTGGGGCTAGAGTCACAAAATCAGCAAATTTGTCTGGGACAATGAGGATGGTGAGGCAATTCTGAAAGCTAGCCTTTTCCCATTCATTGAAAGCCCTCACAAGTAGGACTGGGAATATAAGCATTTGGGAACACTTGAGTGTGATAGCAGAAGAGTTCTCACAACACAGGTTTGGCATGTTGCAGCTTTTGCTGTTTCTGAGATATATAACATCAGCTAACATAACAACTTTTGTGTGGGAGCCATGCTCTTTGCTAAGCAGAGTGGCAGTTATCTAAATCTCCTAGTCACCAAGGAAAAATTTTTCCTATCATACTACCATCCCATCAGGGAAAAGATTTTCTAGGCAATGGGAGAAGTATAGATATATTTGTTATTATAACTGCAACTTATTCGCACATCTGAAAATGGAGTAGAATTTGAGAAGGTTTCTGGAATTTCTGAGTGCTTTAACCACATTTACTAGGTGGCACTGCTCTTTATGATTGATTTAGCAAGATTTGTCTAGGAATGCTTTCTTCCAAGAAACTTTCTGCTGCTGTACCAGAGAAAGAAATATCACTGGCAAGTCATTCAGTTTACTGTGGACAAATACTAATGATGCCCTGCATCTCCAGGCACTGAAATGGCACTCATGTTGGAAATGCATTGGATAAAAAGATACTTTTTTGAATCACATCTGGAGAAAAAGAGACAGCTTGATGCAGTGTCCTCTTTTGCCCAAGAATATAATACAGAGGTGATAGAGTGAGAATAAGGACTTATCTTTCTAAGTTGTTGATTTTAGAGTGTCTGTCAAAAGAAAGTATTCATCACAGATGAAAGAAATGGCTGACTTTTGAAAATTTTATTATAGTGTTTACAAATGGACCCATTTTTTTCAAAATACCAGGGCAACTTATTAGTGCTGCTCTACTAGAAATACGACTGAAGCCTTTCATGGGTTGATCATATTACTTCAATATGCAAGGGGAAAAAGGAATAGGGAAACTGGTAACATAATAAGTGATAACCATGTTCACAGAACTTACAGAAAACAGCAGCCACCTACTATTCTGTTTGATTTTTAATAGTAGTGAACAAAGGAGGAAAATGAAAAGTAAGTGCAAATAGTATGTAGAAGCATGCCACCAAATAATTGGTGAGCACACAAGACTACTGAAATTGACTAATCTTTGTTTTCGAGGTAACGTCCTTCAGTATCTTGGCAGCCTGCTCTTCTACTGATATAGACAGAGACTGCCATCTTTGAAATCATTTGCACTTCACTCTCCCCATCTCTCAAAAAAGTAATTAGCCTATGTCAGCCAGAAAACCTACTTTAATGACTTGACTGTTCTTTGCTGTAATTTCAGTGCAATCTCTGCATGTTGCCTGGACAGTGAAGTTGTGTTCTCATACTATACCTGTTGGCCAAGAGCTGTGACCTAGTTCCAGAAGGAGAGGTTAGGTAAATTGCCAAGTCTCCACGTCGAGGGTGAGTAATAGTGATGCGCACAACGACATGCTCCAAGTAGATCACATGATGGTTAGGATTATCTGAGCAGCCAGTGGCTTTGTAAATTGAACGGACAACACTGTCAGGTCGTATTGTTCTATAATATAAGCACATAAAACAACATAAGCATTTCTTGCTTGTTCTGTAAAATAAAACAACCATGTATTTTTTGCTTAGTAGTGAATCACAGTGTTGGACAATCGTTTCTGAGAAATCACTAGCCTATAACTACTAGTTTTAACACTTCCCAGCTGAAACTATCACCACAGAATAATTACTGCAGCTAATAGTGACTACTTGGCTTTCAGTTAAGCATGTACACATGCTAAAAGAGGACAGCTGAAAACCTGTAATAGGAATGAACCTTTGGGACAGAGCATTTTTGAGGATTAGTGGCCAGCTAAGAATTGTTTGGATTGTCATGGGATCATGGGATCACAGCTGGTTGTTAAGGCCCAGGAAATGCCTGGCATAGCCATAGCCACTGCTTACGTAATAGCAAATATTACATGTTAACTGTACCAAACAGCATTTGGCTCAGCTGGTTTAAATTGGCATGAGATCCTTGCAGACTACACCAGTTATGGATGAAGCCTCCCAAGCAGATGTATCAAACAGTAATCTTAATGTGTGCCTTATGACTGATGCTGTCTCAGTACCCACAGAGTCTATATGCAAAATTTTGCTTTTAAGCCTCGTCCTATGGAAACCCTATCCTAGTGAGCTGAAAACAGTTTAGTCTCAGACTCTGACACAGAGACTCTCCCAACACTGTTTGTACAAAAACAATATCATACAGTATTTTAATGAAAAGAGTGTTTGCTCGTGAGATTCTGGACTGATAAGTTCGTATTCATCTTACAAAGGTGACTGCAGTGCACTCAACCAAACATTCTTCTTTGGTGCATCATCTATACCAGAATCAATCATTATCCAGTCTGTCTTCTTCTATACCTTCAACTTCTGGGGTGTTCTTTGAACTAGGGCTTTTTTCCAAGCACTACAGGGAACAAGTTTACAGGTGAATGATCTGACATCTGTGAAGGTGATGGAGATTCCCCAGTATAGCTTTCAAAAGGATACTTTAAATTACAATGCAAGGGAGGGGTAAATTATACCCAATATATTTCCATAAGTTTATGCCAGCAAGAGTTTTGGTAGCAGATATTACTTGATTTGCCGATCTGTGTTTTCCACACACACATGCTGCGGAGGGACTGTTGTCCATTTTTCTGCTTCTATCACCATTGCTTCAGCATCCATCAGTCCAAATCCATAGAGGTGGCTCACTGCAAGGTACAAACAGAGTGACTGAGATTATAGCATAAACCTATTTTTCATAATGGGCTAATTCCAGAGAGTTACACCTTAACAGAAGTTGCATCTTTTCTACTTCTTCCTTGTTTTCACACAAAGGTCAAAAATCTCTTTGACAGAAACAATAGTGACTTTATCTAATTAGTTCACTCAATCTGTTCACTGCATAATCAAAGAAGTGGCAAACGACCATCATGAATAACTTTGCTTTACCACAAGGAGCATGAACCAGAACTGCAGAATGCCAGGGAGTAAAATTACCTCTGAGTCCCCTGAGTCCATGTGCCTAATTCAGCCCAGTCCTCTCATAATATTAAAAGGTGTAAAGAACCAGAAACACATGCACATATTTATACATTGAAGGTAACTGAGACAGTGAATATAAGAAGGAACAGACTATCTTTTGTAACTGCTGTACACTCTTAAACTTCCCAGTTAGCATATGGATTTTCTCCTATTCCTGTATGCAGCATAGTTGCCACTGCCAGCCGTCTAGATCCAGAATCTCCCTAAAGCTGTGTGGATGATGAGGATGAAAATGGTATTTGAAGCGCAGGGCCCTGAAGATTATCTGATTCTCTTGAAGAACCTGTGTCAGACAGCCTCCTTCCTCCACCTCCTTTGTAGTTCTACATAGGAAGGGCAGAGCTGCAGAAGAAGTTACTGCTGAAGAGAGATGTTAACATTGTTGCTGACCTCTAATATTACTTAGTGCATCCATGCCTAGAGTTTAGCACTCTGTTAATGTTCATTCTGGCATATTTCACCCTCATCTCAATCTGCCTTTCATGCCATGGAGAGACAATAATGGTCTCCTTGCAAGTAACTCAATGCCTAGTAATGGAACCTGAATGCCGTCTGCTCAAAGAAGCAGAAGGCTTTAAAGCACCATTGTTCTTAGGATACAAAAAAATCAAACTTTTGTATGCCCAACACCTAGACAAGGTGAAGTATTTCCAACAGGCTTGTGGGTGTTTTTTTTTTTTTTTTTTTTTTTTTTTTGGTAATATTAGGGTACTTAACTTGATGTGACTATTTCAAGAATTCCAGCAGTTCACAAAGGCTAGAAGTTTCAGTTACTGAATCAGCTGTGTGGTTTTGGTTGCTGTTCCAGTCAAAACAGAAGTCTGCAAGTGGATTTTGATGAATTAGAAGAGCACTAGTCATGTTGTTTTATTGTGACAAATTGGTGCTCTTGATAAAATTCTGTCAGGTGAAAGAAAAAAGCTTCCAGAGGGAGGAGTTTAGATCACAAATATTAATAAGTCTGTTTTGCTTGCTACCACAGACAGTGCTACCAGAAAACTCAGAAGTAAGTGCTATTTTAATCAGTTGTGAGAGAAGGCAGGCACAGTGTAGGTCTTTCCAACTGCACTTTGCAGAGGTTTTGTGAAAGCAGACTCTTTTCATTGCCAGACCAGAATTCAAAGGACTTGGTCCAAAAAAACCCCAACCTTGTCAAACAAATAACAGTTCAAAGCATAAAAATAAGCAGTGCTTAAGGATCCCATATTCCAAATATGACGATATCTAATACTGTGTAAAACTGCCAACTGAAGAGAGTTCTTTAACAGAAAATACAGCAAGATGTAGTGACTGTGTAATGAACTGGGTTTCTTCCCATCTCCTTCCCCTTCAGTCCCAAAGTGAAGAGCACAAGGTGTGGAAATATTGATTTGGAAAGAACTAAACACAGCTTTTCTGCCAAATGAGGCAGGTGCCATCTTCAGAAATGAAACACAATTACCAAAACATATAAAAATAATTAAATTCAGCCCTCCCTCATTCTTCCGAAGGAGATCCTCCACCCATCCTTTCTTTAATGTATTCCATAAACAAATGCACTGAGAAAGATGTCCTATATTTACACATAGGTGGAGACAGCCAAAAAAAGGGCAAGGCAACTTTAGATGGAGAAACTGCTTGCACTTTGGAGATGATTGCTGTGATGGAAATCTCCTTGGTTGTAGATGTCAACTGATAATGAGAGCATATTTACTTCTGAAGTCATGTCTGTTCATACACTGCATAATTTGCTCTGATACTTAAAATTTTAACTAATAATCATTCTGTCTGCTCTGAAGAACAGCGTGAGGGACAAGAATGTTAACTCACATGGTCTCTAACCTTAGCACAGTAATTCTGTATAATACTACATTTATTCAGTGAAGGAATAATATTTAATCTTTTAAAATATCCCATATATTTTAAATATAAAATATTTTAAATTAACCCATGTAAACTGTTTATTTAATGCCTGACAGGTAGCAGCTTGCATTGCACTAGAACTCAGCATATCCAGTTGTGAGATGCTGTGAGTTCAACCCAACTATTCAACCCAAAGCAGTGACATTGTGATGGATGCCTAGTTTTAAGGCACCTCAGATTGTTTTGTCCCTATATCCACATTAAAAATATAAATTAAATCTAGAGAGTGAACTTAATATCTTTCCCACCCTAAAAATTACTTAGAAGACAGAATTGTGTTCAGTCTTCCTCCAGGACAAAAAATTACCATGCAAGGTCATGTGTCTGTGTTAATCATCTATGATTCAATGCTTATAATCTCTAGCATGACAGCAGAGATAAGAGGAGTGAGAGGGTTTGCACCTTTTGGATTTTTTTTCACAGCTGAAACAGAAGTACATTTTTTCCTTGAAAGGCCTTCCCACTGAAATAAAAGCTTCTTGACAATCACGGCTGCCCCTAAATCCTTCTATGTGGGAAACTCCCAGGCTGCTGACATTTGGCTGTCTGTAATGTTTTAACTTCAAAGCCTCTGATCTAGTCAGTTCATTAGTAGTTCCAGGTACCAGAGCAAGCCCATCAGTTTCACAGATTGAATAATAGCAATTTGGGAAAGAACCACTGAGTTAACAAAAGTAATTGATCCCTGGAGTCTTAGAGAGCAGGTTTTTTTTCCTGCTACCTTCAAATTGTGCCTCTTTATCTGTGTATATACTAGTACTGCTGTGAACTCTATGCCAGGGTGCTTCTTCCAGAGGTTAAAAATTAGCTCAGTGGACCACACGGGGCCGTAAATGACTTCTTGGAAATATGTGGAACAGCCATTAATTTGTATGAGAATGGTACTGAGATCACTTCTGAAGTAGCAACATTTGAAAGGTACTGATGATTGCAGAGTAAGATAAGCTGACTGCAAGCACAAAATGCCTCAGAACCTTTCACATATCTACTAATGTGTCCTACATTATAACTTCTGTGAATTGCTGCTCGGCTCAGTTGTTGCTAGGAGTCACTGAGCATGTCAGAGAGGGTACATGGCTCTTTTGTAAGATGGTGTTTGCCTGTTGAAGATAGAATAGCAATGTGAGGCTGGTGCAATGTAAGCTGGTGATTCAGAAGCAGACTGCTGTTTTTCTTGAGCTGATGGGTGGGAAACTCTGATCTCCTTGAGATCAACGTGTCCATAGGTGTAACTACCTTTGAATCCTCTCTCTACTCACGCAGCAAGGCAAACTGATCCATTTCTATTTCTGCAGAATTACAGGCATACACAGAGCTTTACAGACGCAGGATGAGTTTCAGAGAAAAACTTGCCTCCTACAACACAGAGTAAATATTGACTTTTAGCTGATCTCTTTACTCTTCTTATCATTAAAGAAAACAACATTTCTCAGAGCTCAAGTCCATTTATTTATCCTTGGAGCAATTCCTCTATTAGTGCACCATGAAATCAAGGCCTTCTCAGGATAGACTTCCCCATCCTTTTCATAATCTCTTTGTTTTGTCTGAAACGAGTATTGAAATTCAATAACTCCCATTTTTATACAAAGAGTACGTAAAGCTACCTCCAAATCTAAAGACAGCATGTATATCTGACTTGACTGGCCTTGACTGACTGAGAAATACGAATGACTCGCATTGATAAATCATAACATAGAAATAGGCAGATTGAAGGAAAACTGGGCTCAGGCACTGAAAACACAACATTTCCGGTGCCTCAGTGCAGCTAAAGTTGATTTGTTAGGCTGCAGTTTCACTGCCTGTCATTAAGATGTCTCATCAGTCACTTAGATGCCAAGATCCCTTGCTACTTTACTCATCTGACAAAAATAGTTATATTTTGTATTCATATATATTTTGTATTCAAAAACAGAATATTAACTCCCTACTGTATTTTTGACCTTTAATTATATTTTTGACCTTCAATACATTTTGTATACACATAACAAATACTAAATCAGGAGATAAAAGGCAGTAACTTTAATTTGTCAAATTATGAATATGAAGCTTTTCTAAAGTAGAATTGGCTGTCCTATATGTAAATTATTATGGCTTGTTCACTTACTCTACTTTATGATCTTGATGCAGTCTCATCCAAAATAAGACCAACAAAACAGGAGTCTAAGGTACCCCCTATTCTGCGAGTAGAAGCTGGGAGACTCTCATCCAGTAAATATTTAAAACCTATTAACATCAATATTTCTTTTACATCTGAAATTTTATTTGCAAATATAAAGCTCTACTTCTATATTACTGTAAGTTTCTGTCATTTGCTCAGTGTATCTGAATGCTTCAACCAGGACAGAAATTTCTCTAAAGGAAATTAAGAGACAGAAAAGAAAAATGTTATGATGACACAAGACCTGAGCCATTTTAATTTTTTTCCTAATATCCTAAAAGCACACTAATATTGAATTATTGAAATTGAATTGAAAATTCATCTTGTTTCAGTCATATTCCCAGTTTGTGTCAAACTGTGACTAGTAATCTCTAATAATTGGATGTGATTTCTGAAACATAACTGCTTTACCAGCCAATAACACAACCATGCAAAAACATTAATTTTTATTCTTTCTTGTAAAAGCCACTTCTTCACGCTTTTTAGATGAAGTACATTATTGGTATTTTTGTATTTTACACAGAACCAACCCATCAATTTTTCTGCTTAAAGAGAAAGCAAACAGCAAACTCAACCTCAGAAAATTCCAATATATCCAATTATTTTTAAGTATTCATCAGGGACTGTAGAATACTGAGTTCTTACTTATACCATCACAACAGAGAAGGATTTGATGGGTAGACAAGTTGCGCAATAGATGAAGACCCATCCAACCTGACCTCAAACACTTTCAGTGATGGAGTATCCACAAATCCAAAAATTCACTGTTCCAGTGTCTCATCACCCTCCTCATAAAAAAATGTCTTGACCATGTCCAATCTAAAACTACCCTCTTTCAATTTAAAACTAATGCCCCTTGTGTTGTCATTAAAAGTCTTTGTAAAAAGTTTCTATCTTTCTTTTATGACCTTTTATATATTGGAAGGCTGCAATAACGTCTTAACTGTAGATTTAACTGATTTGACAAAAAGGAACAGCCCTCTGGATTTTACATTTTTTCTGTCTTCCAAAAAGCTCCCATTTATTGGTAAGATAAAACATACATTTCCCATGAACACTGGTGGGACAGCTAGTAGAAGCTAAAAGTCCAGAAGTCAGTGTACTGTTTTGAATGTTTTCTGTATACAACTCTGACAGTGCATCATCTGCTGTGAAACTTGGCAGCTACTTTAAAAATAGCCCTAAAACACACCATCTTAAAACATAAAGGAATTAAATACAAGATCACATTTGCAACTGCATTTTGGCAGTACGTTTTTCTACTTCATGAATTTTAAACATACGGTTATTACGAATAGACACTGTCTGAAAAAAGGGAATAAGAGCAAAATACACTTTTGGGGCATCAGAGACTCTGCTGGTAGCAACAGCAAATACTGCCCATATACTTTCCCCTCTAGTAAGCCAGCAGCTTCTGGTCAGAGGTCATTAGTCTTGGGATTCAGCCACCCCGCAATCCATCATCAGCACTGAACCTCCATGTGAACCCAGCATGGCCATACCAAGTCCTCTTCTGCCTGCAGCAAGACCTGAATTCGTTCCCAACTTACTTCTCAGAGGTATGAGTAAAGTAGGTTTACACAGTCACCAGAGCACATGGTATGTGCTGTGCCCTGCAAATGCAGATATTTTCCCCAAACTCCAAGAAAACAGCAGTGAGCCTTGCTGACAACCTCAGTGGAGTGACCAGGAAAATTACTTCTCTGACTCTGAAGGAGAGTTGTGACTGAAACAGAAAAATCTGACTAGTGCTGGCTGGTGATTGCTAAGACAGACAAGCTGCTGCTTCACTGCAGCAGCATTTGGCTGTAAGTCATAAGGGCTCTACGGAAGGCATTAATTTATATCACTTGAAATGAGATGGCTTATTCGTGAATGGAATAAATCTGAGGATTAAGTGCATTCAGAATGGAGAAAAAGTTTGCTGAAAAGAGTTGGCTAAGGAGAACCTACAGCAATAGAAGTGATAATTTTTTAACTGGTTGGATCTTTTTATGTTGGATTTTTTTAATGTTGGATTTCTTTTTTTCAAGAGGCACAAGAACACAGCAGCCTGCAAATTTTCTTTAAACAAAATAATCCATTTTCTGACTGCACCATGGAAAGCCTTTTAAGAAAATGTACTAATTTCCTATATTAAGAGCAAATTTATCCTCAGTGGTACATTTAGAGTTCCCCTAAAGCAGCCAAATGTCATTTCACCCTACCAAAAAATACAGACATCTTTTGGTGAGAGCCTCTATGCCAGACTTCATCTCAGATCAGATAATGACAGATGAGTCAAAGGTTCTGTAAGTGGAAATGCTGACAGATCATTAGCCCAAAGATAGTATTTTTGTGCTGTCAGGTGTATCAGACACATGATGCAGAACATCCTTCTTGTTCTGTCTCACTCAGGGGCTGTGTCTGTTCAGAAGTGCCAATGCTCCAGAGGGATATTTACACTCAAACTAATTTTTGAGTGAGCATAGGGCTGCACTAGATTTTGGCAGAAGGATTATACACAAATATGCAGAAAGTCGTAACAAAATGTTTTGCAAATTATTTAACAAGATGGTGATTTTTAGAACTAAGACTATACCAGCCTCACCCCAAGGTAGAGAAATTATTAACTAACTAAGCAGATTTATTCCTGTACAGCTAACTAAGCACACTATTCCAGTACAGCTGTACAGCAGATTCTGATCAGTAACCTGAAGCAAAAGGAAGTTCAATAAAAAGCCATGTCTGTGCAGATAGTTGGACTAGTAATGCTGGTAATAGACCTTGGGGATGAATTTCTGCATTCCCTCATTTAAGAGAGGCCAAAGAGCTGGCAGCAGCTGATTTTTTTTTTTTTTTTTCTGGAAGGAAAAAGTGATAGAATTATAAACAGCTTTGGGCATCCAGCTGATCTAAGTTGCCCTAGATAGGCCCTTTTCTTTCCCTATGATTACTAGGTGTTCTACATCCTATTGGGATGATATAAATCTTTAAAATGCTGTAGATGGTGTGATCTGCTTCCTAACTGGCCTGGAAGCTAGTTCCTCTAAAGTGGACACAATCAGGTAATAAAACAACTGCAAGTTTTGTAATTACTGAAATGCACTACAGCAATATAACAACAGTGAAGAGCTTTTTTCAAAAAAGAACTGCTCTGTGCATAAGATGTTCACCATTGCCATGGATGTACCCAAATATGGCTAGGTATTTGCCTAGAACATTTTCACAAGTGTACTTTCAAGTCTATGAGGAGGTCGTACAAATGCATATAACTTCTAAGGACTTTTAAATTCAGTCTTTGCTGTCTAAAATTAAAACATTCTGCTTTGGAGAATAGTATCAGTTTACTATTCACTTTTAAAATTTGTTGATCCTGAGTCTTCTTTCTTAATACTGCAAAATGGAAATGTACATATCACATTAAGTGGAAACTCAGAGGTTATGAGTCCATAGGGAAAGACTTCTATCCCTCCCCTTCCTCACTGTCACCAGTCCTTTGCAGAGTTTTGCTGAAGGACTGAGAAAATAGTGTAAAAGGTTATCATTCCAGCCATGCATCCTGTTAGTACTGTCACTTGACAATGTGTGGAATATTATGAGATGCAGAAGATAGTAATCATGCATAGCTTTGTGTCTAGGACAGACAGACACCACGTCTGTCAGTTGCCAAGCAGAGGCATGATCTTTTTAAATTCTTTGCCTGCGGTGCTGGTTGTGGCTTAGTGACAATTCTGTGGTATTTTACAACAGAAATTTAAAGCCCAATTTTGCCTTTTGCCTGCTGTTACTCCTGCTTTAGATCCATTTACTTCACATTTTGAGAAACGCGTAAGTTAGATTTACAATATATCACCCCAGGAAAGCAATCAACTATAACACAAACTGTCAATCTACTTTTCTTTTGGTATCCCAGTACAGGCCTGACTCCATTTTACATTCACAGCTTCACTCCAGCAGAAAACAGAGTGCTGTGGAGCTAATGAGTAATGAGAATATTCAATAATGAAGAGTTTGAGGCTGGGAGAATTAGTGACACCTCCCTGGCATCTCTGAGAGATTCCCTCACCTCCTTTGTACATCTCCATCTCTGGAATTACACAAATATATTCCTCAACTCAATCTGTGCTTGGAGGAAAACAAACAAACAAACAACATTGTTCTACGCTGCAGAGTTACATTTATTTTCCTGCTACCTTCCCCAAATCTCAAAGAGATTTTTTCAGATCTTTCTAAAGGCCAGCAGAGGTCATATATATATAGATATATGTAAACCACATTTGGCTTAGCATATGAAGGACTGAAAATTCCTAATGCAATATCAATATTATATTTAAGAAAATTTTATTTATAGCTGTGAGATGAATTGTTGCATGTGGGAAAGAAACAAGAGCCATCTAGAAAAGCTGTAGTGACTATACAATAAAAGATAATCACTTTAAACTTGCTGCTAAAACATGCATGTTTTCGGTCCACTTTTCTTCAACTATCTTCATTTCCAAATTCCACCTCTGAAAATTTCTCTAACTATAGCAATGCTTTCTGTACAAAGCACTGATAAAGATTATGGCATTGGCCCTGTGATTCCTGTCATTTTAAAACATGTTTTAAACATATTTTGACATTCTGACATTCCTTAGGACACAGACCTGTCACATGTGTTCTGTCAGTCCTGGAGGAGACACAACTGTAGCTGGTTTGTCTCCTTTGCTGGTGCTAAAACACTGCTTTGACTTCAAACAAGAACCAAGCAGGGGCTATCAGGAAAAAGTGATCAGATTAATCTAACCAGTTCAGCTAATTAGACTGATAATGCTCAGCCATGTGAGTGAGTGAGTGAGCAAGTGAGTGCCAACATATCTCTCAGACTTCACATCCACCAATCTATTGAAGACTTGGTCATGTACATATGGCTGGATTTCCTTTTCCAAGCAGCAGCCTTTCAGTCACTCTTCCCCAAGCCTGCAGCATCTCCTGTGGTTGTTGTAACGTAACTGCAGGGCCCCACACTGGTCCTTGATGAACCTCATACAATTGGTCTCAGATCATCAATCCAGCCTCTCCAGGTCTCTCCAGAGCCTTCCAACTTTTCAACCAATCAACACTCCCTTCCAACTTGGTGTCACTTTCAAACTTCCTGAAGCTGCACTCCATCATCTTATCCAGATCATTGATAAAGATACTAAAGAGAACTGTCCCCAACACTGAGCCCTGGGGAACACCACTTGTAACTGGCTACCAGATGGAGTATGACTGGCCACCACTGGTGCAGATGCATGTCAGTTGGGTTATTGATTCTCTGATCTTGTTTTTTTGGTGAGAGAAGCCCTAATTCCTCTGTAATCTCAGGAGCTTCTTTAGTTTCTAATCCATCTTTGGGTCTTTGCTACCCTGTGGATCTCCAGCCCCTATCTCTACTGAGGTGTCTATAGTGCTGCATGCACACTGGGACATAGTACAGGGACATTTCAAAAGTGCTCTAGTGTACCCTGCCCATTTTGGAGAAGACTGAAGGACCTCACTGCCCCTCAAACACTGCCATACTGTCCCCAGGATTATTTCTAGTCTGGTGTTCTCTCTTTCCCCCTTTCAATGTAGTTTAAAGCTCTTTCAATAAGTCCTGCTAACTCCTGTGCAACGATCCTTTTCCTCCTTTGAAGCAGGTGTACCCCAAATGTCTACAGCAGGCTTGCTGTCATGTAGACTGACCCATGATCAAAAAACCACAAAATTCTGCTGGTGACTCCAGTCTTATAATCAGTTATTGATATGCTGGGTCTTCCTGTTTCTTCTCTTATCAGTTCATGCAACTGGAAGGATAGAGGAGAACAATACCTGCACTGATCCCTTAACCAGTCGCTCTAAGGCCCTAAAGTCTCTGTTGATTGTTCTTGGACTTACTGCAACTTCATCACTACATGAAAAAACTTACGTAGTAAGGTTCCGGTTCATGTGGTTATGTTAGGAAATGGTATTTTAAATGTTTGTTTCTTGACAAATAGAATTCCCACAACATTAAAATCATGTAGCTTAATGTCTGGTAAACAGGACTCCTGATGTCAGATTCTTCTGATGATCTTATTGTTATACCAGGGCTATAGACAGTGACACTACTAAGCTGAAGTTTTTTTCAAGCACTAATACATTTGGACACAAAATCTAGCTTAAGGGGATGTCCTGGGTGGTGTCAGGGCTGCAGAAATAGCTGGGGATATGGTGCTGGGTGTATTCCTGGTGAGGAAACACTGCCTTGAGCCAACATAGCCCTGGGAGAGCAAGAGAAACAAGTTGTATGTGAGACAGTTTGAATTAATCCATGAGCACCAAAGAGCTAAAGAAGAAATGCACCAACAGCACTATTGGTTGTCTATTGGAAAATATCAGCTTAATCTTTCAAGTACAAAAAAATCATTAGTCCACTTTGCATAGGATATGGTCTTCCTCATTCTTACAAAGACCAGTGCAACTTCATGTGTCAGATTGTCAACTACCCAAAGTAGGATACTACAACAGCCAAACTCAAAGCTTGTTTCACTTGCTGCATACACCACTTATATGTGTGTTAGGAATGGGTAGGAGTTGATACTGGCAGCCGGAGGCCTATGAAAATAACAGCTAGCATCTGTAAGACTGGATGGTCTTTTGACAGATGAACAGCTTTGACTGGCTGACATAACTAACATCCATAAGTGCTTGGTATTTTTCAAAAGTCTTATGCCAGTTTCTATCAATTATTTAAATATACAATTTTAAAGTTACAGGAAAGACAGCAGAGTGTTTATGACTAGTTTATTTGTCTTTTCTGAAATGAACACATTCAGAAGATTACCTTTCTGGTCTCTGAATTTGTGTCTGGTCACTGGTGACCCTAGAGGAATATAAATCTGTCCAATCTATTTTTCCTATCTAGGATCATAGAGAGGTTCACCTCTCACTCCCAGACTGGTAATTCTCTGCTCAGAACAAAGCAGTCACCAGTTTTATCAAATTCTGTAATTAAGTAATTATATTAAAAGGCCATTAAACATTAAGTGACCAATTCTCTCTAGTGGTCAGTCTCCAGTGGAAGCAGCAGATACTCTGGCTAACCCAAAGGGATCTCGTGTAACTCTGGTAGTGTGTTAGAGGAGAGCTCCTGGCTTCTGTAGGAAGTATACTTCCACTGGGGATATGAAGGGGCTGAAAATGAAGGGGATAGAGTTTTAATTTCCTTTTATCTTTCAGTAGAATTTTATTTCACTTCACTGAAGTGCTACTGTTTGCACAGTTCCTTCACTGTGAATGGTCTATTTCCCCAGAGACAGTATTTGAAAGTATTTTAGCTTTACTTGCAGAGAAGCAATAATTCAGATTTGCTCACTGTTCTTAAAACTGTGGTGTTTCATTCTGCATCTTTCAACCTGGCATTAATGCAGCATTCCCCTTTTATGAGTAGTGCAGTTGCATGCTCTCTTTTTGACCAAACTGACAGAACGAGGAGCCTGTGATACCTTTCTGCCACAGCAAAACCAGATCAATAGTTTCAATATCTTCCCCAAAGCAGATATTTTCTAGCATTTTTTCAATATAATTACTTAATTATATGCTTGGAGCATAACATAGCTATTTAGCTAGTGACAAATTACATGTATAGCTAACTAACTAGAGAATATCCCAAAAGGAGTATTCAAGTCTTTCTTTTTGAGACTACCAGGTAATAAGTCCCTGAAGAAATATATGTGCTGGTTGACAACAAAACAATAATAAAAAATCAGCAAGAAAAAGTTTTTTGCCCATTCTTGAGTTAATTCTACTTACATGCATTTAATGAATGCTGCTTATTTGCCAGAAAATTAAACAAGTAATGGGCACCGCTTTAGGAAATCACTAGCTGTGATCACTAGTGTTCTTAATGAATTAATCTTTCTTTTTATGAACGTAAGGCAGAAAAAAATAAAAGGAGTTCTTGCAACCAGTAATGACATCTGTGAGCTCCCTCTGTGTGTTCTGCAGTGGCAAAACACTGCCAAGCACTCTAGCAAGGGACAGGGTTGCCATGCAGCCCAGAAAAACAGTCCCCTGAAAAGGCATGCTGACCCACTTTCAACTATCAGCTTTCCTGACCCTTTGATGAGTGAGAGGTTCTTCCAAGTTTTTGTTGTTTTCACCCTTTCAGTTCTCTTTTCTCAAGAAGCAAGCTTGTCTCTCTCTTTCTCTTTGTTTACTTCTTTCTTCGCCAGTATGCATGAAAGAAAGGCAGATTGTTTCTTGTGACTGTCTTTGCTTTAGTTAAGTAAAAAAATAATCATCTTCCACCACTTCCCTTGTTAAAAACATGCTGTGGAAGAAATATGGATATTGCCTTTAACAAGATTATGATACAATTCCTTAAGTAACTCAGTCTGATCGGAGTAATTCATCTATGAAAAACCATACTTTAATTGTTACTCTTGGCAACTGTGAAGGATAATAGTGTAATATTATACTAAATATTGCCACATGCAATAGTAAAAAAATACTGTTTCAGTCTTGCCAGCAGCAGTGTGTGCAGACCCCCTTTTGAATTCAGGTTTGGATGTTGTGATTTAATCTAAATCTTTTGCTTCTCCTTCTTCCAAAACCAACAGAGGTTTAAAGAGAGCTGCATTTTTATTGGAACCATTAGCTCAGTCCAAGTTGCCAAAATAATTTAGTTAAAACTGCTTTTATTTGGGTTAAGGCTGAATCCTGAGCTCCACAGAGGTTGAGGCACTTAGTTTGTCTTCCTTTTTTTTCAATTCCTCCATGGAGTCTACAGCAGAGCTTTGCCAGCTCAAGTTGTATTTCTTGAATCCCAGCACCCCAGTTGAGCTTATCTACATCTGAGACTTTGCACAAGTGGAGGAGAAACCTATTTTCAGCCCTTTTCCTCACTATTTATCTGAAGAAATGCATATAAAAATGTGTGGCTCTAAGGATACAGAATAAGCAGGCTCCAGTGGTGCAGCCACGCAAGTCCTGCTGCCAATACTGCTACTGCTGGTGTGTTAATGTGACCTCTGCTTTAATAATGAGTGACAGCTGCTGTGAAATGCCTTGAAGGGTGTTCACCTCTCCTGGGCAGCAAATGGAAAAACATACATAAATATAGAATTTTGGAAATGAGTTACAGAAAAGAATGCTCTATTTTATGCTACTTGAAAAGCGTTGTTTGAACTTCAGATAGCTCCAACAAGATGATAATAAAATAAGGTCTCACACTCCTGCCAAAAATCTTTAAATTCTGTGAGCTGCTTCACAATAACAAATATTGTAATGCTACTGTAATTAAGGAAGTACCTATTTCTCACTCTATATGTACTGTGTATGTGGGCATGCATTTCTAAATGGGACAAAACCAGGCTCTTGACTGCCAGAATCTTCATGTGATAAGGGAGTTCAAGTAAAATACCCATTTCTATATCTGTACTCTGAGATTAGATACTGGTTAGGATCCAAAAATGAAAGTTTTTTTGTTTGGTTGGTTGGTTGGTTGCTTTCAATTTCATTGCAGCAGAAATATCATGTCAGAATGGTATATTAAGGATGCTCTATGGTAGCACTGTCCTGACCTGAAATAGATTAATACTAGGCTTCAGTTTTAAAGTGAAAACAGAGTAAAGATTTGATGGTTCTTGTATATTACATTCTTCTCCCAGGAAATCCTAGTGCAAACCAATTCATATCTTATCGCAAAAGATTGGAGTCCTGGGTGGAACTCCCATGAAAAGAGGAATAAACCATTTTGGTTTTCCTTCTTTTTTAGATGCAATCAAATCTCAAAGAATAAGAATTTAGTGAGTGTGAATCAGAACCCAGTGTGAATCAGACTATGTTGAAATAAAATGTTGTAGGGATTCAAGGTCCAGTTTTAACCCAACCTGAATATACATATTTTATTTAATGGCATAAATGTTTACCTCTGCTTGCATTACTAAAGAAGAAAAAGGTTAAAAAAAGAGGTAGCTTTGATATAAAATTACAAGACTGTACAAGATTTTAGAAACCTACATGACAACTAACTGAATAGTATAATTTCTGTCCCATTAAGTCTTACTAGGTCAAGGTTTCATTTTATCATAAATCTGTCAGAAATCTTAAATATAAGTAATGTAGGCTGAATCACATAAAACAGAAATGTGAAGAGACTGTTTTGTAATTTTTAATCTAAATTTTCAACAAATCTGAACATGCTGAGAATCCAGATATTGCTCTATCTTCAACTCTATACCATTTTATCAGAGCACTACTGTACAAGGAAAAATCAAAAAACCACCAGCTTACTCAGTCTTCTGCCAGCAGTGCAGGAAACAGGACTGAACAGGACTAAGAAGATTCAGTCATTGCATTTTGTTGGTGCCATTTTTAAGTTTAGCCATTCTAAGAAGTTTTGCTTATATAAGAAGAAACACGTCCTTTCAATTTGAGCCTGAAAGATCTCAAAACTAGGGTAAAAAAAACCTACTTGAGATTATTTATTTTCAAAAATATCAAATGAGATGTTGCTTCTGAGGCAAAGAAAAGAAAGGAAGCTCTCACCCTTATAACCAGCTGCATTGGTTTTCCAGTCATTAGCATTCAGATGTCCTGCACGTGAAGTCCTGACAATAATATGCTGTATGTCTCTCCAGGTCAGAAATGGACTATGAAAAAGAAGAAAGACAAAGTCACAGATCAGACATGTTTTACCAGACTGTAGGAATACAAGGTCATGTAAACTAAAAAGTAACCAAACCAAAACAACTCTCATATATCTTATCTGCGTTGCTTGAAGGGGGCTTGCATTAAGCAGACCGTGGCAATATATTATAATATTCTATTATACAAAATTTAAAGGAAGAGGAAGGAGTACATTTCGCATTGAGGTGATGTGTGTGACTACCAACTACTGTATGTTATCTACCTTGACCACTGCAAAAAAAACCCCTAAAACCCAGCAAACCATTTTGCAAAGCAAAATGTTGGCTTGGTGAAAAGCCCTACTAAATCTTACTATCTATGTGCTCAAACTGACAATTCCTTTAGGCTTGCAGCTCCTACTGAAGTTATTTCAGGTGCCTTGTCATTTTTTCATTTTCTGTTACCCATGGTCTTTGAATTCCCAGAGGGCCTGTGTGTATTCTTCAAGAAGACCAAGTAGTCATCACTGAGTCTTAGTTACAGAGGAAGTGTCTGATTGCACAGAGCCAACATTGGCTCTCTACACTGTTCAGGACTAGGCAGTCACTGAAAACATGGGAAACCTTTTTTCAGGTCCTTAACACATGCTCTTGTGACTCTCAGACCAAGAAGTCATTTGGGCCAGCAGACAAATAAATGATTTGTTCTTGGCACTTGTCTTTAAGCATGATACTTGGGCTCTTGATTCCACTTGCAGGCAGAAACTAAACCAAGGCAGAACCTGTGAGAAGGTCAAAGAATGGGTGATTGTGAGTAGGTCACTTTCTGGGGTGAGTGGAAAATTGCCACAACATGGCATGACTCTATAATCTTAAATGGACACAAAGACAACTTACTAGAAAAGTCAGTGAGAAATTTCTTTGGAGAGCAGACACAGAATAACAACATGCAGAAGTATCTTGTTCTTCTGTAAGTTCCCTTGACCGTGGAAACCAGAAAAATCTCACTTCTCTCTCTGTTCAGTGTAGAAAAATTAATGCCATGTGGATTGGCATTCCTCACACATTTCATGAATTTCAAGAACTACTTTTGTCAAAAGAATTATCTTTTTGGAAATTCTTAAGTGCTCAGTGCTTTATGATGCTTAAATATGGAATTAAAATCCCGCTTCTCTGAGGAAGCCATTAGGGAATACACCTGATAATCTGTTAAAAATGAGCACTGGCTTTTTTCATTCCAGATGCAGCAGTTTAGGTTTTCAAGAAAAAAACTTCAGCCTCCACAAGCTTGAGGAGCAGGCAGTAGGGATATAGAAGTTAACGAAAACTTGCAACTTGTTTATAGAAGAAATTGTTCTTCACTTATCCTCTGAGTGCAAGTAGAAATACATCAGTAAGTATTAACCAATGGAAGTTCACCTGTGTTGGTGGAATTACTGAAAATGAAAAAAAACCCATAGCTCCACAGGAGATAAAAACTATGAACTCACACACGACTGATTTTTACAGATTTTACCTTCCAATAGCCTTATAATCCAGACGCTTGAAAACC
Organism: Florisuga fusca; assembly: GCA_038090715.1. Lineage (NCBI taxonomy): Eukaryota > Metazoa > Chordata > Aves > Apodiformes > Trochilidae > Florisuga > Florisuga fusca. The sequence continues at coordinate 78,504 of JAAWXA010000006.1, read as the reverse complement.
AGTAAGAATTGCCAAAAATGCCAGACATCTTTTATGTTACAAGATTTTAAGGAATAAAGACAGTGACCAAACCATTTACCTACATATTTTTCTTGTTTCCTTTCCAAAAATGCAATTTTAATTCTGAGTGTCTCTTTTCCATTTCCATGTCCCAGTGGCTGTGTGCAGACCATGGGCATGCTCGTATAACCTAGGACTTTTCTACCTATAGCTGGGACACTACAGGAAGTGATACATATTCTACTGGAGTCAACACAGAAAGCCCTATGTCTGTTGCAGAAAAAGAAAAAGGAGATGGAATAATCCGAAGAGGGAAGGTAGTTTTTAAGTGAATCTATTATTAACTGAACCCAGAATTTTATGTAATTTCTCATGCTAATGTCAACTAGGCATCAGGGTATTCCTATGTTTAAATTATTCTGTTATTTTTACAGGGAGCTGATGCCTTCTGTCCCTGAGCATTTATTAAAGCATTAATATATCCACAGATAATTCCTCTTAAAGTGGAATTTCTCGCTCAAGACAGTTGAACTAGAATGACAGTGATTGTTTATTCAGCTGAGCTGGTAAAAATTACAGAAAAAAAAATAAAAGAAGAAATATGTCATGAATGTAAGCAGTGTAAGCAACACTAAGGGTTTGTAAGATAGGATACTCTTAGACAGTCACGTAACATGCTTTAAAAAAAAAAAAATCAGTATGATTTTATACTAGCTCAGGAATTTCACTGGGAGTCTGTGTAAAGTCTTAGAAAAACATGTTTCAGGCCTTCAGGAAGACCTCCAGGAATCCTGAGAGCTGCATTCTTTATAATCTGGAATCTAAACAATCTGTTATTCTCTAAAGCAAGCTGTCCATTCTATTGGTGAAAAATAATGCACTAAAATATGCCTCTCAACTTAAGCAAAGATTCAAGATAGAGCACACTCAGCTCATTACTTAAAGAGGAATGATGGATATAATGGTGGATCTCACTATGCTGAGACAAGGGATCTAAAGATATAAGTCTTCACTTGAAAATGCTGCTCTCTCATAAATTGGACTTAGTGGGTCATTCAGCGACCCAAATGCAATTGTCTCAGAGTCATGGGATACTTCTAAAACCAAAAATCATAACAGAGCATAAAAAATAAGCCATCCACTGGTGTTCCTACCACCCTTATCTAAACATAAAAAATAATGTGAGAATTTCTGAGGCAAAAGCTTGATCTAAGGTCTGATTCCCAGTACACAACATGGTATATAGTTAAAATTAGTCTGCCTCTTATGCAGCTTCCAAATCTGCTTGCTTACTGCATAATTCATAAGATTTTTGTGTTTTCTTCTCAAGAAATGGCAGTTTGGGCATATAACAGAATCAGAAGTGTAAGAAAAATACTCCAATCAGTCCCTGTAGACTACTGTAGGACCTTCACTACACTAACCACTGAGCTATTGCCAGAATGAAATTTTGTTTCTAGATTAGACACCTCATCTGAAAGAAAACAGGTTTGCAACTGTTTGCCCATAATTTCTTTCACAAACAAAAACACATAAAAAAAAATCCCAAGAAACCCAAAACCAACCAAGCAGAGAAAATAGCCATTTTGAGAAAGAATGGGGATTTTGAGTGGGGTTTTTGTTGTTTGTTTTGAGAGTTTATTTTGTTGTTGTTAGGTTTTGGCTTTGTTTTGTTGTTGTTGTTTGTTTGCATGTCTTGAGGTTGGTTTTATTTTTTAACAAGATAGTCCAGCAGCCAATTTTAAAGCATCTGGAAAAATCACAGAATTGGTCAAATATTTATAAAGCATGTCAAATTGGATCCTAAATGAGTAAACAGTTGTTTGATAGCCATGTGGGCCCCAGATCCAGACAAGATGTCACTGATCTTAATTGATTTACCACTTGATTAATCTCAGAAGAATTAAAAGCTAAACATCTTGAAATGAACAAATGCATTAACAAGAACAGTACTAACTCTGCTTCATAATGGATTTATTTCAAAAAATTTTCCTGCCAGAAAATTTCTTTTCAGTGTCTCATCTGGAACTGCCTTGGGATTACACATACCAGAAAATACTCAAAATCAAACCAGAATAAGCAGAAGTGAGAACAATAACATACAAAAGTCGCTGTACAGCTGCCAAAAAATAATGAATGTTAACCCATAGATATACTCTAAGGTACAGTTCTCTTCCTTCTGGCTTCTCAAAATGTTTTTGAAACAAGGTAAATGAGAAAAACCCCAAGTATTACAAATATAATAGATTTTATTACAATTATATTCATATGACTTTGACCTGTATCCTTGAGCAGGCTGCTTAGCAATAGTAGATTACAATTTCTGGACTAATCTGATTTTTTCATTCCACGAGTAGCCTTCCTGATGAAAAGTGGAATAATCTTGGAAATATAGTAAGGAATTCAGGGTCTATTCTTTTGCACAGCTGTGGCAAGTCACACTTGATTCATCCAATTCAACAACCATTAAGTAACTTTAGTACATCAATCAGATTTTAAACATATTAATATTAAACATCTCAAGCTCACAAATTCTACAGTATCAGAATTTTCCATTCAAAGCTATACATTTTGCACATCTTTTCAAGGTAATGCCAATTCCTTGTATAACATCATCTTTATCAGTTTATGTCTGGCTCTACTTTATGTCATTCAGATTATATTTGTGAAGCCTCTTGTAGATTATAATGCATCCTTATCTCTTCATGAGTCAGTATTTGAAGCCTTTTGCACCAACTACGAAAAGCTTTTGGATTATCTTCATATTGTTTTTTTAGAGTAAAATGTAGACAAGTGATGCTATGACATATATTACTTTAGATGAACAGCGGGATAAGCAGCAGTATCTCCACCAGCAATGGTGTTCTGGTTACCTGTGTGAAATCTGCACTGCACACAGTGGTGGCAGATTCCAGAAGCTAGAGTATGGTATTTTTCCCAGAGACAGAAAATCCTAAATGCCAAAAAATCCCGCAATCACTGGTACAGGTGAAGGCTGACAATGATGACTTTTTGAGGATAAATCTCTTGGGAGAGAGGTACCTGAATCACATCCCTTATTGTGCAGTCTCTAGAGGAAGAATTAAATGGGACTACATAAGGGGCAGTGTGCAGTCTGCTGAGCAGTGTGGAAGCAAAAGCAACAAAAACCTTAGGTCAGTTGCCAGAATTGGTCCATCTGACAAGTCCAGTGATACTGATAATTTTTAATATAGTTGAGCCATGACACTGCAGTGCAAGGAATCTCAAAAGAAAGACTAATAAGAAAGAAAGAAACTAATATCCAGAAAATCTGTTCCTCTTCACCTTCCCCATTTTCCTCTTGCTGCATTGAGACAGAGAAGAGCAGATAAGATCTGTGCTCTCAAGGTGAACAGTCAGCAGCACTCCTAAAAGCAACCTCAAATTCAACCCTAAGTAGCCTCTGAAAGCTGGGTTGGAGAACACTTGGAAAACCAAAAATCTACAGGGAACAGAGCTGCCAAGCTCTTCAAATCCTCAACTGAGCACATGCCAACTGAGATTTTTGAAAAGCTTACAAAAGCAAAAGGCATTGCCCTGGCACCAGAACAACAACTTGTTCTATTTCTAGCTATTGCTCTAACGCACAGACACAGTAAAACTCAATGAAAAAGTTAAAAGTTATCACAGTCAGACTTTTTTAAAAAAAAAAAACAAACCAACAAAAAAACCCACAACCAAAACAAAAACCTAGACTCGGTTTAAGAAATGCCTGGATGGAATTTTCTTAAAACCTTCTTAAAGCAAGTTATATGGAAAATATCAGATGGAATGATTATTGTCTGGCAATGTTACATGTAGCTGAAAACAGGACCTTAAAATGAGAAACACTGGGCAATCTAAATTCTGTAAAGTAATTCCAAGTTAATCTCAATATAATAACTGAAATTGCATAAGTGGTGCAGGTGGTTGAAGCTCAAGAGGAACACCGCGTCTATATTAATCATTAGCTTATCCTTATGTTTTTCAAATACTTCAACGTGAATTCAGATTCACAAAAAGATTTCTAGCTCACATACTCAAGCATTCACTTTTACAATAGACAGTCAATCAGTGGAGCAGAGACCTAGCTAAAGGTGATGGACTTAAACGCTAACATCTTCTTCTCTTACACTGGAAGCCTATATAGAGGTCACTTGAAAGTACTGCCACAGTTCACTGTTCTGACCCATCACCTTTAGCATCTCACTCTAATTGTGAACAAGCAAACTCCTCATAACTTTTGAGGACACAGAAATATGCTCTCTGTATCCAGAAATGCAGACAGTACACTGCTCTACTCCCTTCTCTACGAAAATCAATAGTTATGGCAAGTATTGTAAGTACTGATCAGCATTACCTTGTTTTAGTGTTGGCTTTATGTAACCAAAGACAAATGAAGTATATAGCTAATGTTAAAAGAATCATGGAGCAAAACTGACTTTCTCAAAGGCTATACCACTGAATATATCACACAGTAGTAGAAACAATGCAGATTAATACTTCCATGTTATGTGCTGCTTCTTACCCATGTAACTGCAGTTTACCTGCCATGGGTTGGAATGCATACATTGGCTTATAGATAGTGGAACATGCAGTTCACTTGAGGATGTATAATGTATTCTTCCACCAGCAACACAAGTTGGTTTTTTCACTTGGCTTTGCCAAAACAAATATGGACATACTGTCTTTCCTGACCCTGACTCCAAATTCAAACCTCTCATCAATGAGAAAGGGTATTTATGATATCAACAGTAGATAATATTTGAAAAGCAAATAGTTTAATTTTAGTAAAAATATTGCTGCCTCTGCTGACTAAATTGATTATATCCATAATTGCCAGTTTACAATTAGCAAAATTTCACATTATGTAATGACCAAGAAGTGATATAAACAGCAAGCATTTATTCACAGAGCTTGAAGAGAATAGTAGATATAATGGGAACCATCAGATAAAATTATTAACTTGCTGAATACCATTAAGAATATAAAATATGAAGATTAAGAGATACCTTTCTTTGTGTGATGGTTTTTGAATATCTACATTTCTGCATTAGGCCCCCTGATTCCAAATGAGCAGTCTAAAACTCAGAAACATTTCTTTGAAAAAAAAAAAAAAAAAAAAAAAAAAAAAAAAGTGTTCACATTATTTGAAATTGGGGTACTAAGCAGACTGCCATCCCAAAACAGTTTCTTACCAGGATGTCAGGGGCAGATCCTGGTTGTAAAAAACAAGTAAGTGGAGGGTTTAATTCAGCAGTGAAGTAAAAGGTTCTTCATCATCTATTTGCCAATACTACCACTGCATAGGCTCAAACCCCTCTCATCATATAATTTGTTGTTTTGCAGGACAAAGTGGAATGAAACTCTATACTATTACACACATATTCAAGGAGTCTTCAGGAAGTTCAGAAACAGCTTAAAATAATCTGAATAGATTTCATACAAACATTAAAATTGAATACATTATTATATGATCTCCTTTTAATATTAAAGGCCTTACTTCATAATCTATAGCTTCAGAAGACCAAAGGTTTTACAGGCCCTAGGACTGGATTAATTTAAGGAAAAAAACAGCATAGGAAACATGTAAATATTTCTCTCCCTAGTTTCCTTATTTACTTATTTTTTTAAAGTTTTTAGATTTATTTCATGGACCCAGAGGATCAGATGAATTGGAAAGGACCTCTGAAATCATCGAGTCCAAGCCATAATCCACTCCCACCATGGCTACCAGACCATGGCACTGAGTGCCACATCAGTCTGTTTTTAAAAACCTCCAGAGACAGAGAATCCACCACCTCCCTGGGCAGCCCATTCCAATGTCTGATCACCCTCTCTGTAAATGATTTCTTCCTAATATCTAACCTAAACCTCCCCTGGCAGAGCTTGAGTCCATGCCCTCTTGTCTTACTGGTAGCTGCCTGGGAGAAGAGACCGACCCCCCCCTGGCTACCACCTCCTTTCAGGGAGTTGTAGAGAGTGATGAGGTCTCCCCTGAGCCTCCTCTTCTCCAGANTCTGTTGATGTCATATCCACAGCCTCTTCAGGCACTCCAGAGGTTCAGTGTCCCAGCCATAAGGAAGCTCTTCTTAGCAGCTTTACCAGCAACTTCCTTGTTGCACTGTTATCACATTGTTCTCTGTACCTTTGATGGATAACACAGAAATAAACTTGTTCCTTATCCTTTGAAGTAACCTTTTCTGCAGTTTAAGATTATTACTGTCCTTTTACTCCCTCCTTCTCTCCTGTCCCAACTCTCCTTATCCTTGAAAGAAACAATCATAGAATCATAGAATCGGCTGGGCTGGGAGGGACCTCAGAGATCATCAAGTCCAACCCTTGATCCACTACCACTGCAGTTACTAGACTATGGCACTGAGTGCCACATCCAGTCTCTTTTTAAATATCTCCAGGGACGGAGAATCCACTACTTCCCTGGGCAGCCCATTCCAATGCCTGATCACCCTCCCCGTAAAGAAATTCTTTCTAATATCCAACCTAAACCTCCCCTGGCACAACTTAAGACCGTGTCCTCTTGTCTTGCTGAGAGGTGCCTGGGAAAAGAGACCAACCCCCACCTGGCTCCAACCTCCTTTCAGGTAGTTGTAGAGAGTGATGAGGTCTCCCCTGAGCCTCCTCTTCTCCAGGCTGAACAGCCACAGCTCCCTCAGCCTCTCCTCATAGGATCTGTGCTCGAGTCCCTTCACCAGCCTGGTTGCCCTCCTTTGGACCTGCTCCAGCACCTCAATCTCCTTCCTGAACTGAGGGGCCCAGAACTGGACACAGTACTCGAGGTGTGGCCTCACCAGCGCTGAGTAGAGGGGAAGAATCACTTCCTTGGACCTGCTGGCCACGCTGTTCCTGATACAGGCCAGGATGCCATTGGCCTTCTTGGCCACCTGGGCACACTGCTGGCTCATGTTCAGCTTCTTGTCAATCCAGACTCCCAGGTCCCTCTCTGTCTGGCTGCTCTCCAGCCACTCTGTGCCCAGCCTGGAGCTCCCCATGGGGTTGTTGTGGCCAAAGTGCAGGACCCGGCACTTGGCTGTGTTGAACCTCATCCCGTTGGAATCAGCCCAACTCTCCAGTCTGTCCAGGTCCCTCTGCAGAGCCCTCCTGCCTTCCAGCTGATCCACACTCCCCCCAGCTTAGTGTCATCTGCAGATTTGCTGATGGTGGACTCCATCCCCTCATCTAAACCATCGATGAAGATATTAAACAGAACTGGGCCCAGCACTGATCCCTGGGGGACACCACTGGTGAGCGTCCACCAATTGGATCAGCACCGTTCAGCACCACTCTCTGGGGGCCTCCAGCCAGTTCCTAACCCAGCACAGGGTGCTCCTGTCCAAGCTGTGGGCTGACAGCTTTTTCAGGAGAATGCTGTGGGAGACGGTGTCAAAGGCTTTGCTGAAGTCCAGGTAGACCATATCCACAGCCTTCCCCTCATCCCCCAGGCGGGTCAGCCGATCACAAAAGGAGATCAGGTTGGTCAGACAGGACCTGCCCTTCCTAACCCCGTGCTGGCTGGGTCTGACCCCCTGTCCATCCTGCAGGTGCTGTGTGATTGCCCCCAGGATGATCTGATCCATAACCCTGCCAGGCACTGAGGTCAGGCTGACAGGCCTGGTGTTTCCTGGGTCCTCCTTCCAGCCCTTTTTGTGGATTGGCGTGACATTCACCAACTTCCAATCATCTGGGACCTCCTCAGTGAGCCAGGAATGTTGGTAAATGATGGAAAGCAGCTTGGTGAGCTTTTCTGTCAGCTCCCTCATCACCCTGGGGTGGATCTTGTCTGTCCCATAGACTTGTGAGGATCCAAGTGGCTCAGCGGGTCAAAAACTGTTCCCTCCTGGATTACGAGGGGGCTGTTCAGCTTCTTATTTCTGTCTACAAGCCCCAGAAGCCAGCTGTCCCCAGGACAACCTGTCTTACTCTTGAAAACTGAGGTAAAGAAACTATTAAATAGCTCAGCCTTTTGCTCATCTTTGATAACTATGTTCCCCCTCATGTTCAACAAAGAATGGTGGTTTTCCCTGACCCTCCTTTTGCTATTGATGTATCTGTAAAAAGACTTGTTATCCTTAACAGAAGTGGAAAAATAAGCTCAAATTGTGCCTTCGTCTCTCTAATTTTCTTTCTACATGACCTAACTATGTTCCTGAACTCTTCCTGAGTAGCCAGCCCTTTTTTTCAGTTTGTAAGCTCTCTTTTTTACCCTAATTTCCTTCAAAATCTCCCTGTTCAGCCAGACCATGGCTGTGTTCAGAAGATTGTCTGTAAATACACACAGGAGAGAAAAGTTAGTGAATGGAATACAAACTAATAAAACCATGTGGTTTTTGCTATTACTAATGCAATTCCATTGGATCTATTCAAATATGAAGACTAAGATTTGGAAATACGTAAGAGCCTTCAGTTTACTAACACTGAAGAGAAACAGAAAGGAGATAAAAATAAATACATTTGAATCCTGAATGTCTTAGCACTATGCAACAGGGTACTACAAATGCAAAATGTGTCTAGGATATTTAGTCACTGCCACATTTTGCTTTCATCACATGTGAGGCTTTAATATAGTCTTGTCTTTGTACCTATTATAGGAACTATTAATTTGGGGAAAAAAACCCAAACCAACATAATACTAGTCCATAAGCACTAATATTGGCATAGTCACTAAAGTTAACAGAGAAAAAAGGTTGTGTAAAGTGTACACTTCTCAGTGTGTTTCAAGATGTCATGACGAGCAATGGCTTGGTTGCAGCAACGGTGTGCCTAATCTTTGACACTTTCAATTACAACAATCTTTTTTTAGAAAATGCACACAAATTATCATACAAAAAAGAAAAAATTTATTAAAAGCAACCCTGATCTATTAAGAAATAATTAGAAGAACTTTCAGTGGAATGAAATCTAAGCATGTGTAATTTAATCTACATGTGCAGATTCCTTGGAATGAATCCAGGATTTTAAAACTGAGATTAGAAGAGACTAAAATTAAAAAAAGACCAAACAAAACAATTGCATTATATTAACTTTTCAAAATACCTTTTTTCTCATTACTGTATTAATGAAATATAATTATAATGATATATGCTTTGTACTACTTAAGATTATGTCAGCTCTTCTATTACTCTCATTCTAATTACTATAATTTAACAACAAAAAAAGAATTCTGTCTTGAATATTTGCCTATGGTTTCTTCACAAATGCAACATGGAAGGTGGAAACAAATCTCCTGCTATGGATTACATATGATTTGAAATGAGTACTATCTGCAAATCTTTTGCTTTCTTCACAGGCTGCCCTCAGAAGAAACTGGTTTTCTTTAGAATTTAATAGAATTAGTCTCCTAGCACTTAGAAACATTTAATTTCAAGCAGGATTTTGGATGGGGCATTCCATCCTTGGACCTGTAAATATTATCCAACACAGTGCAAAGCAATGCAAAAGGTTCTGAAATACAGATTTACCTGATAAAACTCCAGTATTTTTGCTGCTTCATGGAGCACATTAAAGGTATATTAAACACAAAGTGCAGTTGAGAAGATGCTTGTAAAATGGAAATTTTTCAGAGCTAAAGGTAAAAGGATTATGGACCTGCACTATCCGTGGTTTTTAAAGCTGAGGAACTTAACCCATTGGAAAAACTAGACTTGTGTAAGCATGCAGAAGACGGGAATTTTTTTTTTCATACTATATTCTGTTCCCAGTAACCCATCACTATCTCAAAATTTCCTTCAACATTGAAGAACAGACACTCAAAAGAGAAGCCTGATGAATGCAAGAGATTACCTGCAGCTGGCTGCAGAGTACAGCAAGTTTGGCCAGCACTGTGAGGATACTTTAAGACATTGTGAGAATGCTGTACATCATTTAGTGGAAACTAACTGCTCAGCACCATTTCAAGTTATTTCAACGCTGAGTAGTCATTTGCACAGCCTCAACTTTACTGTATGTGAAAAAAGCACAAAGATCTTTCCTGCCCTTGGAAGGGTACTGTGAATTACTACAGTAAAAGTTCCAAAGCACTTTGAGATCCCTGGATAAAGGTGCTGGATGAATGAGAATGATCTTTCCACATCCCCACATCCTCTTTTTTTTTTTTTTTTTTTTTTTTTTTTTTTTTTTCCCCCAGTATTACTCAGATCTTACTTTGCTTCCAGCGCCAGTGCAATGATGCCTGCAGCCATGGGTGCAGAGGCTGAGGTTCCAGTATGGCTGTCTGTGCAACGCTGCCTCAGGTCTGTGGTGATCTGGAAGAAATCGAATGTGTGAAATTTAGAATACAGCTTCAGAAATCAACAAAAGTTTCATTTGCTTGAATACGTTGCATGAATGTGAAGGGTATGTCTCTTTTTTTTTTTTCATTGCAAGGAAAGGAAAAAACAAAGAAAAAAACCAGGTGTCTGAATACATAAGAATAGATAGATGTTCTGAGCCTGAAGTCACTTGTGAACTTGCAGAAGTGTTCTCTGTATTGCACTGAACACAAGTTAGTCTCCATTTTTTTCCATGGCATGATCAACAAAAAGACTTGCAAATTAGAGAAATATGCAGAGGGTTTTAAAACTGCATGGATAGAACTCTGCCCTTCTATTTGCATTTACTGAGCACTTTTTATCCAAGAATCTCAAAGTGCTTTACAAAAAGGAATGAACTAAATCTTTATACAGGCTGTTTATACCCATTATCAAGATTAAAAGAGGTATGGAAGGGTTAATTACTTTGATTGAAGTTACACTGGAAAAATGTGACAGGATAGAACACAGTTGGGCTCATGCTAAGTACCGTGTTTAATACTTCCTTCATGCTCATGAAATTATGCAATAATTCATTGATTAATATTGATATAATTACAAATTTGGCCTAGACATCACCAGTCAATTAGTTATTTGCAGCTTTAAATTGTACATATTGTTGAATTATAACCTGCTACATATTTTATTTGTAATCTAAGTGGATGCGTAAACTATAATGTGCGACACCAACTAAAGCCACAGTCCTCTACTGATTGTTAGCATGTTCCTATCTTACAATGATTTTATAATTAATTTTTAAATGAACTTGAGGCAGATTCTCCCTATAAGACACTAAACCACACATATAATATGTGTATATTTTAAATCCTGCTTGATTCAGGAAATGTTAATCTAGAGTGATTTTAATGCATGATCTTTTCCTGGAATAAGTGGTTCCTAGGAAGACAAAGGCAGTAAGGTCAAAAAGTCACTAGTGCCTAACAGAAGCTCAAGTGAAGCACATGTGAACCTGAGAACAGTTATTATCAGACAGCAGTCTACACCAGGAGGGTGGCAGAGTGAATGACCTGTGATGCCAAACTTTATTTTCAGCATTCCAGCTGATTCCTGAGATTCATTGGCTAGAAGAGAAAACAGATGCCTGAGTGGCACAGGACAAGTTTCTTACACAGCTTCTTACCTAAGTATACTGATTTACTGTGTCTTCATTTCCTCTAATTCACTAGCCTCATACTTGATTTGTAACACAGATGTGTGTAAAGATGGGAGAAGAGGTCAGAGGACAGAAAAATAACAACAGGGAATGTAGCTTTTGAACTGGAAGATACACAAAATATGATGTGAAGCAACACCCATGCTTCATCTGGGCAGAATACAAGCAATTATATACAGGAAGTATAGGCTTCCTACATTTCCTATTCCACTCAGTAGTAATCACGTAAGTTGTATGAAGCTGCTGAAAATTCTCATTACATGGAAGGATACAGAAGCTTAAACAAAAGACTTCTACTAAAGAAGGAGCTAGTAGCACCCAGAAAATTATGTTTGAAAGAAAGTAGTGACCAAAACAGAAGCTTCTGGAATTTGAAAAAGATGTATTAAAGCTCTTATGTTATATCCTTAAATTAGTGAACTTACCAAAGGCCTTATTTCTTGAACAATGAAGTCTAGAAAGAACCTTCTCTGCCTAGGATGTAATATCCTGCATAAATGCACACCGTGTTAAACAGTTTCTTTTACCTGTCATCAGCTAGAAGTGGAACCCCAAACGTAAAATGTTCATATAATTTCTTTATCACTTGCCTTCTCTTCTACTGACTGTGTATTAATTTAGGCAACTAAAAATGTGTTGGAAAAATGGAAATTCAAAAAATGCCCTGACAATATTAAGAGAGGAAACTGCAGCAGGAACAATCTTAACACTACATCGCCTAAATATGCAAATGTAAGTAGTGATTTAGCAGCTAGGATTAACATGTCCAAAGACTACAATATGCATCCAGAGACATACAGGATTCAGGTATCCCATCTGGAAAAACACTGCTCAGTGATGTGGCTAGAAGTGGAAGGCAGGCCAGGAAAAAGAGAGAGCAGAAAAATGGACTTAAAACATGCATATCTCTTGTAGGATGGTTATTTATCCTCTGCAGAAAAGCAGTGCACCATACACTTTCCTCAAAGGACTAATAGGTAGCAAATCCTACCCATTGAGCAAAGAAGCTCATGCAGGGAGAAGTGCCCTCATAGAACATTTTCCTTAGGAAACAGCTTCTTTCAGAACAGTGAAAAGCACACTGCACTATCCTCTCTGTAATTCTCATCCTGTGGAAGAACATGCTTCCAGAGTATTTTTTTTTTCCTGTTGTTACAGGTATCAAGCATAACAAACCATGACACCTCTTTACTTGGCAACATCTCTCACATTCAAAGTGGATGTTGAGGCAGCAATTCAACCTACAGACCCTTAATTCTTCCTTTTACTCAGCAAATATTTCAGCAGAAAATGTGTAGGGAAATCTTACTAAGTGGAAATCCCATTTGAGCCATTTCAAAAGAAATTTACTGACAGTATCTGAGATGTTCAGGTGTAAATTCCCGCAAGATCTGAGGCATGTTTTTCAGCACTATGGATTCACTGTCAGAGAAGTGTCACATCTATCCTAAGAGAAAAACAATACAGAACCACCAACAGGCAAGTAAGTTTCAAGAAGAAAAATAGTGCCCCGAGTTCCTTAACCACATGAGGGCAACATCATTAATCACAATAAAAGACTCTGTATTTGACAGCACCATGAAGCTGTCACTGGTGCAAATTAGCTGCCATTCTGATCACTTGGGTGGGAAGGAGAAATTTTTGGTTTGAATACGACATATTTGTATACTTCAAATACCTGTGTAAAAACAACTTCTGATCAACAAAAACGCTGTTCACACTGCCCAAGAGAAGTCCATGAAATATTTCTAGGGACATGAATTATACCCACTTCTAGATCTTTTGAATCAACTAGATTTTACTGAAAATACTGACAATGTTTCTGCTACTGGCATACTTTAAGCAACATGAAAATAGCAACCTAGGACTGACAATCTGATGAAAGGCATAAAAAAATGACTCAGATCACCTCCATTCATTGTAACACCTGCCACATACAAAAGTGCAACAGCTTTCAGAAAATCCACACATTTATTAAAGAAAAAACTCCAGACACACTGTAATGCTTTTTACAGAAGCACTTGGTCTGAAGACACCACTTCTGTACAGCCATTATTGAGGCTGTATTTTCACCAACTGGGAGGTTAATTACTAAGGTCAAAACAGAATTTCCAGGAGCAGACAGCATGCTCACTCTTCCTCTACTCATTTCTTATTTCATGACACAAGCTTTTTGAATTGATTGAACCATTTTCTCCCTTCTGCTACATCTCTTCAAGATATGTTGATTTCTGTGAACTTGTGTCCCTAGAAGTGACAAAGGTTTAACACAAACCTATTGTTCCTTCTTACATCCCTTATGTATTTCGTCTAGTGAAAACTGAAGGGTCCACATTATGTGTTTCTTCATACCCTGAAAGAGTTTCTGAACTAGAGCAGGTATTTGTTTCTGTTTTAAGAACTGGCTGGAGATGGGAGAGCTTTTTTTCATTTTGAGTTCTTCTTAGAGCAGAAGTTAGTCAGCAAGGCAGAAATATATCTTAGAAGGGCAAGAAACCCAGCAGATGAACTGGAATTTATTTTTTAGAAAACAATTAAATAGGTGGAACATAAGGTAGAGAGCAGAGAGCTTCTTTTGAGAAGGTAAGTGATCACGTAATAGGTTTATAAGTTGCATCTGTGACAGACTATCATATAGACATTTCTGAGTGCTTTAAGAAATTATTTCAAAAAAAGGAATTCAAAGGACATGTGATGCATTGTGCACATATGTAAGCTAATATAGATAGCTATATCAGGTGGTGTTTTATCTCTCCTAGCTGCATGATATATGATGGAGAAGCTATCTTCCAGCTTGGTTGTGTTATATTCAAAAGAGCAGAAAAGAGAATAATAGGAGAAAATATCTTGACAACAGTATATTAGTAGCCAATATTCCTGTACTCATCTTGTTTTGATAAATACTCTCAATAAAGAAGTATATTTTCATGGTCTTTGCCTTCTATTGATTTGCCTTTGTCCCCGAGTGTAAGTTTCTATGTTTATACCAGCACTTTGCAGCTGCTCTTGAAAACATCTAATAATAACTCTAGTTTTCCTCTAAAAGTCCACATAAAATGCATACACCCAGCTGCATCTGTGAAACCTTTGTATGCTTTGGGCATGTTAATACATCCCGAGGTTGGAAACTAATTTCATAATGGACTTAAGAATTGCTGCAATGAAATTGAGTACAGCATAAAGACAAGCATACATGGAGGACCTTCCCTGAGCAACAAGGCACTCATGTAAGATGGCAACATCAGTGCCTGTTTAGCTGTAATTTGTAGCTCAGATTATTTCAGGCCAGAATTTGCTTTCATTCATAGTCAGTTAAAAAGCTCCATATGGAAAAAGAGTCATGTAGATGAAATTATGTTCTTAGCTATCACTGCACAAGGTTGAAAAAACCCTCCAGCCTTGAAAACCTTCTGATTATGTTTTAGATTTATAACAAGCAATTATAAAACACACAATAATGAAAAGATGTTTTAAAAGTCTTTTGTGTGGCTGTAAAAGCATGGCTGCTTCTATCAAAACATACTGAAAACAAAACCTTTTAATAAGGATTTTGAGTGGCTAACATTTGATTACTGTTTGTTAATCTACCTTATCGTATATTCTACGCAGATCAGATAGAAAAACAGGAGGGAAAAAAAAGAAATTAAACTGAAAGGAAAAATAAGAAGGAACTATGAAACCTAACACTATTAAGTTGTAACCATTCACTGTCTCTTAACTATGGATAGCTACTTCTGTCCTACACCTCTGTAAAATCTCACATGATATTGGAGTTTGTGACATAACAAGGAGTTCAATACTTATAAGAATGAATTATTTTGATTTTGATTGCAAGTCCCAGGTCACTTTTTCCTGATTTACTGCAGTGGTATTTTTGTTTCCTATTTTGAACATGGAAACCTCACTTCAACAAACCAACATATGCCTTGCTACCCTTTTTCTCTTACGGCATGAAGTTGAGGTCTTCATAGCTAATTTGTATACTTCATATAAATTTATATACATAACTGCTTTTGGAGCATTTGAAATTAATAATAATCTTTATACCCTTCTATTGATATTCTCCCCTTTAAACTAGCTGGAAGTTCTAACCTTTTTGTAGGAAGATATGGAGACAATGTGTGACTCAAAAGGAGCAGCAGTCTAAACAAAAATGTGAGGTAGGATGCAGTGGAAAGAAAATGGGATACAACAATGAAAAAAATACACATCATCCTCATTGTAGACTCTTTTATCATTTTATAGCATTTTTAGTTCCATCTTCAGTGCAGTTCTTGTTTCAAACAAGACTTCTTTCCAAGGTAAGTGAGGCTTGATAGGTCTTTAGGACTGGATTTTAGTAGGGAACTTGGAGAAGAGAATAGTGATCCTATCATTATTCCTTTAAAAATCAGTTCAATTTATGATCAATACAAATACATAGATGAGATCAATCTCCCTGTCTCCATGTGTGTATGTAATGAAAGGATTGTTTAATTAATAAAAGTTATTTTTCATTATCTTTGATAGCCTGTGTGAGATCTTCAACTGAGACTCCACACTAAGGACATTTTTAGAGAGGCACATCTTTTTTTTTTTAAAAAAATAATGTTGATGTAAAATCTATTTGTTTTTTTCTCAATTAGGGGCTAATGTATGTTCATGCTACTTCAACTCTCCTTTCAATAATCTCACAATGAAATATTAAACTGCAAGTATTAAGACAGTGCATAAATTCTAGAAGTGATGGAACTACACTCCAGGAAACTAAAAAATTATCTATTCCCATGGTTCGTAAGAAAGTCTCTTATCAACAAAGGTGAGATCACCTCCAGGTGTCTTTAGTGCTAGCATAAGTTACAAAGGAGCGATGTGTCAGGAATAACAGTCTCTTACTGAAACAGTAACTCTGTAAAAATGGAAAGTCCATGCTAACTGAAAAGAATGGAAGACAGTCATCAAGATAACTCTAGCTATTAAAAAATCAGAGGAATAACCAAAGATTGAATTAGCTAAGTAAAAAAACCTACACATAAGAACTGAGAAACACATAAATATTTTGACAGATTAAAATAAAAAAAAAAGAGCAAGAGTTAACAGCTGAAGTAAGTAATAAATAAATAAATGTTAAGTGAATAAAAGTTCAAATGGATAGGAATTAATAAAAATTAGAAGGTGACCAGAGGTGATAAGGAAAGACAAAGGTCAAATTGTGATGCCTACAAGAGCAGAATACAGTGTAAGGATGTTTTATTTTAAAATACATTGCAAGCAAAAGATCCCCCAAACCAATATTTAGGTTGCCCAGAAATAATAGAATAGTTAATAGCAGTAGTAAGTGGCAAACCATTATTTTACTGAATGTTCCTTTCTAGAAATAAAAAAAATCTAAATTAAGTTTTGAGAGCATACAAACATGATAAATTACCTTCCTATTTATAGCCATTTTAAACAGCAAGTTTAAATCAGACTGTTTAGAAATACCAAAGATTTTTACAAGAGATGGAAAGGGAAAACACCTGAACTTCCTGATGAATGAACTTGGAGAAAATTTTAAGAATGAGAAAGTAATGAAGAAGGCTGGCTGAGATTGAGTACTAAGCCAGTACAGTATGTGGTAAATGGTGCAATAAAGAGACTAAACTATCCTCATATCTGTCCTTGGACCAACAGAGAGGCAGCAGGTCTAAAAGAGGGTTGGGTGTCCCACAGCAGATGAACACATGACAGTGAACATTCATAGATACACATTTTCCT
Source organism: Florisuga fusca (assembly GCA_038090715.1). NCBI lineage: Eukaryota > Metazoa > Chordata > Aves > Apodiformes > Trochilidae > Florisuga > Florisuga fusca. The sequence continues at coordinate 61,290 of JAAWXA010000006.1, read as the reverse complement.
GTGCATTTGGCACTGATACTGCTACCACCTGACTGGTGTGTCTAGTTTTGGTACTCAAAGCTGATAAAATGGGACAGGGTTTATAAGAAAAAATGCCTTACACAGCAATGCAAGAAGCTTACTTTCATTTATCCAAAGGGATTACTTGACCAGGCTACATGCCTAGAGGGAAAGATATTGGACAACTAGAACACTCTTGATACTAGCAATAAAACCTGTGACACAAACAAATTGAAGCCTAGAAATTGAAGCCAGAAGAGCTCAGATGGTAAACAAGACTTCTTTCCTTTTTTCCTTTTATTTTTTCTTTTAATAGCAACAGGTAAATACAACCAATTGTTTTAAATTTTAGTGGAGGCTTTGAAAGCAAAATTGATTGTATTTTTAAAAATTATTCTCAAGTTGACAGCAACTGCTGGATTTGAAGGGTTTGTGGGAGATTTTACAGTCTTGATTAGGCAAGAGGTCAGGCTGGGGAACTGCAAATGCCTCTGTTCACCTTACAATGTATTAGTGTTACTTAAACATGAAGAAAGAAGTGAAGGTCTTTTAAAGGACAGGAGAGAGAATTTAAACACAGAAGTGAGAACTGCTAGGGGATGGAATAATTTATTTTCTTTATTTTTATTTATCAGGGAGAACAAGAAAACATGCCAGGAAGAGAGATAAGGTTTCAGTGGAGACAAGAAAGCTAAGTACAGAAAAATTACTGGAATGAAGAAATACTTTAGAACAACTTTAAAACAAAAATTAGATCATCTGAAAATAAGGAAGAATCCAAGAAGGGATGGCCAGCATCCCAGAATCCTGAAAGACACGGAAGACAGTATTTAAAAAACACAGCTACAAGAATTTTTAACTCCTCACTGACACCAAGAAAGGTATCTGCCAAAGACCAGAAAGAAGGTAGTGTTAGATGGGTGCTTAAGAAAAGATCTAAAAAAAACAAAATTCAAAAATTTTCTGATAATGGAGAAATTAAGATCTTTAAGTTATACACTAGGGTAGATAATAAGCAGGGAAGAGGACAATATTAATGAACCTGATAACTCTTAGTACAAGGGTTTAAGAGGCTAAAAGAAGTAGTATAATAGGGAAATGTATATTGAATATGGAAAAGTATATTGAAACTTGAAAGAGCAGATACAGTGTAGAAGTTCTAATGGTATCAATAGATTATCAAACAGAATTAAAACAATTTGTCAGTCTCTAGCCAAGGTGAGAACATAATATAAAATGAGTGGTGGCTGTTTAGGAATGAGATGAGGAACAATACAGGAAGGTGAGCTTAATCTTGCTTATGATGTATCAACTAGCCACAACAGGCAGCAATGTGAATAATAACTGATCATCACTGAATGGAAAAGAGGAATGATTCTGGATCAAAATCAATCTGAGAAAATAGAGAGGTATGTAGGAATAGTTACAATATCATGTGTGAAAATATGAAACTATTAATAACTGGATTAGAAACAAAAGGAAGATATATGCCCAGGCCTACTGATAGGCTACAAGATGTTGGTAATGAAATCTGTTTCCCTGGCAGTAACAATAACATCTCTGAAAGCACCACTCAGAGCTGGCAGCAGCTAGGTGAGTGGACAAACCTGCTATGATGTGGATATACCTTAACTTCATTAGGCTGTGGCATGCAGAGATACCCATACTAGTTTCAAAAGCAGTGCTGTGACTCCAGCTGAGTAACACAGTGGGGCAGAGTGAACTTTCCCACAAGTGACTTTTTTTCTAAAGCGGTGAATTAATATAATTGAGCTCTCTCTACTTCCCATCAAAGTCTCTATGCAAAACACAAGCACATACACATTAAATAAAATATTTAAAACCGTACTATTTTCCTGTCATAGGATTCCCCACTGCTGTATGTTGTAGCTAGCGTGGATGCACATTCTTCCAGATACCAAGGCTTCTTCCCACTTTCAGCTGTGCTGCTTATGGAGATAGTGTAGATGCTATTGGTGTAGCCATCACAGGAGCAGTGGTCTCGACTTCTTCCACCGTTTCCAGATGCCCAGACAAAGACTGAACCTAAGCCTCTTCTCCCCTGTTGGGAATCAGCACAAAAGATTTGGTTAATTATCTTTCTTTTCCCCATCACCTGCTTAACAAACAGGTCTGTTGCCACCCAAAAAAACCCCATCATTTGACGAGAGAAAAACAATAAAATGAACTATGTCACTGAGAAGAATCTGAAATGAAAACAGGATTTAGCAGAGTTCAGAATCAGACATAGGAAAAATTCAGAAAATGAATGGTATGAACACAGCCTTAGAAACAACTTTAATACAATGTCTGTTTGTTGCTTTGCATCTGTGCTTCCCAGCCATACCAAGAAAAAAGGTGGTGAAAGCTCAGAGGAAGCCTGGAAACACCATACTGTGTTGGAAAATGAAAAGAAGTACCATACTTGAAACTAAAACATTTTGTAATATATAATGCCTCTCATTTATCAGGGCACTCTCAGCTGTTTCTTCTTGGGTTACCTGGTGGTACCAGCATGAGCCATGAGTAGCATTACAAACTGAACCAGAGCATCGTTGTATCACAGACACTTATTAAGTCACAGAATACCTGAGGTCATCTAGTCCAACCCATCTAGTCCATTATGAATGCTAAAGACAAAGCATCATACATAAATAAAAATGTGAAAAAATATTGTAAATATTTTAATGAATAGCTAAAACACTAGTTAAGCATGATATTTTAAATGTATAACTAGTTGGGCAAGTAACCTAGACATATGCATTATTTCAAATGAGAAACTAAAATGGGTACACTAAGACTAAACTTATCTCTGATTAGGTTTAATACAAGTGTGCTACCTGAAGAGACTCTTCTCTCCAGTACAATAAATAAAAAAATAAATTTCTCTTGCCTACTGTTTACATAAGCTTATGTCCCTAAAATGCAGCTTCTCGTTAAAAAAATCCATGTCAAGCAGAGAAGAAAATCGCAGGGTGCCAAGTATTACAAAATCCACATTCTCCCCAAAAGATTGGTCTGATCAGCTGGGAAGTGTAACGATTTCAACTTCCTTTAGCTGATCTTAGCTACTACACTAAGAAAAAGATGCAAAATAGTTGCATTTTTGGTTGTTTTAAAGACAACTGTTGTGAAGTGTTACTGCTCTCCTCCCCCATATTATGAACTCTTGACGAATCAAAACTCCCCTTCCATCTGAGGTTCTTGTTCTTGCTTTCCTAGGCAATCAGCAGTGTCTGCTTTGGATAAAATCCCAAAGCCAGCAAGATGTGTTTTGCAACTTCAAGGGGCTGCAACTGGTTTATGAACCACCTCTCTTTCAGTCTACAATATAGTCTTCTTTCTTTGAATATCTTTACTTCTTACTCCTCCATTCTGACAGCATTTGATGAGACAGATGAGGTTAATAGAAAGATTATTTCATGAATGTTCGATGATTTATTATCCGGGAAGGTCAGGAAGCCAAAAATTAGGGTCCTCTGTAGGCTTGTGGGGTATGGGATGGAGGATTATGATAAGGATATGCTGGTTCTATACTGTTTGATGTCCTTTCGTTTGATTTTCATTAGTTTTGTTTTGGTTTCATCCTGTCATCTCATACAATTAGACCATACTCCCCAGCAGTATATTATTTTTTCCTTTCATCTTGTCAACTCAGTGGTAATTTTTGGCTTGTCTGTCAATCCTGACATCTGTTTCAGAGTACTGTATGGATTCCTGTCTAGTCTTAAATTGCCCTTAAAAAATAACTTCTCTCTCCTACATATACACAAACACCAATGTTAATATATGCTTAGACAGGCAGAATACACAGAATAGAATACACAGCCTGTCAGACAGACACACTTGTACATCCAGAACATGCCAAAATATTCCATCAAAACCTTTATTTTTATGAATATTCATAACTATCTGCTATCTGGAGAACTTTACATTTTTCTTCTTCAAGTGTTTCTTGAAAGCACAATATTTTGTAATGACATTTGGCCAAATAGACAAACCATGGAAAATTTGGTATCCCCACCAATGCAGCCAAGAGAGCAGAAATCAGAATTCAGGGTAATGAAACTACAGATCTAGGAGGAGAAAACCAGAATCTGACTATTCCAATATTGTTTCTAAATGTCTATTTGCCACTTAAAAAAACGAAACTAAACTTTAAAAAAAAGACATTCTCAAAAGCATATACACACAGGAAAATATCCAATCAATAACAATCCATCTGTCATTTTTCTTCTATCATCATCAGCTGGTTTTGTCTGCAAATAGCAGAATAATATGATTTGTCTCATTCATGCAATGAACACCTTTTCGCAGCAGCCTAGGGCTGTAACTTGTGCAAATTTTTCAGGAATAACCCTTGAATTATTAGCTTCTGTGCACAGAGAATGTGTGTATGTTTCTTTAGATGCATACTTCTGGTACTGTACTAGTATTGAGGAATGAGCTACAGAAATAGATCAGTGAATATATATTTTGGGGCATAAAATGTAGTCCTGGTAAAAACATGACAATGGGCGTTAGAAATTCTGCAATTGAAAATATTTATTAATTTTATTTGTTAAGTATTTAAAAATAATAAACATTGACTTAGATTTTAGTAGTAATAATAGGGCTTTAAAAGTAAGAGACATATGCACCCAAATTTACCTTTCCACGCTAACGCTTTTTGCAAACAAGTAATTACAAATGTTTCTGCAAAATTAATATCTACTGTAAATATACAAAGTATCAATATCTCTGTTATTGCAATAAAAATATAGGGGAAAAAAAACCAAAGCTCCAAACTAAATTCAACCTGAGTGAGGATTCTGGTTTACATTTACTACGTATTGTTAAACTCCCATTTGGTTTCTGCTTTCTCACTGTTTCCAAACACGCTGCTTTAATTCAATAGACCCAGTCATGCTCATATAATGTTGCAGGTAACCATACCAAACAAGTAATTAGAGCAACAGCATCAGCTGTCCTACTGTATGCGAATGCCATTCCCAATTGGCCTCCTTTAAATACATAAAGTTAAATAACATTTGGACTTTGTTACAAAGTTAAGATAAACACACATGCAAGGCACACTGTAGCTTTTACTCTTTGTCTAAATCTATCATCTGTCATCTGCCAGATGCCCAAGGGTGTCAAAACGAAAAGTCAGCCTTGGGCTGCCAAAGAAGCCATGTGTCATTACTCAAAAGCAAAGGTGCATTTACAAACCATATGGGTACAACTTGAGCAAAACTAAAGAGTTAGTGACCTATAGCAGAGGCATACATCAGGGTGGAATGTGTGCACAGCAAAGTATGCTCACTGCTTGCCCCATGGTGTCAAAGGCGAATTACCTCTATCTCTCAGCACAGCATTGGTTTCTGCTCTTCTGTTTGCAATGATACAGACTCCCTGTTCCAAACTCTACAGGGTATCCATAACTACACTTGTGCTTGTCAGTGCTCATCAGACCATTATGAAATGTTCTCCTTTTGTTTTGTCTGCTTTTTAAAATTGCATAAAATGGCAAGTGATTAAAAAAAAAAAAAATCAAGTGTTTTGTTACGGAAAATAAAATCTTTCACTGACATCTAAAGACTTGATATTGACCTAGTCACAGTCCAATTTTCTAGCACGCTTTCTGGGCAGAGAAAGTGGGCTCAACAGACAGCTGACCTTTAATGAAATGGACTCAGGGTCATTGACAAAAAGGCCTCAAGGCTCAAACTGCACCTGTAAAAGCATGTCACAAGAACCGTTGGACATTGACGTTTTTGTTTTTTTTTCTGCTAGTGACTCCTATTCCTTGGTCAGCAAGTTGCAAGCAGGATAAGTGATACAAAAGCTATTTTTTTTCCAGTTCAACAGCATGGAAGGGTTAGTCTACCAAGAACCAGAGCCGATTTTAATGTATTTATAATGACATCTACAGAATTTTGTAACACTATTAAAAGAACATTCCCCACACCAAATGCATGCATTTGTGCATATGTGTGCATGTGTGTGTATACATAGGAACCACATCTTTATGAGTGAAAGTCCTAGTGGTAGTGGCAAGGACCTTTATGAGGTAGAGATCTGCACAAACTCATCTAGGGACAACCAGCAGCCCCATGTACTTTCAAGTTTATTCCAGCACACTTCCATTTATAAAAACAGTTTATCTGCAGATACAGATACAAGATGTAGATTGAGCCAACGGAGCAACATTTACTCACACTACTTTACAAAGTTTAGACTGGACATTCATTCACTGCTTTACAAGTCAAGATGCCTTAATCCAACCTGTGAATCCTGATGTTTTCCTGCCCAGGAATCACATGCCTGAATAACCCTACTTGCCTGTGGTGTTAGTTGCCTTATCTATAAATGTTATCAAATTTACCAAGGGACAGGGATGAAAATGTGAATGAGCCAGAAAGGCAGAGGATGGAACCACTGACCTGGAGTAACTAGAGGTAATGAGGTGGCAGCCAGGGTAATTTTGCACCAATATGCTAGAAATTCCACACCCACGAGCAGAAAACAAATAATGAAAATATAAAATGGAGACAGATGGGAGGATACTCTACCTGCACCTAAAGCCTAAACATTTAATTTCCTCTCTTCTCCCCAGTATGGTTCTAAAGTTACTTAATGTTTCCAAGAACAAAAACTACTGCTGTGAAGTGAAATTGATCCTGATGCAGAAGCTGGAAAAAGTAACCCATGGTATGACCTCTTCCTTAAAAACTAATTCCCGAAGAGGAAATGTTCGTAACTCAATGTGCAGACCAGAGTTCAGTACTCTGGAGACCAAAAAAACCTACTCTCTAGGCATGATTTTGAGTGCAACACAGAACAACCATTGTAGGGCCAGGCACCAAGGACCACAGCATCCAAAGAGAAGTACTTGTGAGAAGCATTATCTTCTTGCTTCAAGCTTCCACTGATTTCAGAGGTCTCTGGGAACTGGATGCTGTTGCTCTGTGTAGAAGCACAGTGATGCCAATCTGCTAACTGGCAGCATTTTGCTTCTGAGAAGCAGCATCTCCCAGCTCCTGCTGAGATTTTACCAGTCCACTTAACCTCTAATGTGGGAATGAAAAATGTCTGGCACCACAACCTTAGAAGACTCTTCTGTAGACTACACATAACTCCCACTTGAAAGTAGGCATCTCTCCAAAACAGATAATGGTAAGAGTCCAAGCCAGCAACTCTGAAGTGCTATCAGACGATAGCCAAACAGATTGTTTTTTATTAAAACAGCCGCCTTGGTCATTAAAAGCAAAAATTCATGAACAAATGGAAAAGTTTCTGAGGCCATTAATTGTTCTTAGGTATCCGTGCTCTCAGAAAAGTTCACATTTGTGCATCAATTTATTAAAAATATGCATGTATGATATCTAAGAAGAAATGAGTAATAACCCTAACAGGTGTAGATAAGCTATGATGCATGTTTATGGAATGTCTAAAACCTGAGTTCTGTGTTTTTGTATTAGCAGTCATATTTTCATTCTTGGGAAAACTAGGAAGACAAGAAAAGATTACCTAGTGCTGGAACAGGCATACACACAATACATCTACAGCTCAAAAATCTGCCACTACTTACAAAACACAATGATTACTGTATATTGTTGAAAAGGTAAGCTGTTGCTCATAAAATTATTTTTTTTGCCACTTCTGAAGCAGCTTATTAATTAAGAAAAGGAAAGACAGTTAATCATCACAAAAAGAAGGATACTATTAGCTCATAGGATCTGATACCTTTAAAATACTGAGGCGTGAGAACATTTTAACGTGTGGCTAAAAAAATAATGCATTGAAAAACCACAAGCACCCATGCATTATCACAATAATTATTGGGATATATCAGTGGAACATTTCAACATGCATCTTTGCGTGTGGTGCTTTTTAAAATTTTACTCTTCACTAGAACAACAGCTCAAACAGCTCCAACATATTCCCCACAGAGCTATAATTAGTGCTTAAAGTGCAACCAAAAGAAGTGCTGGCTGAAACCTGAAATCTGAACCTGTGGAATGCTGGAATGAATTTCTCATTTTCCTAAACAAAGCAGGGCCAGCCACAGGGCTGCACGAATCACAGTTCTGGTTCAGAGTACGACTCCATATTATCACTACTACTGTTGTTGCTGCTGATATTGTTACCGAGATAAAACAAGCTCTATACTGTAAACACCTGTGATAAAACAAGAGCTGGGCTTTCCAAATTTTCTGTCGCACAAAGAGTCTCTAGTTCATGATAGCTGAAATTGCCTCTTCGTGCAATGCCAAAGCAAACAAGCAGTGCACAAGAAAGATACCTGTGTTAGGACTGGATGCAGGACAGAATTAGAATCATTACTATAGAATCATTAAGGTTGGAAAAGACCTTCAAGATCATTGGATCCATTTCACCACATGCAAACAGCCATTCTATAGAGTGGCCACACACAGTTGTTATTACCTTTGCACTACCATCTGATAAAACATTCTACAGGGAAGCCCATGGCCACCAGATCCTTGCAGCTGTTGTTTCACTACTTATGTTAGACTCTCTTATGAAAAAATTCAAGTTTTGAGGTGTCCATTGAATTCTGGAGATTCAACAGAAAACCTCAATTTTTCTGCAAATTTAGCTCTTTTCAGTAGATGAGCAGGAAAATAAGGCTGCTCTGCTTCTACCTCTGCAGTCTGAATACCATAGTAATAACTTTTTGCAGTTTTACTCCCATAGCGATTTTTTTTGGAAGAACAATGCACTTAACCTGTGTCCAAAATCATTGACCTCATGGTTCTGTGTGTAAACTTACATTAAATTCTATGAACAGAAAACTCCTAACACCAAACTTCCAGCAACTTCACTTTCAAAAATCTATTTTTCCTACATAACATATAGAAACACATAGACACTGCTCTTCAAGTATGTATGTGATTTGCCTGTACAAAACAACCAGATTAATGTTTAAAAAATGCACTCTCTGAAATTCCAAATTAAACTTTTACCTCATAAGAAGAGTGGTGTGGATTTTTTATATTTAAATATACCACCTGTTTCAGGCTGGGCACACAGAACCAGAGATCACTTTGGACTGCAAGTCCAAAAGAAGTAATGCTATTCTGGCTTGTTTCAACAGTTTCCATATATGCGAAAGATAGGACTAGGTAACTAAACAGTTCTGGTTTACACTTGTGACATTTTGAAGTACATTCTCCTGGAATTCTCATTCCAATTTTAAATGCTTTTTAGGATTTGTGGATTCTGTTTAATGTAATGTAAGAACATGTATGGCATAATCTTACTTTTTCTGCTTTTTTAATTAATTTTTTTGTGTTACACATTGCGAAAATCTCACTTTCCACAGAAAGTAAAGGGGAGGAACTTTAAAGAAAAACTTTTAAAACTTTTTCTTCTAAAAAGAAAGAACATGTTAGTGAAACTAGTAATTATGATCACCTACATTCAAGAAAAGAATTCAGACTGGAAGATGTGGAGAGAAGCACCGTTCTGATAGACAGCCTAGTTTTTAAGCAGGTAGTGACTGTGGCTTGTTTATCTATTCAAAATGAAGTCTGAGAGGGGACTGTGTTCTAAAAATACATCAGAAAAAACAACTGGACAGAGGGAAGATATTTAAGCTGAAGCACAATTTTGTCTCAGGAACAAATGAGTGAAAAACTGCACCTGAGTAAATCTGTAACTTTTAAAAAATTCTAAGATTGGATTAGTGATGGCTGTGGAACAGAAATAGGGGGGAAAAATGTCTCATTCATTCCAGAAGAGAAATTGCTGAGTGTATTTATACAAGGTGATGCCTGTGATACTAGAGACCTGTACTGTAAGACCTGCATGGTCATTTCCTGTCTTCTATCCCTATGTTTCAATTTAATTTATCCAAGAGATCACTTGGCCGAAATCTGTAGTTACTTACTTGTGGAGATTTCTAGCATCCTAAGATGCACGATAAGTATAGTATAAGGTGCATTTTACAATGGAAAGGAAACTAAGTAATTTAGGTGGTTAACAAGCTATGCATTTTTAATAACGAAGCTTAGCGACTTGCACAGTCATGGACACAGCAGGTTTCAGTCAAGACTGGCTCTTCCCAAAAGATCTACAGACAACAGAAAATAATAGATGGATCAAGAAAGCAGGGATATTGATGCACTAACAATTGGATGAAATTGTGCTGATCTGACTTACGATGAAGGCCACGACTAGACAATAATCACTATAAGCATTATTTCAAGCCAATGTTGCAATGTCTTCTGATGTCAGAAGGAAGAATTACAATGTTTAAACACCATGTGACTTTTCCAGTTCTGGTGCGCAGTCAGGACCCACCTGTAGTACAGAGCCACACCAAGTTTAGCTTGGTATGATGAAATAGCTATGATATGGTATGATGAAGTAGCTATGATATCACATGTTCAGATATTACATCATAGTTGCAATAGCAATACACAGTATATATACAAATAGTGTCAAGATAAATGCCAGGACTTAACAACAGGTTACGTAAGCATGTTGGAAGTCGTGTCTTCTGAGACCTTCCCCAGGCACAGGACTAATACTTTCAACTGATCTTCAACAAGCAGTTTTTGGCCACTTAATTAGAAATATGGAGGTCTTGTGCATACAAAATGTATCTATATGTGATCTGAGATACGCAGAGATATGTATTACTACTCAGAGTCACATTGCAGCTGTACAAGGTGAACAAACACAAACTACAGTCTAAGAATTCTGGTCTTAATCTCTATTCATCACAATACTGCAGTGTATAAAAACCAGACATTTTGAATGTCATTTTGATACACTTTACTGAAGTTTGAAGAAAATTCTGTCTCCGATTTCTATAGTGCATTTCTCTGGCAAAGCAGAACAGAGTAACTCCTCATTTTATAGGCAACACATCCTATTCACAATAATGCAGAGAAGTGATGAGAGGACCAATAAGCTTAAGAGAAACATCTGTGGTAAAACAGGCAGAAAACCTGTGCCCGGACACTGGCAAGATATAAATAATCTCTTCCACTTCTGGAGTAGAAGAAACATTCATAACAAAAATTAAAAATATGTGAAATAATTTTCTTTCTTTTCTGCTTTCTTTTCTTCCCTTCCCTTGTCTTTCTCTGTCCTGCATGTAGGTAGGAGGCTTGTTTAGTGATGGTAAGAGAGCCATCCAGCCCCAGCAAACGCTTCGAACACACACTCTGCAGCCAAAGTTGGTGAAGCAAGAGAGATGAGAAGGGGCAGTGATGATGGGAGGGAAGGCACCAAGCCGAGTTCTCACAAGAGGTTCAGCCACACAGCATCTGATCATTAATGTCCATCAAACGTTCTGGCTTGTGTCCAGCTTGCTAAATAGAATGGTGTCATGGCAATAAGATGAAGGCCTCTGTGCTGATGCAGGCAGAAAGCCAGAAGTTTCCATGTAGATTTCCCTGCCTCTCCACTTCCCTAGGTTATATTAAGAATGACCTGCCCTGTTGCTGATTTGGACTACCTTATGAGTCCTGCAGAACAAACAACATTAAGCATGCAGTTGGCGAGACGCTTGCAGAGGTGAGATAACCAGCTCTTTGAAACCCTGCAACATAAAAATTCAGCAGGGGTCATATATCCAGAAACTTGACTATTAGGTCTTTGCCAAACAGCAGTGAAAGAACAAGTCAGAATATCTGAAATGTATTACTCTCCAAATGATGTTGAGACTGATCCCAGAATAACAGGCTTATTTGTATGAATAGAAATGAACTAGTCTGAGTGTGGTATGACAGAGCCATGAATCAGCGAGAATAAGTCTTGGAAGTGTTCATAGCATTGTGCTTATATACTGTGAGATACAGACAGTCATCTCAAAATCTAATGGTACTTTGGTTTTATCTTTCTAAAACTAGGAAAGGCTTGTGTGTTTTCCCTTTTGTCCCAGACTCAGCACAATCCTATTACATGATTTGGCCACAATAATGTTTTGCAATGCTAAGTCTGTTTATTCTTGAACACAGGGTGAAATGTGACATTGCATACCTAATCTTCTCTTGAATGTGTTACTTTTGGTCATACTGCCCTTTGTCTGACATTTTTTTCAGGCAAGTTCTGCATTATTACAATGGAATTATTTTTGAGATTATTAGGTTTACAACTTCTAATACACTGGAATTTAAAATACAAGCCCTTTAAGTTTTCCATCTGTATCACTGAACTATTTTCAGGAAAAGGACCTTGTCAACTGGAAGTACGACATAAAGGGAGATTGTACATTTGCATAGAAATTGATGGCAAAGTCTCCAAGGTTCCTCTTTGAACTCAAGTACACATATTTAATAGAATTAAACAAAATACCCTAGTTGACAGAAAATCATGGTACTTAAGAAAGGTTTAAAAAATGGTTTCCTCTTCCTTTACCTTGATCCTGGGAAGAATTTTAAAACCGAAGTTAACTTGTAGGTTAGGCTGTCATTCCATAAACTTAGTTATTACTCAGTATCCTTTCTTTAAATAGCTTTGTCTTTTTCACTTCATGGCACGTGTTGTCTCTGTGGGACTCTATGAAAAAACTGTATAGTCATTTATCTTTGTTATTTTCTGCAGGATTTAGAAGGAGTAATTACATTAGCTCAGCAGATTTAAAAATAATAGTTCTAAAACACTGCATGAGCTGTTAATTGGAATAATATGCACTAAATATAAACCAAGCATTTTCTTTTTTCATGGATCTCAGTCTCTCAGTAAACTGAACAACAAACTATAGCTGTTAATTCCATTTAATTTTTACTTTAAATTTTTTTTAAAAGTAATCATTCACTTTAATTACAGTCTAATCAAAGTTATTATTCAGTACTACCTTTAGATTTTCCTAATTAAACAAACTGAGCATAATTTCCTTTTCAGATGCTTTAAAATTCAACCTTTTCCTTCACTGTCCCGTTTTTAAAAAATAATAACACACAGTTATGTGTATATATTCACTATAAATAAGAATATCAATCTTGAATGTTTGTGTAGATCTGAAAGAAAGTCTTGCCACATTTTCCTGTACTGCTACTTTAATTTACATAACAGATGCTATACTAGATGTTGGTCAGCTCAATATTTCTAAAGAGGGAAGGACGAGATGTGTACACAACATAACAAGCATTCCTGACTCTGTATTATTATTATTTGCAGAATTACTGTGACTGTTTGAGGAAAATTATGTTTGGCTGAGTACCCAGGCAATGGATCCCTGGACAATGATCTGATTTTAGGAATATTTTGGCACACAGCTAATTCATGTTTTCTTCTCCCACTTGCCTCATATTTTAAAATGATGCATCTTATGACAGAGAAAGGAAATACAGAAAAAATACCTTAATCTGAACAGGCAAAGGGATACATTATTTAAAATAACAGGCTGATCTTAAAGTAATTTTTGCTCTGTAAACCAAGCACATTAAGGAAGGTGGTAACTGAGACATACATTTACAATCTGTCATTCTATACTACATTTGAAGGAGTAAAATTTAGATATTAATCTTAAAGATTTTGTATTTCTTATCAGGATGATTTTATGTAAGTTTTACAGAGAACTTTTATTTCCTTAGTAAAAATGAAAAAGCTTTTGTAGGTGGAGCTAGACAAAATTTCCAAATATATATTGAAATATGTAAACCTATTTAACTATGCATGGGCGACTTTGGGCAAAACAAAAAGCTGATAAGTGAAATAAGCTAAATTGTAAAAAATAGTAATGTGACTTACATCAAATATGACTTCTAGTATTTCTCACAAAAATACACCAAACTTTTTCTACTGAACTAGAAAGCCTCCTTCTGCATTCAAAATGATGGTAAGCTTTAAAATCCTTTCCACCAGTCCTATAGAGCCCTCTGTACAGGAAGGACATATATCTGAAGAAGTGGGTCCAGAGAAGAGCTATGAAAATGATTGAGGGGCTGGAACACCTCTTGCATGAAGACAGACTGAGGGAGCTGGGGTTGTTCATCCTGGAGAACAGAAGGCTCCTGGAATACCTAATAGTAACTTTCCAGTACCTGAAGGAGGCCGACAGGAAAGCTGGAGATGGACAGCTTGCAAGGGCCTGTAGTGATAGGAGGAGGGACAATGGTTTTAAATTAGAGAAAAGTGTATTTACATTGGATGTTAGAAAAAAATTTTTACCATGAAGGTAGTGGAAGAATGGAACAGGTTGCCCAGGGAGGCAGTTGAGGTCTCATTCCTGGAGATATTCAAGGTGAAGCTTGATGAGGCTCTGAGCAACCTGATTGAGTTGCAGGTGTGCCTGCTTACTGCAGGAGGGTTGGACTAGGTGACCTTTAGAGGTCCCTTCCAACCCAAATTATTTCATGATTATATATAGTAGAAAGAGATGTGAGCACCGGAAGATGAATAATTCCCTGATCTCTTTAGCAGGCAGAATAGTAAAAGGAAGAAATACCACCTGGCCTCTGACACCAGAAGTTCCTCTAACTACTAATTTCCTTCTGTGGTCTTGTTTGACAGTAATTTATTACAGAAAATGGAAAAGATCATAGATTTTTTTCATGTATGGCGGTTTAGAGTTTCGTAGGCTGTATTAGCGAAGATCTCTGGGCTGTATCAGAGAAAATGTAATAGCACACACTTGTAGCTATAAGTATGGCGTGAGCTGTCTGAGACCAGACACGAACAACAAAAGAAACATGCATTTATATGTTTTTTAGCCTGTAGTTCTCTATTAAAAGCATCAAACTTCCATTAAGAAATCAATCAAAATATAGCAATGAAAGCAAGCAAGCAAGCAAGCAAGCATGCAAGCAAGCAAGAAAGCAAGATAGCAAGAAAGCAAGCAAGAGATAAAGTAAGCAAGAAAGAAAGAGAGAAAGCAAGCAAGAGCTACAGCAAGAGAGAAAGCCAGGAAGCAAGGAAGAAGCAAGCAGGTAGCAGAAAGAGAATGAGAAAGAGAGAGAATGAGAGTGAAAGAATGAAAGAGAGAAAGAGAAAGAAAGAGAGAGGGAGAAAGACAAAGAAAGAAAAAAGAGAGAAAGAAAGAAAAGCAGTGAAAGATTTTGCTTTTAAATTTCTTTGCAGTAAATATTTGATGACTCCGCACTGCTATGCAAAGTAGTATTTTTCAGTCTTATTTTTTTCTTGCAGAATTATATCATTACCTCAGAGCAATTTTAGAGGACACTGAGGATGATATTCCAGTTGAAAATGAACAGAGCTGATCCTTCAGGAAGGACTGACCACAGGGTCACTATAGAAGGAAAATGTATTTTTAATTTTACTCAAAGGAAGATTTTTGTCGTTCCTTCAGAATCCATTCTCCTTTCCCAGGCTGTGCACTTGCACAAACCAGGCACATGTACCCTTACACTTGGAGAGCAGGTATAGAAAACACCCTTTGATGCCAACTTACCATTCTGATGCCATTCTCAAAGGCCTGACGTGCTAGAGAAGCAGGTCCATCCACAGTCTTACCGTCATCATCAGGCCCCCAGCTGGCACTGTAGATGTGGATATGCTGGGGATTAAGGCTTAGAGACTTTGCTTCTACCATGTCTGTCACATCTCCATCCAGCATTCGGACACCTTCAGAATGAAAGATACAGTGAACAAGACCAACCTATTCAAAATGAATTTTTTTTAATTTTTTTTTTTTTCCCCCAGGTGAATTGTTGTGCAGGTCATTTTACTGAATGTTCAGAGGGATTTCTACTGTTGATTAAAAAATTCCCCAAAACAGTTTGGATATGTGTTTTTCTAATGGGAAAACATCTCTAGATGAAAACTTACATAATAAAAGCAAAAATATTTTTGTCTTTCTTCAAGTTTTAAAAATTATCTACAAGTTATTTATCCAACATATACCCTTCCAATTTCAATATCAATCTTTTATGCTAAAGGAAAGACGTGAACCTTGGAATGTTTGTATGTCTTACATAAAGATAATATGAGATTTTTTCCCCTTCTATACTGCAGTGAAACTGCAGCACCTGCTTCCAGTCATTCACAGTTGAATGTTGACAAATACAGTATACAGATTTCTGCTGACAAATAAACGTGATTATTCCTTCACTGAATGAAGCTGCCAAGAAGAAACAGTGAAGAAACTCACTTGTACAGACCAATTACCATACATAGTAGCAAGGTGATTAGAGCAAGTTGTTAGCAAATACCCTACATTTAACATTTTTCAATTTGAAACTACAATATTTTGAACATTCTTCTCAGTGTGGAATAAGTTTTTGTGAAGTATAATCTAAAATTCTTCAATTTAAAAGAATCCATTCATTTGGCAGTGGACAAGTCCATGTGCCAGCACTTCTAAAGTGAATGGTATCATGATGATTTAACATTACTAGACAGAAAAAGGAAGTGTTAAATATGGAAACCAATAAAATCTTTGAGTTACTCTTTTGATTAACTGTATGACTTTGACTGAAGATATTCTGAGAAAAACTGCAAATGCCAGTTTTAACCTAAACAAGAAAAAGGACCAACATACAGCTGTAGAATGACCTCTGATTAAAGGGATGTTAATAATGAATAATAATTGGCACGCAGCTGCATGATAGTGCAGAGTAATACTGGTTTCACAATTAACAAGTCTGACACTCATCTCCCTTTAAAAGGCACTGCTATTAATAAGCCAAATTCAAATTTTTAAAATTTCAGACACATTTTTGTTAATTTTGTTCAGACTGAAGTAACTTGAGCGTTCACCAAGACCATAACTTCCAATTAACAAAAGACACAGGGGCTTCTTTGTTGATAGAAGGTATTATTTTTTTCCTTAACTCTAATGGACTCAAAAATGAAAAGTGATCGTACTCCTAAGTTCACACAAAAGCTGCCCATGTTTGGTGAGATAATAAACTTTTACAAACAGTGGTCTCACTGTGAGCTTTACTTTATAAAAAAGTCATTAAACCAACTCAAGGATTCTCAGGTTTTATTTTTCTTTCTCAGCATAATCTCAGAAAATTAATGATGGGTGGCACTTGTGTTCTCAATTTCTTTCAAGCACATAAAAATATATTTAGTTCTAAATAAAGACAATAAAAGGTACACTGCTTTTGAAAGAAGAAAAATAAAGCTCCCCTTTATGTCTCTGTTACTGCACAGAAACCCTAAACAATGCTATATGAACCCAGCAAACAGTGACTTCAAATTCTGCTATGGACATCTGAAGTAATTTGCACCAGGTTTTTTGGCTAATGGTGAAGAGCTCAAATGTAAGGCAACACAGACAAGGCTGTGACTTAGGTGTTGCTCTGTCTGGTCAAGAACTGAGAGACATGCTTTAAAGTGACTTTGAAAGACAGATATCTCATTGGCTATTGAAAACAAAAACAATTCCTTTCTCTCCCTTTCCTTTCTCTCTCTTCCTTCCCTTTTCCCTTCTCCCTTCCCTTCCCACCTTTCTCTTTTTAACCTTTTTTTTTCTTTCACCTTTTATTTCTTTCCCTCTTTCTTCCTTTCTCTCTTTTATGTGGCAATTTCAACACCATTAGCAGACTGCATTTGCAGACTGTTCCACCTAAGACTTTATATTGCAGTAATTGTCAAAATCTAAGTGGCATTTTAGTCAGAACAAACTTTCACTGAATAACAGGAAACAAGCAAAACTGAGCTGAAAGCAAGTTTTCTTTTACAATGTTTAGTTTTTATGAGTGTCTGACTTAAAGAAACAGCTGAACTAATTCCTCATCATCTGAAGACAATCTACATCTGTTGCACCATAATTCAGTGCAACTGTTTTCTAGTCAGGACTCCAGTCCAGCCAAGTAACTAAGCACCCAAATCCCCACAGATGCTCTGCAACTTCCACAGTCAGTCTGCAAAATAACAACATGCTAACCATCCCTTCCTAAAAAGAGTCTCAGAAGCTCTGTAGGTGGTAATTTGCTACAAGTGATTACTGAAGACAGTCACATTAAAAAAAAAAAAAAAAAAAAGATCTACCCTTTCGGTGCACTGGTTTGTCTTTTAGTGAAAAGGCCCATGGCTTAACTAAGCACAAACTGCTGGCAGAATGCATATTTTTTACAGGAAGCATTTCACAACCTGTAAAAGAACTGCAGATTTTATTCAAATTTTATTGGCAGATTACATCCCCACTTACACGGTTATAAGAAAAGCCTCTGAATTTCTAATGATCTTATTTTTGACCTATTTGTGGTCAGAAGTTGTTACATGTGTGGAAATGAGAGAAGGACTACACCTTTAGGGAAAAAGTGAGTATTACTGGTGAATATCCTGTTAATGGCTTCCGATCACAAAGATAATTAATCAGATTTGTTCACCTGTCAGTGTTTGATAACAATATAAATGTAAACTATTTCTTTTCCCACTTTGCTTAATCTCCTTACTACCCTTTACATATCCAGAGATACTTTCTGGTTTGAAGTAACAAATACTTATTTTTGTGGAACAAATTCAACATCACTGTCAGCAGGTGTTCCTCTTTGTAAGGAAAATGTAATTGCTTTACCTCGATTCTAGTTTCTTCTCCAAGATGGCCCCAGGAGGGTCTTTAAATCCCTGGGAAACAAGAGAGCTGAACACTAATAGTTCAGCATAATATAATTCAAAACTTTTACGCTCTATCTGTCCTGTGGAGAGGGAACACAACCACTGCATACACACATGTATGGCTTTTTTGAAGGAGGGGAGGGAGGCATGCCAAATAGAGGTCAGCAGCTTTTAAAAACTGGTACATTACCTCAAGTGAGTTAACACACTGTTACAACTTTCTGTCTTTCTTTTAAGAACAGACCAGAATCACCAAGTTAGTGCTGGCCATCTGAAACAGTTTTCATATTACATACAGAAAAAGCTGTGATTTAGCTTGTATGCCTGGAAGGTTTCTAAAAACACTATTATTGGATATTCCTAACGCTTAATAAATAATAACCTATTGAGAACCCATTGTTACTAATGAAGAACTTTTCATGGCTATGACCAAGGTGCTGCAGGTTGTGTAAGTACCCAGGTCACAAATGAAACTTCTGCAGAAGCCATTTTCTCGTTCTATCAGTGCACTAACTCTCCTCTGACTCTGGTTTGATAATATAGTAATTGTAATTTCATAGCTGCTGGTACAAGACCAAATGCCATATCCACATGAAACAACCTCATCATCTGCCACAAACTCACTCACTTGCCTTGTTCAGATTTTCTAAACCAGTTTGAAAGGAAAACTTTTTTGCAGGCAGGCTTTCCATCTGAAGGGAAATTGGTTCTCTTCATCATTCTAACCTTATGCCGGATCAGGCATCGTCTATCCTCTTGAAGCCATCAGGAAATCAGAAAGCTGACATAAGGAAGATGTAGTGTGCTTTGGCTAATTTGAAATGCAGCTACAGTCACATTTTATTTGGATCAAACTTGTACTGATCCAGTAGAGAACACATAGAGTACTATTAGTTGTGGAAACATGGCATCAACTCTGCCTGCTCATATTTTGAACTGTCTTCTGGTGTATACATAGGTAACCATTTTTCTGTTTTCATAGATGGGCTTTATTTTGGGACAGAAAATCAACAATTAATGAGTTTGATCTCTAACCCTTTCTTCTGAAAGCCAATATACCAATCCCATGATTTCATTAAAGTCCAAGGTAACTTCACTTAAAGCATTAAAATCTAGTACCAACCAGATATAAACTAAGAGACATGCAGATAACATCTTGATAGTCATCTCCACAAAATAAGCTAAAGGTCTTAACTGAGAAGCCATTGACTAAGAATTCATAGAAACCACTTGAAACCTCCTGGCTGAATGAACTAAAGTGTGCAATCCAATCTCATATTTGAGGAAAGAATCCAATCCAATCCAATAAATAATCCAATCCAATAAAGCGATCAAAAAAAGACACTCTCCAGCCACACTGAAACAACACAAAAATGTGTTGTGTTTTGACAGTGTTTTGTTTGCAATCAATATGCAAGGAAATATTCCTAATGTGTACATTTACTTTGTTTGTCACAAAGCTCATCACTTAGAGCTCTGAATATGTAAGAAACCAAAATATCCTAATTCTGAGGTTTTTTGTTTCGTCAAAGGTCCTGCTTTCTATTTTTCTACATGTACTGAGAGGCAGTGTCCCAGGGAGCACTGGAGAAGTGTCACCGCAGGCAAACTCCTTCAGTACTGGCATCTAATGACCACTCTACATCTGAGATTTACTTTCTAATGTAGCTAGTTTTGTTATCCACACAAATCTTCTCTTGTTGTGCTCAACATAACCACTTAGCACAAATGTTTGTTTAGACAAAAAGTCTTAGCCAAAAGTCTTTGGTTACTTCTTTTTTTTTTTTTTTTTTTTTGGCATTAAAGGCGGTTCCTACAGTGCAGTGTGAGTTGTTTGCTGTGGCTGCCACTTCTCCAGCACAACGGGTTCCATGCCTGCAGTCAGACAAACATTTTTCCAAGTAAGCACAAACTGTTGGGATGAAAAGATTTGGTTTTGCTCATCCTCAGGTGCTAAAAGCACAGCTACCCTCAAGGTATTGCACTACTTAATCCCTTGCAGTAATTCATACTTATGTTATAGTATTTATCTGAACACATTTTAACATCATTATCACAATCATAATAAATTCTTCATGGTAGACTTTCTAGCTACTGGAAACACCATTTGTAACAAAGGTATACAATGATGATACATAATGCACAGCAAGAGAAATAAATCTTGGATACCAGTTCTTGAATTTGAACCAAATCTTACAGTATATATACACAATTTGTGCCCTGCATTCTCCTGCAAGCACTCATTGTTAATATGTAGATCTCCACACAGCCTACAACTGACACAGAGTATACCACACTTTTCCATCAGGTACATCAGGTTGCACCAATGTCTCCACACTGCTTTTCAGGGGCAAGCCCAAGATAAGCTACATGCCAGGTATGCTCGAGGCTTCTGCACAAGTATGTTCTGGTCATGCCTTGTGCCAACCCTGCAAGCCTGCAGCCTTTCCAGAAGCAGAAAAAACAGATGAAGTACCCTTCACATCAGAGGTATATCCTGTGCCTGGAAACAGACACGGTCTGCAAGGGTATAATTTAAAAAGCTGCTGAAGGGAACCACAAAACTTCCGGTGGTTGCTAAGTCCCTTCCCCACTGTGCAAAGCCACGGTGGGATGCCTTGCCTAGCCCCAATCTATGATCCTCTAGAAGGTAACAGTAGCCATCCATCCATCCATCCATCCAGGTACCATGTTAGGGAAGCTCTCCCTGCTTTATATGCTTTTCACCTGCAGAACAGGTTTCACAGGGTGTTTTCTATCTGTGAATTCTGCCCTCATCTTTGTGCAGTTAAGCAGCTCCATTGTAGAAATGCAATATAAGCAGCAAGGAGCAGATGGGGAATTTCACAGAGCTTCTGTGGAGACAGAGTTTCAGACCAGACAGGAAAATAGATCGCAAGTTGACGAGACCAAGAAAGGAAGACTTGGGCTTGGGGTAGCCACAAAGAAAGAATTTTGAAAAGTCAAGGTTAAAATAGATAGCAACATGGCAAGCACTTGTGAGGAGGTGACTTTAGGTCAGCTGTGTACACAGGCACTCTTCTACTGGTGGAAAATGACAGGCTGCTCACACAGATGTCTGCACAAGAAGGGTGAGTTTGAATTAAAGTCGATGCCCATCTTATAGGCAAGAATCACTGTTGCTTTCTGTCATACAGATTAATTTGGGTAGAGTCACTCCTTATTTTCTTATTAGTAGCACAACTGTTTTCCCTTAGCCTTTTGAGACACTTAGATGAGAAACACTAAGATAACTTGTTTGGAATGGATTGATGTAAAAAAGAACAACAAAAAGGACAAACAAAAATGAAAGAAAACAAAAAAATTAAGCAATATATGTGATCAATGCTAATCTATTAGAATTTCAAAGGAGACCATTCAGTTTATCAGATAAATAGGATCTATATAATCCAGGAAAAAAGTGTTTTTGTTTAGTCACAAAATCAAAGTGACAAGTTTGATGCTGATAAATCCTAAAGCTGGATCAAGGTTTCACAAATATATGTATATCTCAGCTAATTTCCTTTAGTCTGTTCCCAATTCATCATTTGGTTTGCAAACTTGATCTGAGAATTTTTCAGGACTGAATTTAAAGACTTGTTTTCATATGAAGCCTAATTATCAAGCCTGATTATCATAATTTGAAGAAAGTCTATTTAACTCTAATTGATAAATCAACATCTTATCCTACTACAAAATTATTTTGAAACGCCTGAAGTAAATAAACCAGGAATCACAGATTAAAATAAATTTTTTAAATGTCCTTCTTCAATTTCAACTATTTTCAAATAATGCTTTATCTTGTACTGCCTTGTAAAAACATGTTAATATTTATTGGAAAATGACTGTCTGAAGAATTAATTACAAGATACATGATGCCTAAATTTCCCTCCTTCTTATTATGAACTTGTTATGTGTTATGTACAAAAGTTTGGAGGCATTATCAATCAAAGGTCAAAGCATGGATAACTACACTTTGGAAATGTAGAAACACCTATCCACACTATTTCAGCTCAGCAAATTCATTAATGAACGACTGCCTGCTGGTCAAAGGCATGTGGTTAAGTCATAGCTTCCCAGAGGGAGACTGCATTGGCAAGAAACCCCTCTTGGGTATCAAGTTTGGGAAGTAGTGATGGGAGGAAGGTTTTTCAGCAGAGGAAGAAACCACACCCTGGAGGAGAGAGGCTGTCTGAAGACAAAACAAGCTCAAGTTTCTCCGTGGTTCCTAGTGAAGTACCTGGATGCCTATTACTCTGTTAGCTATAGCTACGCCACCATCAGAAGGGTTGGATTCCTGACAGATCACCAGAAAACACAGAGGGGACATGTGGTGGGTGATGGAGTCCAGTGTGACTGCACCTCCCAGGAAATGCACAGAAACACAGGATTAACAGCAACATGAAACTGTAGCCTAAATCCCATCTGAAAAGGAAGTAGATGCAGTGATAAATGTGGCTTTAGTAAGAAGAAGCTGAAGCTTTAAAAGACTTGTAGGGAAAAATCCTGAAGGATACTGACTGAACTAAAGCACAGCAAGAAATGTCACATACATTTCTCACAGAAAAAAAAAAGCATATACCAGTGAGAATCATATCTTTGGACAGCTTTACAACATGTAAGTTAAGCCAACTTTGCTGAATATTTCACTGCTGCTCACACACTGGAACATCCCTCTTTTTTATTTTAAGTCCACTACCGGTATACATTTTTAAGTCCATTACCGGTATAAACCATCTTGGGCCCCTCTATCTTCTACTACCTTGTCCTATGAAATTTTCCTTAACAATTGCTTGAAAACACCAAAGTTGGCCCTACTGAAGTCCAGGGTTATGGTCCTGCTCAGTATTCTGTTCCTAGTGCATCATCTCATGCCCACTGCAGCAAAAGCTGTCCTCAACCTTCACTGCTTCAAGCAGACCCTCCTTGTTGGTGTGTATAAGATTCAGCAGCACTCCTCTCCTAGTTGGCTCCTCCACCAACTCCACATTAAGAGGTTACCATCAGTGCAATGGAGGAACTTCTTGGACTGTGAATGGCTGCTGAGTGGGCCTTCCAGCAAATATCTGGGTAGTTAAAATCTCCCATGAGAACCAGGGCCTGCAATTGCAAGGCAGCCTTGAGCTGTCAGTAGAACAAGTCATCTACTTCCTTGTCTTGATTAGGTGGCCACAACAGTATCACCCATGCTAAGCCTACTCCTTAATTCTCACCCACAAACTCTCACCTTGCTCCTCATCCACCCCTGGACAGAAGTCAATACATTCAAGTTGCTCTCTCATGTGAAGAGCAGCTCCCCCACTGCCTGCTGCCCTGTCTTTCCTAAAAAGGACAGAACCATCCATGACCACATTCCAGTCATGTGAACTGTCCCTTCATGTCTCTGTAATTGCCACTAGATCATAATCCTTTGACTACACATAGATTTCTAGCTCTTGCTTATTACCCAGGCTGTGTGCATTGGTACACAGGCATCTCAGGGAGTGAGATGAACATGCTGATTCAGCCCCAGGGGTTGGAAGGTCTTACAGTCTTCATTAACACTGGGACATTGCCTCACTGCTGCAAACCCAATTGTAACCCCATTCTCCTTCAAATCTAGTTTAAAGCTCTATAAATGAGCCCCGCTAATTCTTGTCCTAGAATCCTCTTTCCTCTTATCCCACATATAACCATCAGGCCTGGTGTCTTATAAAATCAGCCCTGATCATAGAACCCAAAACTCTGCCTATAGCATGAGTCTCTGAGTCAGGTATTTACTAACTGGATCCTTCTATTCCATCTCATGTCATCACCTGCAACTGGAAGGAGAGAAGACAAAATAACTTGTGCCTCAGAGTCTTTCACAAACTGTTTCAAGGCCCTGAAGTCTTTGTTCATTCCTTTCAGACCACGGAATGCAGCTTCTTCCCCATCTGTCTGGAAGATCAGTAGAAGGTGTAGTCTGACAACTGCACTAGGTTGGGGAGTTTCTTAGTGATAACCCTGATTCTAGCTCCAGGAAGCCAACAGACTTCTCTATGGTAAGGGCCAACTGGCATACAAGGAATTCTGTTCCCTTTAGGATTGAGTCTCCAACAACTAAAACACTTCTCTTCTTTGTAGAAGAGGTTGTTAAGTGGTTGGAGGGCAAATCTGCCAGTGGTAAGACCTCTGGTATAGGTTGCCTATGATCCACATCCCCATTAGACTGGCCGTCCTCCAGTCGGGTCTTGTATCTATTTGAGACAGGACCATCATCTCCAGCCTCATTTGTCTAACTCTTAATTTCCAGAGCTCCATACCTGTTGTGTGTGTGCAACGAGGATGATGAGGGAGACTGGGAGAGGATTCACCTGCTTCTTCAGGGAGGGACCTGTTTCCATTCTCCCCTGTCTCCCAGGTCCCTTTCCCCTAAGTGACAAGAGAGTAGGGGATCACCTACTTCTTGTGGAGCCTGCACCTGCTGTCATCCCCTCAGGGATGGTAGGGTCAGTCTCCACCAGACTATCTCCCTTTCACATCCTCTTATAGTCTCTAGTCTGTCAACTTCCTCCTTCAGCTCAGCCATCATGATGAATTTGAAAAATGAGCGTGAGAAATTAATGTCTCATTCATTTCAAATTTCTATGTATAAAACTGCTTCTTACAAATAGTTTTCCACTGTGTGTATTAATCATATATATGCAACTCATTTTGTTCTAGTATGTTACCTGCTGTGGTTCCTTTACGTAATATTTCAATTATTCTGTGAAAGGAATGACTTTCTAAAAAATTGGCATGTAAAAAATTATGTTCTTTCCACACTGCTTTTAGTTTTCCCTTATATTGTTGCTTGAGACTCTGAATTCTGCAGCTAAAATTAGAAAAGCCTGCTGATTAATCATTACACTAATTTCTTAATTAACTTGATAAACATATATTATAAAACTAATGCCTGAAATTTATTGCCTGCTTAAAGCGATGAAAACTACAGTTTTCAAGCTACAGTTTATAGAAACAGCATACCTAGTAAGAGGTGAAACAGGAGGTGTTAGCATTTTTTGTGAATATATATATTAAAATGCAACAACCTGTTGTCTTTGTAGGATGCCTCCATCACATAAAACTTGTTTAAAAAGTTGATGCAGTCCTAGAAGAAAGCAAAACTGCTCCTCTACAAAGGAGGTTCTATCAATCTACATCTATAAACTTTAAGGGTCAATGCTTCATTTCACTGGATCCTTTGCCCACTTATGCTGAAGGGAAGTAAGTTCCCAGGCTATTAAATGGCCCTTCAAAATGACACGCAGCTAAAAGGTTTTGTACTTGTGCTATTGTCAGGGTGATGTAGTATCGCAGAATAGGAACATGATAGAAAGCTTGGCTATGAGACATTCTGCTTATCTACACATCTGTTTCCTACCTGGAGTCTAATAGAAAGAAAAGGAATGGAAAATAAAAAGGGTTTTTTTTTGTTGTTGTTGTTCATTTATCTCATAAGGAGAGACATGAAAAATAACTATTCAAAGATAGATTTAGGCTTAAGAGGTCATCAGATAAAAGAAAAAAGATGTCACAGGTAGTATCTTAAAGTTGTATTCAGAAGCTGGCCAGCACTTTCCACCATAAATCTGTCAGGATTCTGCTTAGCTTTAACTGTACTATGTTCACTATAACTTGAAATAAATTGTTGGAGAAATATGCTTCTGTGAAAAGGTGCATGTTACTTTTTTTCTGCTGCATGCTTGAACAGTGCTTGAGCACCCAGATGCTAAAGGTACAGTCTTTTGACTGCTCGCTAAGCATAAGATAAGAAATTTAAAAGCTACACACTAATCTACAGCACAAAGTAAATTTTTTCAGTAACATTCTTTCTGAGGTGGAAATGGCTCAGTATTTCAGACAATGATGGAAAAGAGAAAATGTGCACAGTCTGTGATTAACTATCAACTCCCTACCCCACCAACACAATTGAAACATAAAACATTTATCTTTCCATAATCACTCTTCCTTTGCCTTTCGGAAGAGGAAGATGGTATAAGGTACCAGAAACATCTTTAAGATCAAACTTAATTAAGATCATCTCTGAATGTTTAGAGTAAGGAAATATTCAGAGCTAGTGAAGACATCTGCTGCTAATTTTTAAAGCCCCTGACATGTAAATTGGATCTTCATTTCAGAACCTCCATCTCTCACAGCTATTCTTTCAGTTTCACAGACACATTGATCATGCATTTCTTTCCCCTATTTTACTCTTTAGGAGTTTTTCAAGTATTTCAGAAGACAAAAAGCTCATGGGACTGGAGGATTTAAAGCCCTCCAGCTTTTCATGACCCTACCACTATAGTCCAGCCCACTTCAACCATGTACCAATGGATCTTTTCAGAGTGGGAATGTAAAGAGAAAAGAGTTCAGAGTATTCAAATGCAAGCCCACTACAAACAACTCTGGGCATACCAGTAATTTACTGATGTTTTTTAAGAGATAGGAACCACAGGGATTAGCTTGTAAACAAATGAAAAAAGCAGTGGGGGGTTGGGAATGTGTCTATCTGTTTGGAGGGGTTTGTTTGTTTTTAATCCAGGGAAATGTTTACAGAAAGAAAGAAAACTTCACATCATTTGTCTATTCTATGCTGTCTATATTGTATGAATGGTTATTAAATAGCTGTAAAAAGATTAGAATAGGCAAGGTAAAAGTAAGTAGTAGCTAACCTAATGTTATATATATCTTAACAGGTGGTGCTCGAACACCCTATTTTTTAATAACCTTCAGCTTCCCTTCTCAGCATAATTACTTAATAAACATATTCCCTACCCATGAAAACAATACACTGATATTAAGGGGAAAAAATTACTTAGTCTGCATTGTAAATCAAAGTATATCCCAGGGGTGGAACTTGTAATATGAACTAAAATATGCAGTTAGCATACACTCAAAAATTATAGGGCTAAAAGATGTTCAACTATTAACATAATTTTCAAACCTCTATAAGGAGAGGGAGAATGGAAGTTTAAGTAGCCATCATTATCTGTAGGCAAATATCTGAGTTGGCATTTATGTTTTCCAAAACTTTAATTAAATTTTCAAATGTTTTCAAAGATCTCTCTTACACTGGGATACATCTATAAACAGCAAAAAGTGGTATCTAAGACACCAAAAAGTAGTAAGTGCTCAAAAAAAAACCCAACCAAAAATAATCAGAAATGCGTTTTATCAGAAATGCATTTTATTGCATCTCAGAGTAATACCTTCTGTAGTGTAGAATAAGTAACGTTTTAGACCTGCTAATACATAAATGGTCTCAATAATCTGGAGGATGAAAAATACTGTCCAAACTGGCATTAGGCTGGGATGTTTTTTTACAAACATCTGGAAAATTACATATAAAGAAACTGTCAGAAGCTAAAAGTATGGTCACGGAAAGACTCAATCTTTAGCCTTTAAAACACAATCTTCTACAACTGAAAATAGTAAGAAAAAGGCAATTTCACAAATGAAAAATGATTTGATATTAACAGTGGAGAAAGAGATGATAGAATAAATGTTAAAAACAGGTACAACAAACATCTCTAGTGTGATATATCAGGAAAAATGCCAAAGACTTGGGTGTTACATCACAGATAGGAACATGTTTCTGAGCATCACGGTGTTGTAATGTGGTTACACCAGAGGACTGGAAGCTGACTTGAAACAAAGTCTCCAAGACTAATCACTTTTTGCATTATTATGGGAAGTTACTTAAAGAATAACTTGGAAATATTTATTTCTCACAAATAAAATCAAAGATGACAGCATTAGAATAAATACATGGAACACTTCTTATTTCAGACACACATATCTTAAACGAAGTGGGTAACAGTGATGCTGCCGTGCTAGTCCTTCTACATTTGTTACCTGTTGGCAGTGAGCAACTAATTTGTCACAAGTGCAAAGCTCTGATATGAACCCAGCAAAGGACTGAGATTCTGCAATACTAATTACCATTTTACAGTTTTGTTTTTGCAAGAAAATTATTCTGAATGCATAAACCAAATATAAAATAAATAAAAAATAGAAAGATTTAAAACAAACAAATAAATAAATAAATAAAATGAATATGTGGATGCCTACTAATCTTGGCTCCCATGCCACAAAAGCAAGATTTTTTTTAACCCAATGTAAGCTGGTTGAGAGCATGTTGAAGGGACAGGAAGTCACAGAACAAGGAAGATGTACTTCTAGCAATTCTCCCAGTCATTTTATGCATATGAGGGTGGTTGATCTCTCCACGTGTGTAGTCTGAAGAACAGAATAGCATAAACACTTTGGACAACTGAATAGCTGTCTACACTGCTCTCATTCTTAACTTGTGAGACTAGACAGTTCCATCACGTCACTCATGACAAACAGAAAAAAGGACAAAGCAAATCTCTTTGTAATATGGCTGTCTGCAACAGTGTCAGTGAATAGAAAAAAATCCTAGAATTTGAATTATGCAGCATCCCAATAACCTTACTTAACTTCTAGTAACAGTGAAGTAACACTGAACTTTTGTACTAATAAAGGAACATTTTAAACATACCAAAGCAATCACTAAAAATACCAAACAGAATAAACCACATTCCCAGTACCACCTCCTTCTTGTCTGGGACACTATCCCTCTCATATATTATCATTGCCAGTAGGTGACAGTAGCAAAGTACCTACATTGGGTTATCAAGTGTTTTAGGTATCGCTGGCTGAAATCCACTTTTTCTCCACAAAGTAGAAACACCTTGTTTCTTTGGGAATAAATAAGAATAAATGTGGCTCTGTGGCTGTGCAAGGTTTTCTGTGCTAGGCTGAACACAGCTGGCACGTGCCTTAGGTCATCTGTTGAGAAGCAGTTCATCTCCTCAGCAGTTCCTCCAGATGAGTCTCATTTTTCAGTTCAATATCAGCATAGTTATATATATATCCTACCAGGCAGTGGACAAAACATCTTTCTGGCAGAAGTACTGACATCCAGCCCCTGTGTCAGTGCTCATAGTTTACCACCGAATTACCTGATTTACCAGCACTTTTCTGCTGAGCAAATTGATTTTTTTGAACCTTCTTTATGTGAACAGAAACACTTTTGATAGATAAGGTATAATACATACCTATAGAAGACTGTTCCTTACACCAGCAACTGCCATGGTTACAAAGAGCACTCATACAGGAATTAGAGAAACATTTTTTAAGCACTTGAAATTGGGCATGTTATGTTTTTATATCAATGCAACTCTAATTCTGAAGACATAGAAATCAGATGCTGAGAACAGGAAAAAGCAGAGGGAGGGAACACAGGAAAAACACAGGACATGCATCCTTCACCATTCCTTTACCTATACTAACCTTTGTCTCAGGGAGGACTTGTGAGTTGTTGAGCACCCAAGATTAGTCAGAGGGAGTAATACATGGAGAGCTAAAAAACTTGTATGGAAAAAATTACAAAATAATAATCACAAATCCTGAACATTGAAGCTGAAGAGGAAATAATATCCCTGATACTTCATACTCCCATGCCACAGCGAATGCACAGTACTTTGAAGTCTTAATAATACTCTATTCATGTTTAAGCCTGCAAGATGATTCTGTCCCATGCAAAGAAATGATGTCTGCATAACTGCAGGTCCCAGCTGACCAGAAAATAACCTCAGCATGCGTCTCAGAGGCACCCTCTTTTTCTCCTTACGTATTTTCCCATATCCATGCAGGAAACTTCTACATCTTTGCAAAAAAAAACCCAAAAACCCCAAAAGTTGTGACACAAAGGTCATGTCTTTTTCACAGTCAATGCACTACACAAATTTCTAATTGAAATTACAAAATCCCCAAAGCAATCAAACACTCCAGCCTGAAAACATCCATATGTCTTTGTAAAAGGAGACTGGTAAGAAATATGCAAATCAACGGGAAACCTCAGAAAATCATGAGATATGTTTCAAGATGTTGTCAGAAGATGTGTTGCTTCACCAGCAACTATTTCACTTAGAAATTGCACTGATTTAACTGGAAACATCTAAAATTAAGACAATTCAGACAATCAAAATCTTTGCATCCAGATTTTTATTCCATTTTAACAAAATTTTTAATCAATTTATCTTTGTTAATTACAAAAATTATATAATGGCATATGATGTAAGTATATTCAAGCAGAGACTTGTAAAATAAGTCCTTACATGAATCATTCTCATGTAACTATATGGATAATGAGCATAGTTTAACATCTTGTTACTGGTTTTGGAGTCTAAAATTAATCTTAATTTAAGAACAAGGCCTCAGATTGTTACTCCCAATATTACCTTACATAAGTCAGAAACTCTTGGTATGCTTAATCAGTGCTTCCTAATGAAGCCTGTTGAACCAATGAACTGTTATCACTGTTTCTGAATATGCAGCTATTTAAAGTCCATAATATATTATAATTTTCAATACTATTAAAAAGCTTTAGAGTAAGAACTGGAATTCTGACACAATCAGTAGTTTTGGCTAGGCCATGCATTAGCTGTTCCCAGGAACATCCACTCATATTTGATAGGACAATAGCCTTAGAAAACACAGGCTTGGACACAGTGAGTAGAGGTTGCTAGAAATTCAATGCTGAAAATTCCAAATGTACAACCTACAGTGAACATGCTTGTACTTGAGAATGCTCACTGCGAACTGTCTAAGCCATCTTGTCTTTACAGAAGGCATAAAGA
This sequence comes from Florisuga fusca, assembly GCA_038090715.1. Classification (NCBI taxonomy): domain Eukaryota; kingdom Metazoa; phylum Chordata; class Aves; order Apodiformes; family Trochilidae; genus Florisuga; species Florisuga fusca. The sequence goes on along the minus strand of JAAWXA010000006.1, from coordinate 30,133 downwards.
AGAACTTTGAATGCAATGGATACAGATTAAGTAGTCTGCCATCACCTTTTTTTGAGCAGAGGAAAATTTGTGATTTTGCTTTCCCACTTGCTTTATTTTACCGGCTTTTACTATAATGTCTACGGCCTTAAAAAGCCATACTGTTTGGTGTAAGGAAATACTAGTATTCACCATATTCTCCATCCACCAAAAGATACTTAGAGGTTAAACTGCAAATCTCAGAGTAGAAGGAACACATCTACTAGAACAGCCACAGTTTAATAGTGACAGCTTTCAGAATAAGTACAGAAATTCTATATCCTTTTCTTGGTCTGTAAGCAAATCATCATAATGTGTCTGTAAACAAAGGCAGAAATAAATCTTCTGACTGCAATTTCTCAGCATTCTTGCAAGCTACCAAACTGTGTTTTAGTCAGTGAAAGGCAAGGATATTTTCTTCTGAATTACTGCTGGCCCAAGGCAGAGGTCTGCCCTGTGAATTGAAAGATTTTACATTGCAGCCTAAGTATGCATGAAGAAAACAAGTGATGGAATTTATTTGGTTAATGGCTTTAATCTATTTGACCATACAGCTGGTGAGCTGGTTTCTAAGATTTTCAGGAGACCTCTACATGCTTTGGTGATGTTTCCTATATTCGTAACAACTGTAGCAACTACAATTACATGATCTAACAGAAGTTAAGAAGTAAAGAAAAAAAAGTTTTTTCTAGTTTTCTTCAATTGTCTTGTAGCTGTATTGCCCCATGCTTCATCCAATCACTTTCACTGTTACAGGTATCAGTTATGTGCTGCTTTTGAAGGACCAAGAGATCAGCACAGAAAGTGTAAGACCATCATCTCTGCCAACGCTTCACATTTGGACACCCTCTGGAGCTTAAGACCCTTACACTATGGATATGCTTCTGTTACCATAAGTCACTCTTCTAAAGGTATTAGAATCACTCCTGGAAACTGGTACATTATTAAAAGTTTGAGGTACTGACTCTGGCAGGCAGCTCACCCCCACCCAGTCACTCACTCCCTCTTTCCCATTGGGATAGGGCAGAGAACTGAAAGAGCAAAGGTGAGAAAAATCTGTCAGTTAACATAAAAAACAGTTCACCACATAAAGGGGAAAAAAGCAAAAACCGAAACCAAGTGATACTTAGGAAATTATTAATCACCTCCCACCTTTAGACCAATGCCAAGCCACTCTCCAAGCAACAGCTACTTTAGAAAAAACTCTCCCCCAACTTTATTGCTGAGCATGATGTTATGTGGTCTGGTGTCACTTGAACAGGAGGAACTAAAGAAGAAGGGCTTTTGGACTCTGAAAGGAGCAGAACGCAAAGGAAAGGGTGTATTCCCTCCCATTTCCTGCCATACTCTATAAAGACTGGGAAAGTCAGCAGCTCCTCTGTTTTTTTCTTTCTGCTCTCTTCTGGCTGTGCTGCTGTTCTGCTGTGCTTCGTTACCACCAGCTCTCCATGTGCTCATCAGAGCCCATATCTATCGAGTTGTGTGTATATATATATACTTGTATATGTTTGTATTCTTTGTTACTTTATCCCTCATGTTAATACCTTTCCCCTGGTTAGTAAATCCGTAACCAATTATTTTCAGTTTCCAACTTAAAGTCTCGGGTCTTTATTCTCATTTTATCTTCCCTTTGTGTGTGTGGAGGGGGATAGAGAGGAATTCTGTCCTTAGGTCTGTGGTTCACCCAAACAGCTAAGCCACAACACCTGGGACATCCCTTCAGCCAGCTGGTACCAGCTGTTCCAGATGCATCCGCTTTCATCCTCTTGAACCTTATCAGCCTCCTTTCTTGAGGGGGCAGCATGAGAAGCAGAGAAGGCCTTGACACTGTGCAAAAATAATTCATCAGTAGCTAAAACATGAGTCATCAACACTGTTTTGGTCACAAACCAAAACCATAACACCAGATGGGCTGCTGTGGAGAAAATTAACTGACACAACCAGATTCAGTACACTCTGGTATAACTAGGAAAAATAAGTCATTAAAAATAAGCCATTGTGCCCTCACTAAGTTTGCTGCCAACACCAAACTGTGTAGTGAAGTCAACACACTAGAGGGGAGGGATGTGACCCAGAGGGACCCTTACAGACTCGAGAAGTGGGCTTGTGCAACCTGCCTGAAGCTAAACACAACCAAGTGCAAGGTTCTGCACCTGGGTGAAGGTAATCCTAAGCACAAATTCAGGTTGGGAAGATTGAAAGCAGCCCAGAGGAAAAGGACTTGGGGGTGATGGTGGACCAGAAGATTAACATGAACCGTCAATGAGAGCTTGCAACCCAGAAAGCCAACTGTGTTGTGGACTGCATTAAAGGAAGTGTAGCCAGCCAGTCAAGGGAGATAATGCTCCCCCTCTACTCTGCTCTTGTGAGATTCCACCTGGAGTGGTTCTCTCTCTGGTCCAGTTCTGGAGTCCCCAGCATAAGAAGGACATAGAGCTTCTTGAGTGTGTCCAGAGGAAAGCCACTGAAATGATCAGAGGGCTGGAGCACCTCCTCTATGAAGACAGGCTGAGGAAGTCGGGGTTGTTCAGCCTGGAGAAGAGGCTCTGAGGCGACCTCTGAGCAACTTTCCAGTATCTGAAAAGCTGTTGCAAATAGCTTTTTCTTGGGGTAGGGCTTCTTACATGGGTGTGGAGAGAAAGGACAAGACAAAATGGTTTCAGACTTGAAGAGGGGAGAGTTAAGTTAGACATTGGGAAAATTTCTTTCCTGTGAGGGTGGTGAGACACTAGGAGAGGTTGCCCAAGGAAGCTGTGGCTGCCCTCTCCCTGGAAGTGTTCAAGGCCAGGATCAATGAAAATTGAGCAATCTGATCTAGTGAAAGGGGTCTGTGCCTATACAGGAGGGTTGGTATTAGATAATCCTTAAGGTTCCCTCCAAAGCCAGCCATTCTGTGATTGTATGATTCTATGAAATACCTTATATCAGGACTGCCTATGTTCCTAGACCACCATGACTAACACTAATACCTATGTTCTTTATCACTTTAAATTAATGCCCATGAGCTTGCTCTATTATGCATACACCCTGTAAAGAGGTATTTTATCTTTCATTCCACATCTTTTTTTCACAGGCTTTTACATGACAGTGTATTATCAAACACCATTTAACCTGATTAATGTTTTTCATCCAGAATGATGCCAATATATATCAGCTGGAGAGATCTCAGGGCTCAAGCTATACCCTTTAACTCAAAAATCTCCACACGAGAACCTCATCATTTTTAGGTAGTCAAAAAACAAATGCAACAAAAAAAAAATTAATAAAAATATTTTGTACCAATTCTACTAAAATTATACCTAAGCAGAAATGAAAAACGAATACAAGAATGAGGATCTAGACTTCCATGTTTAGACCTACTTGGTACAAAAAAGCAGTCAATTGGACCTTCCAAAGATAGTTTGGGGAAATGCTTTTAGGGAAAAAAGATATTCATGCCTTCATACAAGGAAGATACTGACTTCTGGAAGGATCTTAAGGCCATAAAGCAAAAAAGAGAAGAAAAAGTGATTGATATACAGGAAGGTCATGGATGGGTCTTTAAGCATCCTTCATAATCCATACTGACTGCTGTGACATTTTTAAGATGTGTTCATTTTTAAGAAATGAATGTTCTGTAACTTGAGTCTCCACCATATTTCAGCTCAGAGACATACTTCCTATTTTGACTTCTATGCAATTTCAATTTGCACTGTGCATATATAGTACAGTGCTTAATCCTGTATTTCATTTGATGCTGTTCTGCATTAGACAGATCTCTCATTCCTTTTTAGAGCTGCATTTCAAAGATGAATGAGGAAACTGCTGAAATAAGTTCAAGTCCTACTCTTACGTGTCTTGATAATTGTTTTATAATGAAACATCGATTTGTCAGGAGCAAGGTTTGCTACTAATTGGAAAAGGGGTTTCAGCATAAGAAATCCATTACTCACATACTCAGTACACTGAAGAACAAGTTAGTAGCTGTTTATCTGATGCTTACAGAGTTTTAAGAAGAGTACAGCAGGGATGGAAGTTTGGGCTGAAAGAAGAAGTAACACATACCTTCTCATTACACTTTGTCACTCTGACACCTCCATCCTCAGCCTCACCATCTCATGTGCTGGTGAAGTAAACAGGCAACAGGTCTACCTCTGTTTGCTAAAATCAGATTTGATGATTCCTTTGGGACTCCATAGCAATACAAATAATTTTCATAGCAAGTTAAACTTTTGTAGCATAGACCTCATCGGTATAATCTACATCTGTGATGGACAGCCACTGCTTTACTTCTGCATCTGCATTTCTCTACTTTGCTTTTCTTCAAAAAAAAGAGGTAACATAAGAGAGAAATCTTACTTTGCTTAAAGTGTCAATAATTTGACAGTGTGTATTTAAGAAAAATTACAAAATCACAGTAATGTAAAACAAGCGTAGAAAATGTATGTTCATCTAAAGCACTAGGCAGATTTGTATTTTTTTCGTTTCTAAGAAAAAGCAACATCTGAGAGTTTTGCCCTGAAAATGCCTTGTACAAAAAACCTACTAATGCCTTAAGCCATTTGATTATAGCATAACTTGGCAGAATTAACTGTGAACAGCATGTTATTTAGAAAAATGCTTCATTTAAAAAACCTTTGACACCCAAATTTACAATTGCTTTATCAAACCTGTAATTAGAGGTCTGCTTTTGATGCCATAGGCACTAAAGGAGGAATCAATATTATACTTTGTGCATGTATGTGCTGGCTGAGAAGTCTCAATGAACCACATTTTGCACTGTATTTGACTGAGCTGACTATTGTGAAATCAGCTGGCAAAACCAACTACCATATACACAACTTGAATCCATTCTTTAACTTTCTCTAATACCTATGGGGAAAACACAGAAATGTATTTATGCTTCCAAAATTTAATCCTCTGTAGACCTCCATGTATAAACGCATGCAACTTGAAAATAGTCTACTATTTTACTGAATCAAAATTACTGTAGTTCATAGAACCACAGAATCACATAAAGTCTAGGGCCGGAAGGAACCTTAGAGATCATCTAGTCCCAAACCTCCCTACTACAGGCCAGGACACCTTCTACTAGACCAGGTTGGTCAAAGATACAACCAGCCTGGTCCTGAACACTTCCAGAGAGAAGGCATCCACAGCCTCCCTGGACAACCTGTGCTAGTGTCTCACCACATTCATGCTAAAGAATTTATTCCTAATGTCTAGCCTAAATCTAGCTATCCTCTTTCAACCTAAAGCCATTACCCCTTGTCCTATTGCTGTACACACTGACAATGAATCCGTACCCATCTTTCCTGTAGGCACCCTTTTAAAAGTACTGAAAGGGCACAATAAAAGTCTCCTTGGAGCCTTCTCTTCTCCAGGCTTTACAACACCAACTCTTAGTGTTTCTTCATTGGAGAGGTCCTCCAGCCCTCTGATCATCTTCACAGCTCTCCTCTGGACTCCCTCCACCAGTTCCATGTGCTTCCTGTGTCAGGAGCTCCAAAATTGGAAACAGTACTGCAGGTGGGTCTCAAGAGAGAGGTGTAGAGGGGGAGAATTACCTCTCTTGACATGGTAGCCATGCTTCTTCTGATGTGGCCCAGGATATGGCTGGCTTTCTGGGTTGCAAGCTGCCAACTCTTGTTGAGCTTCTCATTAACCAAAGTCCAAAGCATTTTCCTCAAGACTGTCCTCAAACCACTCTCCACCCATCCTGCATTTGTGCTTGGAATTGCCCCATCTTGACATGCAGGACCTTGCACTTGGTCTTACTGAACTTCATGTGGTCTGCATGGGCCCACCTCGCCAGCCTGGCAAGGTCCCTCTGGATGGGATCCCTTCCCTCCAGCACATCAACAGTACCACACAGCTTGATGTCATCAGCAAACTTGCTGAGAGTGCACTCAATCCCACTATCCATGTCTCCAAAGAAGATGTTAAATGGCACCAATCCAATACCAGCCCTTGCGGAACGCCACTCATCACTTTTGTTCTCTTGGATAACAGGATTTTGACGAGAACTCTGAGTGGAGTTCTGGAACCATTCAGCCAGTTCTTTATCAACCAAATGGTCCTCCCAACAAATCCATACCTTTCCAATTTAGAGACTAGGATGCCATGAGGGATTGTCGAATGCTTTGCGCAAATACAGGTAGATGACATCAGTTGCTCTTCTCTTGTCCACTGACATTGTGACCTCATCATTTAAGGCCATCAAATCAGCCAGGCACGATCTTCCCTTTGTGAAACCATCCTGGTTGCCACCAACCACCTCCTCATTTTCAAGGTGCCTTAGCAGAACCTTCAGGCAGGATCTTCTCCATGATCTTGCCAGGTACAGAGGTGAGACTGACTGGCCCAGAGTTCCCTTGCTGTTCCATTATATTGTTGTATACTCTCTCCTCCTAAATTCAAAATCTCAAAATACAGATGCATACTTAGAGGAAATACCAACTCTGGGAAAAAGACCACCTGAAAAAAACCTTTTCATTTCTAATTCACAAAACCACAACAAAGAATTCTGAAAAGTGAATGACACAAATATCTTAACTATGAAAGCTTATATCCCTCCTATTGTTGACTTTGCATTGGAAGGGAAGATCCAATTCATTGTTATCAATTATTTACATAAAAGAACTAGAAAAAGTTGCATAACACTTCAGAATTTCATTTTATTTGTGAGCTCATCGTCTAGTAATTCAGTAATTAGAAACAGGCAAAAGGCTTTCCCATAGTGTTGTGGCTGAATGTTTTGAGACCATGAGAGTCGTACACATTATAAAAGACAAAAGCACTGCTACTCAAACAGCAGTTTAAGTGGCGAGAAATAAGCTCTCAAAGACCAATACCAAGGTAGTGAAAAAAGACTATTTTTTTCATCTCCGAGCAACTGGCATTCTGGCTGAGCTTTAGTTCTTCTGTTTGATTTCTCTCAGTTTCAATGACTACTCAGAGAAATGTCTCTTCCTTGGCTCTTAGAAAATTATAACTGATACCACTTGTGGACTTCGGAGGGGATTATGTAATGCAGTGTGATAATATAATGAGCCAATTAGAAGAGTTTACCAAAAAGACAATTTTTGGCAGTTCGACAAAACTGTCATTAGGATACTTTCCACTGTTGAAACTGGAACCTGGATCAAAAAGGCTACTGAATAAAGCCCAATTTTTCACTGTCCTGTCAATATAAAATGCTCTCACAAAGGACTGCCACAGAGACCCCTGATGAGGCTGCATGCTGTGGATGAGTGAATCAACTTGACAAAGACTGCCTCTTCTCTAGCCAGGCTAATTGTCCCCAGCTACCAGCAATTCTGAGGTCCCACTTACTCTAAAAAGGCTCAAATGAACACACATTTTATTCTCAAACACAGAACATGAGAATTTCAAAACATCAGCTCTTAGCTCGTTTTCTGTTCTATTTTAATACAGACCTGAGCTCTTCCTATAGGCTAAAAATCTTTTTGAGTTTAGAAGAAAAACATTATCAAATGCACCTTGTGGTGGTGTTCATGCTCCATGTTTTTACAATATTCTTCTTCGCAGGAAAGAATGTTTTCCTCTAAAAAAACATTAACACATGCACCAAGCCTTCAGTCCTTCTCTGAAAGAAATAAAGGATGTCTGGTGATTAGCCCTGAGGTACGGCCACCTGAAAGACAGGCAGCTTCACTGGGTAACAGTACACAGGGACTCAAAGTAACAATCAAAACAGGAAATGTGCTCCAAATGAATCTGCAAAATTAAATGATGCCAGCACAGTACAATTTTGTAAGGTCGAATGTTTCTCTCTCTTATTTTTAAAATTTTAAACTGGAACCTTTAACTACAGCAACTGGAGAGCAACAGAGATCTAATACCTCATAACCTCCCTGCTGCATCATTCCCCTAGGCACTCTGTCGGGTCACTAGATCATAATTAACTTGGAGGCTAGCTGATGAATCACCGACATAGCTCCTTGTAAAATGTGGCAATGTCACTGTAAGCTGACACAGACTGCACCCTACTTCATTATTAACACCTGCTGAAATTGTAGCACAACAGGACACGGCCATGAGGGCAATACATTTAAAATCAGAAGCAAACATGATATATCAGAATTGCAATCTCTGCAGCTTCTGTACCAATGAATGGTGACTGTTTAGTTCAGAACACAATTTTTGTAAAGAAACACTTTACTGCAGAGAAAACAACACAAAAATGTCCATTTTTTAAACATTCCTAATGAAATGCAATGACACTAGGACATTAAGTCACTAGTACCTGGGATTACCACTACCCACACTATGATCTGAAATATATATATATACATATGTTTAATTCTAGTCTAAATTACCTTCCTGTTAAGAAAGATTTATAGGCTATCAGAGATGCTTCAACGGCACTGGACAGTTGACACTCTCCCAGATGATACCATTACTGTATCCTTTGGGTTTTAGTCATCCAGATGCTGGAGAAAGTGCAGATGAAAAATCAGAGTACAGAAAAAGAGCAGAAACAATGGTGCCTTTTCCTGAGAGCTGATACCTTGCTCCAGCCTATCGCCAGCTTCATTCCACAGCTTAATCACTGGCTTTCCAAAGCCCACCCTGCAGGTGAGCCTTAGGATTTGCAGCTCAGTCCTGTTTGCAAGCCTTGAGCAGCCACGGGAAAATGAAGTTGTGACTAGTCTATAAAAACAGCCAAGGTCTTTTTTCATTGTTGTAACATTGTTGTAGCTATCTGACAGCAGAATGGTGTTACACAAAGAAAAAAGCACAAGATGGTGCAGCAGTGCTTTGCAGTACAGCTTATCTTTTCTTCAGTTTTCTCTGTACCACACAGTACAGAGAATTTCAAAGCAATAGCAACAGGTGCATACTGGCAATCAAAATGTACAGACTAAATAGACAAATACTCCCAGTTGTCAGCTCCATTTTCTATCACACTGCCACAGGGTCTTCAGGGTCCCTGTATTTGACTGTGCTCAGTTCTTCAGATATCTGCTCTGAATAGTGTCACAGCAGCCAATGAAGCTTTTTAATTTTACTTTATTGACCATCCAGAAGGCAATAAAAGATGATCTGCCTGTCAAATACCTAGTACCCATGCTGATTAAATGAATCAGGACATACTACAGGTCTTTGACATAAGCAGACACTATAAACTAGCAGCTTGACACTCTTCGAAGAAAATTATGCCTTTAGCATTTTATTGAGCACCTACATCAATGTAACTGCTAACAGAAAGTAATAATGAATAAAAATGGATACCACAGAAAAACAATGTCAATATGTTGGCTCCAGCAGGACTGAAACTCAGTAGGTCAATAATATTTTTGCTGCTGTGAGAAAAGATGTAAATCTGTCCAGATATTGCAAAGTTTAGACATAAGTATCTCATGTTTCTTACGATTTCTGAACAAGAAAAATTGAATACCCAAAATCTTACACTCATTAAAAATAATTTAGAAATTTATTATAATAAGTTATGAAGAGGGATTTATCACTAAAAAATTCTGATGAGGCATCCAAAGAGTGACTCAACATCTCCAAAACAGCAATGACAGCTTACTTTTAGTTTTTCTTACGTAAGTTGAACAAGAACTTCACTAAAGTCAACTAGTATAATTTAAAGTAGTTTATTTTAAAGGTTCTCTACTCTATGAAAGTACCTGCAAGCAGAATCAGATCTAAGCTCTGAAACACCATCATTGAGAAATTTTTTAGGAAACTGAAAACCTCTTTTTTGTCTGGTCATAATAGCAAAACTTTTTAATACTGTGAACATTTCTGTTTTATTACTGAAGCAATAAAATGGGTAGAGTACCATTTCAGTTATGCTGCCTTCATTCTGTCTAAGGACCTGTGCTTGATTATGCCTACCTGCTTCTACACAGTTGTTTACAGGTAATGGCGGAATGACAAAAAAATAATAAAGCAGCACTACTCAGCACTAAAGCAAAACAAGATGCTTCGAATGATGCAGGAATGACTTCATCCACTGTGCTGAGTGCTGTCTTTAGCCTCTGAGCAAAAGGAAGCTCTAGTACAGGCCTGTACCATTTACAAGCTTTGTGATTTGCTGCCAATTTGTAGAAACCAAAGTAAACTTCTGGCAGCACTCCTACATACCATAGGAGTTGAAGAGACTATTGTCCCACTCTGATTTTGACTACAAGCCTTGAAAGATTAGTTTAATTTTTCTTTCTATCCTCTTATTTTCCTTAGCTAATACAAAATTTAATGTAGAGCTTCAAAAATATAATTCTGTACATAATTCTGGTTATGTACAGTTGCTTCATAATCCCTGCTTTTTTCTCTTTCCCTTTTCTTCACCAATAAGCCTCATCAACAGAAAGCCTTCACTATTAATAAAAAAGCAAAAAGCTAGCAAACAGACACAGCATCCTGGTGTTTCACTGCTGCATGCAAAGCTGCCCAGAGACACCTTATTTTTACAGCAATTCTTTTACCCTTTATCATTCCATCCCTTAAGGCTGGGTTATAAGGCAAAATAAACTAAACCATTTCATGAAATGATGGTGCATTTGTACGTCCCACCTTTACTGGAAGACACAAATCACCATCACTCAATGATGTCCAGTTTCTGGACTGCTATAGCAGGAAGCAGTAATCAACCAAACTGATCTTGCACCTTACAAAGTATTTGGAAGACATGCATTCAGGATGTTCCCTTGTTGTGGTTACCTCAACTTCCAGGCACAAATCAAATACCTACTGCCATATTAACTTGTACGCTGGACATTCAGAATTCCTGCACCAATTTCTAAAGACATTTTAGACACATAACACTACAGAGAGACTACTATTAGTGCTTTTTAGTACCCATGTAGTTGTTTAATCCTAGCTGAGCCCAGTGAGAACCAGGGAAGGAAAGCCGACAGCCCCGGAAGTTGAAGGTGCTTAGATGCTATTTACCAGGTTGACTGTATCTGCTAATTGGAAATACCAAGCCTCTAGAGTGATTGTTAGGCTGTCAAGTAATCTAACACTGAAAATATGCTTCATGTATCCTCTGTGTCCAAAAGTCAACTCTACACTGACGCTGTAATTCCTGATAATACTGATCATCACAGCATCTGTCCTCCCACTGCTACATTTCACCACAGGACCTTAGGGGTTGGGCAGTGAGAGTATTCACCAGGGAGGGAGAGCACAAAAACTCAGATCTCCCAGCTCCAGGAGAGAAAGCAATCAGTCCAGTTTTATATCCCACATAAAACTTTAACTAGCAACAAAACAAAAGGCAGCCTCCTTTCTCTGGACATGCTTTGCGATGCATGATGACTTCAGTACCCAGACAAAGAAAAAAATGCAGCTGTGTGATTCACAGCTGGAAATACATGGATCTTCACAGCATGAATCCTTGAATGTGCACTTGAACTGTGTATGCAAGTGTATCCTCACCATGCCCCCAACTCCAAGGACAGAAACATCTTCATGAAGATGAGCCAGGATGTGTCTCTACAGTGTACATGGGTATGTGGGGGTGGACATGAGCAAAGAGGGATGTGCTGTGATGCAAAATGGCATCTCAGTGTGGGAGTATTTGGAGAGGGCCAGGCTGACTGTCACATCTTTTCCCAAAACTCCTTGGAGGCCACCACTGGCCATCAAACCCAGTTTTGTGAACAAGATGTAGGCACTTAGGGAAATGTCATACAGTCACCTTACTTCACTGAAATTCTTGTTGCCAGTGAGAAGTTCAGGACATGCTTAATTTTCCCCACTTGTGCCTGTCTCACTCTTCTCTGAACTCAGGCTGACTTAGTCAGGTACCCACCTGACCAGGCTGAAAATGCAATTTGTGTTTACTGTTGTTGGCAGTGAAGTTTTCAGCAAGACTCACTCCTGAGAGATGCACAAAAGCTAGGGAAAGGAGGAGAAAGTATTCATGAGGGAAGGAGTGAGGGTAGCCACTCTTTTCTGGTCATCATGAAGCTGCATGATGCACGAAGCTTGCTCTTCCAACTTTGTACAGGGCTGTAAAATAGGTATCTAGTTCAAAGCTACAGCTGATGCTGAAATGATCAGTCATACAAATTGGTTACTGCAGCAGGCTGCATGGCAATGCCTACATACTCTCTGCTGTTAAAAATCTATGTTCCTACTCTGCTTCCAGGTAACTAGTATGTTTATAAACCTTGCTTGTAGTCCTGAGACCTCTCATAAACAAAACCAGAAATGTCTCTGATTAGCTACCAAAGCTTTATAGCACACTTGTTGATTTGGATCTTTTACACCAGTGACAAGACACCTCTAAACCTGAGACCTGAGATAACCACAGCACATGAAATTCCTCATCTCTAAGAAAACTAAAGGGCTTTGGAAGAAGTAAGAATTGATAGACATGTGCTCTGTTCATTCTTGTCAATAAATGTGTGTCTTGAAGGTATCTTCTAGCAGTGTCAGTGTAATATTAACATTTTCCATATAAACATCCAGCTCTGAAATCCTTGGCTTGTCACAGACTTAACTGGGTCCATCTGCAATTACACATCAGTGTTTTCTTTTTGCTTAAACTTAGACTACACTTCACATGCAGAACTTTTATACATTTCAAAACAAACATTTTTTCTGAATTCCTCTTTCATTCTTTCATGGCACTCTTGCTTTAGGAGATTTCCAGTGAAGAAGAGACAGATACAATTCAATCAACTGAGCTTGTGTATGGAAACAGGATGAGAAAGATACTCCTAACGGGTAAAAAGGAAAGAAATAGCTCGTGTGTACTTGCTTCTAGATGAAAATATTTGGCAGCATGTGAACAGCACCAAATAAGAACAGTGGAATGAGAACATATGCCAAGATAGCATTTCAAATAAACTATTATTCAAATTAATGCCAATACAATATATTTCTATATTAAACTACTTCTATTCATCATAGCTAAGATGTGTGTACTTACATTTACTTATAGACCTTTTAGCAAGTAAATCCTTGCACATTTCTCATTTTGGCCTCCAAGGTAGGATCAGACTGACCAAATAAAAATTTGGCAGAATTCACCCCATTTTTCTGATTTATTTCACCCTATGGCTGAAAGTTAGCTATGACAGCTCCCTGAGATTCACTGTAAAACAAGTGGATCTATATGTAGCAGGCAGCTATCCCTAATGAGGCCCTGTTCTTCAGCCAGCTCACACATGGTTCTCTGCTTTACTGAAAAAGGTGTTGACCAGGAGAGAGAATTCTCCCAGTAAAGTGTGATCCAAGGTTGCTCCAACTGGTTTCTCCAGTCAAACCAAAGTTCAGTTTTGCTGCTGACTCCCATCTCACACCTGCTGCAATTTCTGGAGAAAGTTTGAGAGATTATAAGTAAGAGACAACACAAACCTATAACTATTTCAGTTGTGTAAAGGATGAAGTTTCAGTTCTTGTATAGTCTCTCTCTTCTGCTGTCAAAATACTAAAGCCTTTCCACAATATAATAAATAATAATAATAATAATAAAAAACCCCAAACAAACAAAAACTAATCCAAAACAGCAAGAAAATGTAATGAAGAGTCAGCATACTGACAACTAGTAGGATTCTTCTTACTCTAATACATGCAATATCACAGGAAGTTATTTCTTTCTGCCAAACACATAGTTAAAAAAGGTTACCAACAAATAACTGCTATCAAATACCTATGGTGGCAGATGGGTGGCCTGCTTCCCCAGAGGAGGTGCACCTCTCAGGGTCTCCCCCAGACTTCACCATGGCACATTCAAAAAGCAGAGTTGGAATGATAAATATCAGAAAGCAAAGCTCTGAAGAAGAAATATGTCATTCACAGAGATAAAGCCAACCAGTCATGTGACACAGATATTGTAATCTGGCAGAATTGTCACTTACGGGCTTATAAATTTTCTACCAACCCCCACCTGTGAAATCTCCATCACTTTAAAAGACATTATTAGAGGAAAAAAAATCTTGATTGATTTGTCTATTCAATATACAAAGTCTATAAAGTTCAAGAGAGTCAAAAGCCAACATTATTGCCACACATAACAACCCCCCAATACCTCATCGAGATGATATCTGGGAAAAGTAAGAAACACCTTATATTCTACACTCCAAATGGATCGAAAATCATTCATTTCACATGCCCTGAACTCTCAAACTAAATTTTATGTGTTTTCAGATGGCTTCAAATGCTTTCAAAGACTAAGTGTCATGGAGAGTGCATAAATATGTCTTTCAAAAGATTTAGTTGCAAATCATGATCCTTTATGAGTAATCAAATTTCTTAGACTGTCATAGAAGAACTGGTACTTTCTACTTGGTGAAGTAGATTGAAAATGCATGAATGTCACAGTGCCTTACTTGTTCTCATTGCTGGCATCGTATCGAGGCATAGGGTCAAAATCATTTCCATTGACATCAAAACTGGCCTGTGAATCCTGTAGCCAACAGGAGAAAGAAAACCAGTTTCTCATTAATAAGCGATTGACTCATGTGGCCTATACATTCTTTAGCAGGTTTCTACAAGAGATTAATTAGGTTAACTAACATTCCTGTGGTTTTTTGGTGAGTACATGTTTTAGGAAAACATTGTATGTTTAATAATTATAGGATTTACATATTTTATTTTATTTTTGGAAAAGGAGGAAGGATAACAAATGCCCTGAAAAAGCATAGTTTCGGTGTCAGAGGAAACAGAATCATGTTTCATTTAAAGTCTACATTTATTCTTTAAAAAAATTGGAATTTAAGGCAGTTCATTCTCAAACAAGATTTTGCTAAATGTTTCAGGATTTAAGAAATTATTTGTACATGATGACTAAAATTTCAGTCATAGTTTCAAGGAGAAAGTATAAAACAACTTTCTTCAAAAGTATTGTTATAAAAAATATTTTTATAAAATATTGTTATAAAAATACATCTTGAAATGCAACGTAAACAGCATTCCCATTTTCCTGGGAATGTGACTATTTGAAGTATTTGTAAGATAGCTCTGTACTTTTGTTCCATATTTTATATTTACCAGTATCCTTACTGCTGGAAATAGTTTATAGAGTAAATAGCTGCTGGTTTGTATGGCTGCCATTAATCAATGCAGCAGCATGTGGTGTGTTGACATGGCAAGCAGCTCTTTTTAATCTCTTCTTTGTTCAAAACCAGTTACCACATCCACCTCAAATATTCCTGTTTGCAGCCACACCAGTAGCAATATGACACATAGAAGGCATTTGTAATCAAACAAGCAATGTGTACTCCTTTGGGGGAATTCCTTGTTGAAGTGAGGAAAGGGAGAGAGGAGGCAGTAAGGGAAAAAAATAGCTGCTTTAAATTCAGTGGAAGGACAGTAAAGGGATGAGGTGATGTGACACAATCCAAGTCATTCACTTAGGAGGTAAAATTATATTTGGTTTGGTTAAATAACTTAAGAGATTAAAATGACAGATGTGGCATGCAGTAGGATCATGCATACATTTACAAACAGGTCAGTCGTCCTTGTGTATTTCAAAGATGAATTCCACATGCAGCAGAGGTATGATACAGATACAGGTATGCCTAATTTAAAATAAACAGCTTTAAACTGTGGACAGAACTGTAGCTTTTGATGGGCTATTAAAGATGTTTCTGTCACCTTCATCTCTTCAACGCTCTGTCAAGACTCTGTGCTCCCTGGAAAAAAGCCTCTCTTCAGGGATTTTTTATAAGATCTACATCTTTAATGTGAATGAAGGTACATGATTGTCAGGCTCAATCCAAATATGTTCCTTTGTTTTCTTACCTCATGTGAATGTACACCTTGCACACTACTTCAGACAAATGATACAGTCCTCAAGATCATGTGCTTTCAGGTAATGTCTACTATCACAGCATAGGACTCTGGTAAAGTGTGGCCCTGATGCTTTGAACAGCTTCAAATTCTGTACAATATGTCCAATACGTAGCTGACTAGCTCAAGAAGTCAACAACTAGAGAAGAAACTTCTCATCACATATTCCCTCCAAGAATTATTAAACCAATCATTTAAATGTGATGAATCGCAATGAACAGAATCCTCCTAAGAGACATGAGACACTGGAAACAGAAAACAAAGGGCAGAGCAAATTGACAAATTGACTCACTGGAGTTGAGAGATCTACTAGAAAGATCCCAAAATATTCTACACTTGTTTTGAACTGAGTGAATCAGAAGAATTAATGTAATTTTCCTTTAATATTCTTTCTAGTAGTAAGATAAATAACTTTAAAAATAAATACACGGAGGGACTACTGTCTTGCTAGGTAATTGTGTTGTCAAAACTGGACCTCAGCTGCAACTATTAACTGAAAAGCCACGTACTCAGTTTTGACAGTGTGAGGATATTAAGTAAAACAATCACAGAAAATAGAAAATGTATCCTATGATTGGCTCACGCCCTTCAGAAATTCAGGACTCAAGTATAAGAGGTATCCAGATATTAAATAGATTCAGATGGAAAATAGTCTTAACTAAAACAATATAGATGACCAGAAGCTATCTTCCTTCTTCCCAAGAGTGGTAATATTTGAAGAAATCCTCATACGATTCCTCCTCCTTCCCTTCTCTTTCCCTCCATTTTTCCAGGAGCAGCAAATTTACTTGGGGTGATTATAAAGCAGGAATTTGAAACTCCTGAGGATACTCACATAATTCTGCATCAAGTCTGGATGGTTTCTTTCAATGCCGTCATCCAGGATGGTGACCACAACATTCTTTCCAGTGTAGCCTCTCTTCCAAGCACCTACTATATTCATATCTGATTGGCAATGGTGGGTGTTATCACTGCAGTGCTGGGGAGAGAAGAAGAGATAAAGATATTGGATTTTGTAGATTAGTGAGCTGTGTGGGGTTGAAATATTATCATACTTACATTAACCTTACCATTTAAATCAGCACATGAACATCTTGATTTAAATAGCAGCTACACAAGACCAACATCTTCATTTAGAGAGAATTTTTTTTAAAAGAGGTGCCAAATTAAATGAAAATTTAATTTCTCTTTCTGATATACTTGTCGTACCAAGCAATAAAAAAATGAAGCATATAGCCATACTGAACCACTACAAATGATTTGTAAAACAAAGAAATTGTTCCTGTCTGTTAAGGATGCTCATTTGAAATGGACATTTGAAATATTTGATTTTTTTCAGAAAAACAAACCATATATTGATAAAAGGAGACAAATACCTCTACAGAAATGGTAACGGAAAAAAACATTGCTTTTTGGAGGTTATGTGCTATACAGTTTCTTGACAGAATGTCTGGAAACTAATCCAAATTAATTTCTATCTACAAAAGAAGGCTTTTGGCAGGTTTTGTGCAATATCAGCAGCAGATGAGCAGCAGTTAAGAACCTGTAATCAAAACAAAACCCTGGAAAACTTGCAGTTTAGGTTGTCTGATTAATTGTAGATAGTTTGGATGATAGCAGCCTGGGGTACAGCTTAGAAAGTTCAGGATACAATAAAACTGAAAGCCACTTCCTTGACATGAATGCACCCAGCTCATGTGAAGAGATCTGGCTTGCCATAGAAATGAGACATGACCCTTGGGTATTTGTATGCCCTTTAGTTACTCTAACCCACATGCAGAGCCCTCCCCTGTGAAGTGAGTGCAAAAAGTACCTCATCGCCACTGCTTTCCTCCAGCTCCTCCAGGCTCAGACAGAACAAAGGGCAAAAAAATAAAAAAAAGAATAGGGAGATGCAAAGGGTCGGAGGAAGGAAAAAGAAAATTAAAAGGAAACTTGTATCATAGCAACAGGAACATGCTCCATCTCACTCTCTGCCCCACTGCCTCACGTCTCCACTTGAGCCTCATGCTTTATCACTCTACAATTTGTAATGGTCATTTCCTCCTGTCTGCACACATCCCTCTCTCTGTTTATCCATCCACACAAGAAGAAACTTACAGGACTTTAGGGACCAGTTCCAAAGAATGTATAGGGTGGGCTTAATGCTTTTGTTCTGTGTATTGCTTGGAAATGTTCACCTTGCTGGCATTACAAAATTCATTAGTCTAAACTTGCCATCTGTACACTGAATGCAGTGATTGTACATGTGAGACTTTCTAATGTAGAAACAAGGGGGTTAAATTGTGTTATGTTTCCAGGTGCCTTTGCATTTTCAAAATTGTTCCTTAATTAGGCATTAGAAAATACCTGTCAAAACCATTAGTATCATCATTTATATTCTGGTAATGTGAAGACAAGGAGGCAAAAAGCTGGAAGCACTGGCCTCCAGCCACAGAGTAAATCCAAGAGAGCTGCAGTGTACAATCAGGATTCTTGATTGTGACCTCCAGATAAATTTGCAGGGCCATTACCCTATCCCTTTTTACCCTTCTCTGAAACGCCAAATGACTCTGGCTGCTTTGCCAACTCGTTTCTCCTTTCTTAGGGGATTTCCATGCCAGTCAAACCACTCAAGCTGAGTAAGCATATGGGTTCCTAAGCCCCATTCTCTTGCAAGCTCTTTGGCTCTCTGCCAGAAGATCAACGATTTTTTTCCCTTAATGATGCTGGGACAGTCAGTTGGCCCCCCTAACTTCACCTGAACTTCTGCTTTTGTGGTCATGAAGGAGGCTAATTCATCAGCTGCTTTGCTACATAGATGTAGAAAAACGCAAGACAAAAGACAGCTCCTGCTTTACCATGTGCTCTGATGATTCTCTTAAGAGATGTGCCAGGTCAAATTGATACTCAAATTATCTTGTTCTGCTCCAAGACTGGGCAGAAGGCTAGTCTAAACAAAATCTTTCTGCCTAAAAGGAATTCCCGTGGTAAAGCAGGCACAACTACATGCCTGCTTATACCTCTGGATCACTCCACGCATAACAAAATGCAAAGGCAGTAAACAAGCATCCAAGTGGGAGTAGTTCAACAGCAGTGCTGGGTTCAGTTCTTATGGTACAATATGTAGTTTATTCTCAAGTCTTAGAAAAACAGCATTTTTGTTCTCACCCTCACCCTTACTCTTCCTCCTCTCAATTCTATTTATGCTATTCTCTCCCTACTTCTAACATTTCTCTTCTCTTCCTATACTGTCTTTTTTCACTTAAGTTCTAGTTTTATTTGTCTCGACATCTGAGCTCAGATGCCTATATTTTAACCATAAATTATATCTTTCCCCACTGTCTGATTTTCTCCAGATTAATCAGATTGAACAGAGGAGAGCCACAAAGATGATCTGAGGGCTAGAGCACCTCTCCTATGAGGACAGGCTTAGACAGCTGGGGTTGCTCAGCCTGGAGAAGAGGCAACTCCAAGGAAACCTCATAGCAGCCTTCCAGTACCTGAAGTGGCCAACAGGAAAGCTGGGGAGCAACTTTTCACATAGTGATAGGACAAGGTTTGATGGTTTTAAACTGGGAGAAGATAGATTGACATTACAAATCACGAAGAAATTCTTTACTATACGTGTGGTGAAGCACTGGCACAGGTTGCCCAGTGAGGCTGTGCATGTCCCCTCCCTGGAAGTGTTTAAGGCCAGGTTGGATGGGGCTTTGAACAACCTGGTGTAGTGAGAGGTGCCTCTGCCACTGCCTCTGCAGGGAGAGTTGGAACTAGGTGATCATTAAGGTCACTTCCAACCCAAACCATTCTATGAGTCAATGGTTTTCACTCAAATAAGTCAGATTTGGCTTTTATCAGGAACATTTTAAATCTTGGAGCACAATTTATAGAACAGGGCATAGACATGGTGTTCCATGCTAAACAGCACCTAAGATGCCACCTACAACTTGGTTTCACTTATTTCTGACCCTTTAAATTCCTATTTCCTTCGTAAATATTTCTGTAATGAAATTTTCTGCCACTTGATTCAATTCTGTAATTTTTCTTAAACCACGTGCTGCTTCTTTACCACCCATCCAAATCACATTGTGAGCTCCTTAGCAGAGAGCTGTCTTTTAATTAATCTGGAAGCACCTCATTCAGTTTACACTGTTACCCAAATAAAAAATAATAAACATCTGTCATAATAAAAAAAATCATGTGATCCAGAGTGACTGAACTTTATATCAATCAGCAAGCACTGAATTGTATAGCTTATCTTCAATCTATTTTCCTGTTTTCTCTTTTTAGAATAAAAATTGCATTGACAAAGTAGAAAAACTGGGTGCTTGGAAGTTTCCATTAGATCTTTGAACTGGTTTGATTGTTTGCTTGTTTTTTTATTTTAAATGGAAGAGTATGTAATCTATTAGTACAGAGAAGTTCTCCTCAAGTAGATCAAGTAATTCAGAAAGACATCTGCAATAAGACAACGCTGTTTCAACATACTTTCATCTATTGCCTGGAGGATACCATCAAATGGCATAAACAACCTATTGCCCAGTTACATATGGTAATTTTAGTGTGATTTTTAGAAGGCATTTAAGGGAGGATATTTTTCTTTGGACTACTTAATTGTAAAATGTTAATTATACCATCATTAGTATTTAATAGAAACCATCTGCAAGGCTGAGAGACTCTTGATCCACATGCAGGAAGAGGGCTAGTGTAAGAAAAATCTCAGATATTGAACATTTCTCCTACTTTAAATTCAATGCTTATGAGCATTAAAAGAAATTAATAAAAATCATTTAGACATGTTTGGATGGACAATCTGGAAGCCTGTCTTTGTGGAGTTAGCAGGCAGACATAACAACAGGAAGGTTTTCTTTAGTGATGTTTGCATGATGCTTTCAGTGTCAGACAGGGACCTGGATTCTCTTGGTTATTTTGACAAACTCTCTCTAAAAGCTAGCTTATGATGCTCATAATTCTTCCAAATTTCTTGTCTGCTGGACAAAATTTTGTGGTCGGAGGCCTGGTGTATCCAGTTTGGGATAATTAATAAAATCGAACTGTTAAACTGAGAACCAAGAATCCTCTCAATGGTCAAAATATTTTGCAACTCCAGAGACTAAAATAAAATTAAAATAACAATGACTATAAAATTCTGTTCTGTCTTGTCCAATGTCTGCTAGGATATAAAAATAGAGTCAAAAGACAAGTCTCTAATCCTGTTACATGCAGTCTCATAAATGGAATATTTTGCCCTCTGTAAGTCTTCATGTGGTACCTTGCACTAGTTTCCTGTGTTTTGAGTTACAAGGAGTTCTTTGACAAGATCTTTTCAATATCTAAGGGGACATAAAGAAGCATGACATGATAATTAGAGTTTTAAAGACCAGTTGTGAGTTGGCAGGTCTTGGATCTCATTTAGTGGAACATTACATAGGCTTCTGGAAGGATTTGAAATACTATTTCCCAGTCACAGGTTAGAAAAGACAGACAGTATTGAGAAGAGCAAGAACAAGGTGAAGGACAAGAGCAAGCAGACAGCCTTTCAGTTTTCAACAGATTGAAAACTAAATTGTCTTTGTCATATAAACAAGCAGACTACAGCCATGCTCTACATGAGCATGCCATACCTGAGCTATTAACTTCAGAGCACTGAAAGGACAAGAGAAGTTGCACAAGATCACACACAGATGAAGGACAGTCAAGAGACTATGCACTGACCTTGG
Organism: Florisuga fusca; assembly: GCA_038090715.1. Classification (NCBI taxonomy): domain Eukaryota; kingdom Metazoa; phylum Chordata; class Aves; order Apodiformes; family Trochilidae; genus Florisuga; species Florisuga fusca. The sequence goes on along the minus strand of JAAWXA010000006.1, from coordinate 8,654 downwards.
TTGGCACAAGCAAGGACATGGGTGACACTCAGGGCCAAGAAATGCTACCGGGGATTCTGTAGAACTATCAGAAGAAGAGATTATCTACCCTACATGTTCTGTGACTGGAATACAATGTGGAGCATTTGGCAATCTTAGGTGGTTCAGGAAAATGCAGAGGCAGCAAAGTTTATAATATTTTAACTTTTGCAGAGGAGTTATCCTGATGCTATGTTCAGCTTTCTGAGGCACAGTTTCATGCAGTGTTCTAAGTTAAAATTTGCCAATTGTTCTCTCTTTTCCTGCAAAACAGAAATAATCTCTTTTCTTAATGATCTTGATGTGATCCAGTTTTAAAGTGGAATGCAAGAAGTAAGTCGGGACATAATCAGAATGATAGGCTTTAAGACTGTCATATCCTGTAAAGCTTATCTATTCTACTGAAATTATTTTTTGGCTACTCTAGAATAAGCACTAGAAAATTACATTTTCTAAGAAGACTACTAAAATATTTTTTCCTTTTAAGACTATTCATTTTTTTTTCATCACAAAAAAAAGATGAAAGTAGGATGTTTAGAAGAAGAAGGCATACTTGCAGATTTTTTTTTTTTTCCTCAGACATAGTCTGATAGTGCACAGCGATTCCTAACTGCATAGGAAATAATTTTCTGTGGAGTTTCATTTTCAAATAATTTCTGATTATTGCTGCACACAGTACTTTTAAGTTCTAGCAAGAGCAGGCAGATAATATAAAGTCTGAATCATCTCAAATATGAGAATATTTTTGCATTGAATACTATCTGACTTCCAAAGTCATGCTTTATTGAATTGCTACTTTTTTCAATCTGTGTCTGTCTCAAGAGAAATATTGTAAGAGTGTACATATTAAGTATTAAACACCAATTTATTGCTACTGCAGCTTTGGAGGGTATAGTTAGTCTACTTCAGAAATTACTTTGGTTCTTAAGCTTTATTGATTCTTTAAGTTAACAAACAAAAATACTCTTAGATACGATTAAGAACAATTACAGACATACATTATTTTATGCCCGTTTAAACAATGAAGGGGGAGAGGAAGGCAATATAAAAGGGGTTCTGTATTCATAGGAGTATTTGATGGCTATACTGAGAGAGAAGTAATTCACAAGACTGTATATATGGGTTTTTGCAGTGAAAAATAAGGACTTCATAAATCTTATTCTTTGCCTGCTACTATATTGCTATTCTTTTAAAAAATAGAATAATTCATAATGTGTTAAATTTGTACTCAAGACAATGCCATCACTTTTCCATCACTGCTATTTTTTAATAGTCAACACTGGCTGTTTTTCTGCACATTGTGTGAGTTTGGCTTAAAGTTGAATTAATCCAGGAAAGCCCAGTATGTCCATGTTTCACAGGCTGACAACATCATGCATGGTAATACATTTCTGTATGTGGCTGCATTCTTTCAAGATGACTGCATGCTGACTGTTACTACTACTGCTGCTGCTGCTGTTACTTCTACTGATACTACCACCACTATATGCAAAGCCTACTTAGCAAGAGAAGATCAGCAAGTAGATCAATGGTTAATTTATTTTTACCTGCCTGAAGTCCTCTCTAGGAAAAAGAAGTATGGCATTTTTTTATTAATTAGAGGGAATATATAAGAATAGCAGCTCCCTGGGCTCAGCTGTGCACTAGCAACCCTGGGGATACAGTATTAATGAATAATGAATAATTCCTCAGAGATACAATCCTTTCCATTCTACCATTTTTATGGCCTTTGCTTTGCATGTTTACTTGACCTCCACTAAGTCACCAAAAAAGGAAGAAAAATAGAGCACTTTTACAGAAAGTGCCAAGATACTTTTTTAATGCAGAAGCCACAGTTACCCAATAACACCAAGTTTCTCTGTTCCTCTCTCAAGCCACACTGGATGTTTCTGTTATTTCTGTGATAACAATTAAACAGAAAGATGCATGCCTTGCTTTGAAATAGTTTCTTTGGATTCTTTCTACTCTACTGAAGACAGGCTCTTTCCAACTTGCTTTTTAAGCTGTTTTCAAATCAAAGACTTCTATCTCAAGTTGTTAAGATAGGATGGGAGAGGAAGGTAGTTTTATTAAGATTTTGTGTCAACATATGTGCCAGAATCAAACTAATAACATGTCAAGAAGGCCATGAGCAGCTGGCTTCAATTAATCACTAACCTTCCTACACTCTGATGAGAGTGGGAGGAGCTTGGGGCTTCTATAATCTTACTTCCCTCCCCTTTTACTCCTGTTTTATTTTACAGGGAAAAGTGATATTTAAGTAGGATATCCATGTAACTGGAATGCTGGGGGCAACCAGGGTGCTGATTTAGGACAGAGCAAGATACATGTTTTTCTAAGAATGTTATGAATTTGTAGAAATTAGAGGACTTCTGAGGAAACAGATGAAGAGCTGTTGGCTCTGATTGGTCCTACTCAAATTTTAATGACTGTTACATTACTGCAGTCCACTCTCTATTTTATATTGTGGTCTGGTCTCTCTGATCCATGAGGCAATAGCCTGGTTCCTTCTCGTGTTAATGGTAGGATGTCTTGGAGGTAGAAGGAGGGAGAGGGGCACAATGAGAGGGAGGGCTGTAAGGCAACAGAACTTCTTTAGAAGGCTGAAGGAAAGATACATGTCCCTACTCTTCCTCCAGGGACAAAAATGGGTAAGAAAAATGGGGTGCATATAGGTCAGAATATGAAGATGGCCCTGTGCTCCATTATTAATAATGGAGAGGGAGTTCTCCTGTTTTCTTGTAGGCATGTGAAGTTCCTGAGGCTGGAACTGCTTCAAAGTGCCTTTATTTCAGCAATAAAAAGCTATGCTATTTGATACCTAGAAGCCTTTCCCCTAAGAACTATAAAAAGCCATCAGGTTATTGTACCTTTGGTCCCATTATTTGCTTGGTTGGTATGTCAGAGGAGATTATAACTTGCCAGAGGACAAACTTAAAGCTAATGAAACTATTCTCTTGAGATATAAGTATAAAAATCACTCCATAGTCTCCTTAGACAGTCTTATAGAAATGTTTTAACACTGAAATGCATGCTGTGAAAATTCATTAATAGTACTGGATCAGACTAAGATGAATGGCTGCTATTTTAGTTTGCCTAAAAGGGAAGTAAGTGCTGCAGGCACCAATGGGCTTTTCATCATTTAAATGTGCTGTGGTTGATGAATGCAAGGCCCAATGTGTATTGTAAGAGAAACCTGGGGAGATAAGGCCAAACCACTAGAGGGAGTGGCCAGTTGTATTTTGTAGATGAGATCACCTGGCACAAACAAGAAGTAGCCCAGAGAAATCTAGGAAATCCTGGAAGGAAAAGGAAAGGATATTCAAAAATGAAACAAAAGAAAAGATCTGCATATGGCAAAAGAGTACCACACAGTCACTCTTCTTACAATCTCAGGAAATTTGATTCAGCTAATTGATTAAATGCTAAAGTCCTTCTGCAGTGCTGAGGAAGGTTAGTTCAGAGAAAGGACACAGCTGTGCATGACAGACTATGCAAAATAGGCAGTAAATACAAAAAAGTTGTGAAAATTGCAAAGGGTTGGAAAGCAAACCTTATTAGCTTCAAGCTACTTCAGAAAATACAGACATTGCAAAAAGGTTCTGGAGAAGTCCAATATACTTGTAGACACTGTTTTTATGAAAAAATGGTCAAAGACCAATGTCTACAGAGCTTTCTAGTAACAGGACTTGAAGGGACTTGGTGAGGTACTGCTAAATGAAAAACAAGTTTTTCACTAAAGACACCTAGGTTGTGCTGACTGCAGCAGTACTACGAAGGAACATTCCCCAGTTGCAAATAAAGCAATTGAACATGTGGAACTCATCTATCAACATAATTTTGACTTGATACTAGGGCAATGTATTTCTGTAGACGGAAAGAATATACAGCCTCAGTATAAGCACCTCTCATGCACACCAAAGACTCAAAAACACCATTTGTCTAACTAGGGCTACAAGGAAAATCACATTAATGACTGACAGTTATATATAGTCTGTGTGTAGGGCAGTCTCAACTTTGAAATGATATGCATTAATGATAACTGCCTCAGCAGTTACCCCCAAAAAATCAGAAAGCAAGCTATAACCAGAGCACTGTTAGATAAGAGGTCTTAATTTTATGATTGTTGACAATTCTTTTGCATCCAATACTTTTTCTCTTTATGGCTTCACTGTGGTCTGCATTTTTCCTTGTTAATCCTAACATCTCTATCTGTTTCTTCTATGATTCCTGTCAGTTGGCCTTATGACTTTTAGCTTTCTCCATTTTCAGATCTCCACTGTAAATGGATCTTCTTTTTCCCTTTTGTCTGTTTCTCCTAATGGCTCTGCTGCTTAACTAAAAATACTATTTTAACATTAGAGTTAACAAAATTGACCACAAAGCTGAAGAGCGTTTTCCAAGTAAAAGATGGAATTCTTAGAGAAATATAATGTACCTTCAGTAAAGCTAATTTTTTTTTTCAGCTGTTATGTTCTACTCCAGAAATGCAATAGGAAGTTAGAAAAAAGTTTTTATTAACTTAAAAACTGCAGTAAGATCTTTGGATCCATTAGAGACCAAGTATGACTCTTTAAAAAATTAAAAACACAGCCACTAATAAGGAATTTAAAAGAGAATTTGACATGAGAGTTTGTACTTTGTAGTCATTTTGATGGCATAAAAGATACACTAATTTAGTTTAAGGAAACATTATTGAGTGCCTGCAACTATTAAGTCATAAATCTTAAGTGACTACAGTGCTTCCAAGTAGTTCAGGAAAGCTGAAAATACGTTCTTGTACAGCACATTATCATATCTGATGACACAGAAATGAGAGGAGTGTGAAGTAATAATGGCAATAGAGACAGAGTGATCTGGATTACTTTTGAAGGTGTGCTGGTACTGGCAGGGATGGAGCTAATTTTCTTCACCATAGCCAGTACGTGGTTCTGTTTTAGGTCTGTTTTGAAAACAGTGTTGATGACAGAGGAATGTTTTCCCTGCTGATGGGCACTTACACACCACTGCTCATCACCCCAACCCCAGGGTTGGCTGGGGGAGGCTGGGGGAGCATGAGAGGCTGGAAGGGGACACAGCTGGGACAGATGACACTCAGCTGACCAAAGGGACATCCAAGATCATATGTTCTGCTCAGCATATGAAGCTGGGGGAAGAAAAAGGAAAGAGAAGAGAGGTATCTGGAGTTGTGGTATTTGTCTTCCCAAGTACCAATTACGCATCATGCTGATGGAAAGTAGTGAATGAATACTTCCTTTTACCTGTTATTATTTTTCATATCTCTTTACCAACTGAACTGTATTTATTGCAATGCATGAGTTTTCTCACCTTTACTCTTCTGATTCTATCCCCATACTACCAGGGTTTGGATGAGTGAGTGAGTGAGTGAGTGAGTGAGTGACTGACTGACTGACTGACTGACTGACTGACTGACTAAGGGGGTGAGCAGCTGCTTGGGGCTTAGTTGCTGGCTGGGTTTAAACCACAATAGAAAGTGAATTTAACCAGTATGTTTGTAGTATAATTTTATAAAACCATACATCAAATTATACACATAGGACTGAGGGTGCAAGACATAAAATTAGATAACATGCCCAGGAACACGGTAATAGTGAAAAGGATTTAGATGTAAGGTAGACAGTCACCTGCAACTTCAAGAAGATGTCCTATGAAGCCATGTATTATTCTTTGATAGTTACACAGTGAGACAGCAAGAAAAGTGGGTTACCACACTTTTTTTTAATGACAGCAATGATGCTATTATTGGAATGCTATATACATCTTCCTAGTTCTGATGTTTCAAAAAGGATGCTCTTGGAAAATTAAGTAATGAATTGTTCCTGCTTTTTTTTGTTTTCTCACCCAAGTGCTGGAAACTCCATTTAAAGTGGTTCTTAATAAACACAAAGAATTTATTTTATCTAAGAGAGGGTGAAAAGATGACCTGATTTTAGCATGCAAGTAACTCAACAGAGATTATATTTTTGGAGGGGAGTAGAGAATGACCTATAAAAGTAAGTACAGAGCAAGTTAAACATGCAGCTACAAGGTGTAAGATTTTTAGTAGTTACTCATTAAGACTATGCTCTGACATCTGTGACTCTTTTACAGATCTGATCTTTTATCTTATATATGCATCTGTTACTGAAGACCTACTGCATCTTAGTTGGAATTTCTGGGCTTGTGATTGTAGATTACCAATTGTACTGACTGTTAGTGAAACAAAATGGTTACACAATCCTCTGCCACATATGTATAGCGAATCAATCAAAGGAGTTCAAATCTTGCTTCTGGCTCCCGTGAGTCTAAAGCAAGTGTGTGTCAGGAACTCCATTGAAATGTCAGCAAGAACTACGACCTGTGAGAAATAAACTTTTTTCTGCTGTTAACTGCCTTCAAATTCTTTGAAAGGGAGTTTCAGTGTCTGCATTTAGGTGCTGTTTTAAATATAAGTATATTCTGGATAACTCCACTCTAAATGCACACATAAATATCGTTTACTATAAATAAAATTAAATTAAATATGCAAAGAAGTAATGTCAAAAGGAAATTGACAAGGAACAATTCAATAAGACAGTGTTTTGATTTTTTTCCCACTTTTACATTTATAAGAAGGTAAAAAATACCATTGAAAAGTAATTTTTTATTAGTTTTGGAGCAAAACCTGGAATATTTAATAGAAAAGAATCTCTGTGTATAGGTAGAGATGGTTTTAAAACAGAGAAAAATGATTTTATGTGGTTGTTCTGCTATTTCTATGAAAGATAAAGATCTTTAAAGGAAAAAAGGTTTCTGATAGAAGCAAGAAGAAAGTTGGTTTTGTTTTCATAACCTTAGTGCTGTTTAAAATAAATAAGGCTTATGTATTGATTCAACTGAAGATCCATCTCAGTCTTGTTACAGACACCCTGGTCAATTCCTATACAGATCAAGGGCTTGACATAAAACAATCCACAAATAAAGCAACTAAAAAGTAACCAAAATGTAATACCAGGCTTATTTAAATACAATGTTTGAGCCTGTTAGCAGCCAATTAATGTTTGTCCATAGGACACTGAAAAAAAATAACAAAACTTCTAAATACACACTTAAATTTAGGAATATGGTTAATTATACTTTTAATCTGCAAAGCATTCAGGTGGATGCCCATTACCAGTGAGGTGCAAGAGAACTCACCACCTGCCTGTGTATTTTGTTACGCAGCAACTTTACTTTTAAAATTTTCTTTTTTTTTTTTTCTTATGAACAGTGAAAAATATCTTTTTTTTTTTTCTTTCCTATTCAGCCACTTTCTCTCAGTTAACCTAGCACCCTTTGACTTATGGATGACAGGATTTAACAAGGATTTTCCAAAACAAGCAAAAGAACCTAGATGAGAACTTTTCGATTCAGTATTAATATTTCATTTGATTGCTCTGTATTTTTCTCCTTGTCTCTCCCCCAAAATTTACAGGTTAATCAAATTAAACACTTGATGCAGTGTAACTAGAGCCAGAGTTGGTACGAAAAGGAGAAATAGGGTAAACCTGCTCAATACTATCATTACATACTTTACTTTTAATTTAAACTTTCCTATTTGGATCAATTTCCTTGTAGCACACATATTCACAACTACATAGAAGAAAAATAATGACTTAGAATTTTGTTTCATTTTTTTAATCTAAACACATACACAGACATTCAAATTGCTCCTATCCTTCCCTTTGTATTGTAACTTTATCAGGAGATTTCTGCTACTTAGTGCCTGCCTGGAGGCTCCATGGGTCATAGCCTGTTTTATTCACAGTCACACTCACACAAACAACTTCTACCTGTTAGGTGGCAAAAGAGAGATGCATGGCTCAAGCCTTAGGTTTATTTTTCCTATTAGAATGTGGGATAAATCTTGTGTGTGAGCCTTTCAAATGTTGAAGCAATCTAAGACTTTTTTCTAGGGCTTGACAAAGTAACAAACCAAGCTTACAAAGCGGTTTTGGCCACCCTTGTAGTTCCATTCATTGAGAATATCTACTGAAAGAGTGGAAATAGTTTACACAATGTATAACATGATCCAGGCTATCAGCATGTTTGAAGTCCCAAACAAGATCAAAGCCATTTCACATGGTGCAGTCAATTCTTGAAATTTTTGAATACTGAAGAAGAAGTAGCAGCCAGGCCTAGTAAAAGCAGACCACATGCTCAATGTGAGAGGGGTTAACAAACAAGCACCTTCCAGAACTTTTGTTCTCTCTCACTGTTCATTATCATGCAACATCCCTGTTAAGCAAAAAAGGGGTCAATGTTATGTCATGCTTGGCCAAATGTTTTCAAAAGACAGACATAAAACAGTAGAATGCTTTCACTTTTACAACAGTTTTATCTTCTTATATATCAGTTCATCACCAGTCTGCAGTGGGAGCAAATGAAAACTACAGGAGACAATGTTTTAAGAAGGCAAATACCACAGGCGTGTAGCAAATACACCTAATAATGTAAGCTCAAACTGAGAGAGCAGACACCCTAAACTGAGTCTCAAGGTCCTCAAGAAAGCTGAACCAGTATAACATCTCACAGAATCACAGAATGTTTAGGTTGGAAGAGACCTCCAAGATCATCCAGTCCAACCTTTGATTAATATCACAGTCAACTACTAAACC
>JAAWXA010000005.1:53147258-53310525 GCA_038090715.1 Florisuga fusca | reverse complement strand
ATTTCCAGGGTTAAAACCAGTCATAATGAAAGATGTATTTCTTCGCAACATCAGGATGGAAAAATCACTCTGACTCAAAAACCTAACAATGGCAACAGAATCAGACACTAGCATAAAACCAAATATAATTGGACTGCTAAGTGCTGGAAATGAGGAAAAGGTATCTCATGAAAATACACAGTTTTTTTCCACTTTGATTGAGAGCAGGGGGCAAAAAAAAAAAAGAAATGGAAAAAAAAATTTAAAAAGCAGTTTTTCCAGTTTGGTAATGGAGCAGATACTGACAATGTCACTGCACAAAAACATTCTCTGGCCATCACATACAGCTGCTGGTTTCTTTTTTGCATTGGGGACATTTGTTTGATTTTCCTCACGAAAAGCAGAAGCCCATAATAGCCTCTATCCTGTCCTCTGAAGGGCTCTTTTAAAAACTGCACAGGAATAGTTTTGAATTGAAATGGAGAGGGTGAAGACCCTGGGTGTATTTCTTCTCATCTGATTAATGTGGATAAAAACATCTGATTCACAACTGTATAGCGTCTAACAGTTTAGGGACAGTAAGCCACAAACCCTCTAAATATAATCCCGTCTTGAAATAGCAACTTTTCTTTCTTTTTTTTTTTTTTTTCCCCCCCCTCGGTCCTTGTACTGGTATTTGCCAGGCTAGTTTCTCAACTGATGCATATCACTATACCTGTACTAATACCAAACATGTTGTGCTATTTACAACCTTCTAAAAATCTGACCCCTCTCTGCTGTCCTGTAAACATATTTGTGGTCTCTACAGAAAGTAATATTCTTTTATATACACACAGATGGAGGCATGCTGCTCCCACTAGTTCATATCTAACTCTCTTTTAATCTTGTTTATTTTGTCTTCACGGTACCAAAGCAAGCTGCACACCCAGCAACAAGCTTACAGTAAACAGCTGCATCTTATTTTCAGTGGATGGTGCTTCACAGGGCATGTACTAAACCCCCAAGAGATCCATGAAGACGGCCAGGTCTGAATCTCTACAGTTCTAATTCTGGGGTGCCTGTTAGAGGAATTATGCTTAAACTTGTCTGAGTGCAGCTGGAGCAGACACAGGACTCCAGGCAAGAATGGGAAGGTGCAGTGCATGCTGACAGCAGTGACCACCCAGTACCCTGTCTCTCTGCTTCCCCAGAGATGATGAAAAGTTGTGTGCTCCCTTTCCCCACATGCCAAAGATCCAAATAGAGGTGAGGAGGACAATAACTTGTGTGCCCTGCTCTCTGCAATAAGCAAGGACAGAGGTTTCTCCTGCTTGTCAGACTCTGAAGAAGTCCAGGTGCTTCTTCTCATTTTCAAGCCTACCCACTGAGCTATCCAGCCAAGAGGAAGACCCAAAAAGCCTTTTAGCAAACAGATGAGGAAGGTCCTGGAGGTGAAAATGTTATATACTTGGAGATAATAAAAGGTAAAAACCGGAAACAAAACACTACCATGACTTGCTCCAGCCAAGTTTTCTGAGGACACTTGCCTGGAAGCGTCATCTCTACAGTGTATTCTGGAAGTGTGATGGAGAGAACCTGGCTGGAGACAATACAGCAATTCAACAGGGTCAGTTGGACCTGTGTCTCCTCTGGGTTCCGAATTCCAAGCACAGTGCTGGTGCCAGACCACTTCCAGCACCTAACTTTGTATTTCTGCTCCACGCCACAGCAGTTTGCACCAAGCTAGCACAGAAATGTCCAACACAGCAGTGCATTGGCTTTCTCCCTCCCATTCATGCTGTCCCATTCTGCTAAGAGGAGCAGATTCCCTGTGCAATTCCCTAAGGATTCCCTACGCAATCAAGACAGATGAAGATCAGAGCAAACTCAGAGGCATCCTCAAGTACAACACCCAGAGCCACCAACATACTGCAGTAGGCCCAGATGGACCAACTTTGCTCTCCTCTTAGTGGCTATTACAAGGTCACAATGCCTTGAGATTTTGACTGGTGTTCCAAAAAACCTGGAACCACACCTGTTATTTAGAGCACCTTTTCTCAGATAGCTCTCAGATAGCTCTCACATGCTTTTATAAACTTTAGTAAATGAGTGTATAAATCACCCTGTCCAACATCAAAGTACAGCCATCTCTGGGATGATACAGAGCAGCTGCTATAAAATCAGACCACAGAACAGGGCCATAAAACATGCTGTGTCAGGTGACTCAAATGGCTGGAGGAAGGAAGAGGGAATGTGGTGAAGAGCATTTTGTAGTTCTAATTACCTGATTATAAATTTGGCTGAAAAGGTTACTGTGTTTAACACTTGCATATCTTTAAATCAAAGCAGTTTTCCACCACCTGTCAAAACAACCTGACTGTACCAATCACCATGTTTTGGTCTTTGAAAGCCCTTCCTTTCTGCAGAGCTGCTTGATAAAAGCAAAGATGACGTGCTGAGCAAAAAAAATAACCTACTAAAATTTCTTAGCAAGTGAACTGATTTGATAACTAACTGTGAGCCTACAGCTGCTGTGCCCCTTCCCTTCCTCTTCCTTGCATGACAACTTAACATGGCATCTATATATTCCCAGTTTCAAAATAGCTTCTGCTCCTCTGACTTGCAAACCATTTGCAAAGATCTTATTTTCTAGGCTAAAAGTAGTTAATTACAGTCACTAAGAGACTTAAATGCTGAATCCTTTTCCTTATTCTGCGATGAGGTCCTCGAGCAGTGCATCATCCCCCCTGCTTCAAATCATCAACTGTTTATAATAGGAAATTTGTTGAAGGATGGGGCTGCACAGATTAGATCTATGAATTTCCTGGTATCAAGGACAGCAGATGAATAATTACACTTCTCTTCCTCTTCTCCTTGGTCACAGAGTCATACGCGCATCATCTAAAGCTAAACCTGAAAAGTGGAAAAGTATGGGGTAGTGTTTTGGAAGGTACTTCCAATCCATATATGACATGAGACAGCATAGTTTGGGATAGGGCCACCAGTTTGAGTTGAGGCACCACACAGACTGTGTATAGTGCTGACCTGCAATTTTTTTTCATTTCATCCGAGTGCCATCTCTACCCTGAGTTCTAACTTCTCTGCTACAAGTGTCCCCAGGTCCACAACATCTCCTAGATACTGAAAAAGCTGAATTTATTATCAAAATATTCCTGTAGAGAAGAGAAACAATCATTAAGCATTTGCATTGTATTATTATTGAAATACTAATAGTGAGTGACAGCTCAGACAGACTATACACAACATAGGGCCCATTTAGTTATCTAGCTTGGATCTGGAGAACATTCATATGCAAGTCTCTTCCACTGGCTCACACTGCAGTCTCCAAGTGCACAGCAAGGGCTCCTTTAACTGGAACCAAACCAGGAGATCAGCCCAACTGCTAAGGGCAACTCACTGAACAGGGCCAGACTTGAACGCACCCAAAACAAACTCCTGAGGTGTGCACAGTGGGCACCCAACAGTCCTCACTACCAGGAGTGCTAGATCACAGACCTGTGTCTATGGGAGTACACAACTTGTTAACCTGGACAGCTATGTGAGTGTGTGAGTGGTTTCCTGATGTAAAATATCTGTATGTGAACGGCCAACTAATGGTTGCCTGAAGTCAGCTTTCTATGCATCTATACAAAGAAGTTTATTAATTCATACCCCCACCTACACAGAGATAAGAATGACATCGTGTACCTGTCATACTGGGTATCTCTCCCAGTGATGTCACTTTGGTTCCTTAGGGTTTCAGTTTTCAGGAACTGGCAAGGAGATGAACCATATTTTCCTCGGGGCTGCATAATAGGGCTTTCTGTGTGCAACTTTGCCACCAGTATTAGCCAGTAAACTGCACATAGTCGGGCCAAGCTGCACCTTCACATCTTTGCAGGCCTTCAGGAAGTCAGTTGAACTAACCAGACTCAAGGGCATAATTAGGTCTGCCATATTTTGAATGAAACAAGTAAAATACACCCCAGCTGGAGTGTTGTAGAGCTAATAACCTAAGAGAATAACCCAAGCCCTATGGGTCAGAAAATAACACCATCAACGGTTCCATTGTATTGAGTTAACTCACACCAGAGGTATGAAGCACGCACCGAGAAAAACCTCTGTGGATCAGATTGCACAGTCCTGACCTCCACTGCTGTCCTCCATATGCACCCTCAAAGCAAAAGCAATTGTGGACAGAGAACCCCCATGCTCAGAACCTTGCCATGCAAGACAAAAGATGACATTTTCGGTATACACAAATCCTGGCTTTTATGTTTGCACAAGCAAAAGGAGGGAAATGGTGGCTTTTGAATGGGCACAGTTTGCATAGTCAAGCACTTTCTATTACTAGCAAATCAGAAAAGTATATAACTTTTTTCTACTTCTTAAGAACACCACAGAAAATGGAATGAATAAAAAGCATGCTGCTCTCAAAATTGTATAGTTAAGGCTTTCAGCATGCAAATCCAGCAGCTAAAATCCATGGCAAGACAGCCATGCCTGGTGTCATTTTATTCCCATTTGCCTTGTGTTCCATTGTAAAAGAGTTCATGAAAAGAAAAAGACCCTTGATCTGAATTCTCATAATTAACAACTTGCGTAGAGTGTAGGGTGGAAAAATGGCTGCTGCGTGGTCTGCTAGGTACACAAAATATTGTCAAATGTTATCCAGGAGAAAGAAATGCACTTGGTAAATATAGATAATTAAGGAGAAGTAATTTGAACACAGTATAAGAGACCTAGAAATTGTAGATTTTTTTGAAGTATACACATATATTCTGCTGCTGAGGTATGAACATTTAAAGCAAAACTTCATGGTTTTCTCTCACGGTTTGTGAGAATGCTCTTTGTGTCCTTAGACCAGTAAACAAAATTGACCGCAAAAAAAACCCCGAAAATAAAACATCAGCAATAAAGGTATCTAGACAAGAGGGAAAAACTTAAAAATGTGTAGTTTTAGAGTCTGGTGACAGCTGGTTTATTTCAACAATGTAAAATATTTTGCAAAGGTTAAGCTTTCACTATGACACAAAGTTTCTGGGCCCTCTCTTCAGTTGATGTAAAGTGACATTACTTAGCAGTTTCCAAAAAAAACCCCAAACCTGAATAACACAGACTAACTTTGAGTGTTTTGACTGCAAATACTAACAAAATGTTAATAAATATTAACAAAATGTTTATATGTGCATATATAATCGAGATAGATAGAAGCCATGCAGGTGCCCCAAAAGGCATGGTGATATTCATGTTGCCTTGCTCCCTGTACCAAGCTCTGTAGAAGCACATTGTACTCACATGTTTTGTTGAGAACTCATCAACCTCCTGAAGCACTTTCTCCTGGCACTCTGGATGTGTGGCTAGCAGGTACGTGGCAAAGGCCAGCGTGCTAGTGGTGGTCTCATACCCCGCGATCAGGAAAAGGAAAGCTTGGCCTGCTATCTCATCCTCTGTTAACGTCTTCTGAACCTTTACAGATAGGGCCCTGCCAGCAACAGGTGCCTTATTCCGCTTGGAAGCAGCAGATGGACTGATCCCACCAAAACCCTCTGGTGACAGGGAGTCAGCTGAGTCACGGCAGTCGAGTATCCACTGAAGAAAATCCCTGCGCCTCTGCAAAATACAGGATGAGAGGAACAACAAAAAATGGGTCACTCATGGGGAATGGAAGGAGAAAGCTGCTTCCTATTTATACTGCCCCCTTGGCTCCCACAGAATGACCACCAAATTTCACCAAATGCAGACACATCTATAAATCAGCTGGAAATGCTGTAAGTAGGAGCCAGTCACCACTTGCTTCCCAGTGGGATGAGACTGACCTTCCCCCAGTAGGTAACAGGTACATATTTTCACAGAGAATTCCTAACAGACACCTCCATACAGAGCTGTTTTCATTCTCAAGGTGAATTCCTGGCACTTGCTGGAAGGAGACTGACATAGTCAATGCACAGTCCCATGTGCACCTATCAAGTGGAGGTGACATTACTCATGCTTGGATAAATTGGCCCACCTGCTTAGAGACACTGTCCTCATTTGTTCACCTGGCCCAAACCATGAGAGTCCAGCTTAGTTTAGGGCTGCATCAACAACAGTTTCTGTGCTGGTTTAGTAAAACAGGACTAGAAACTGATTTCTTTAAACTGGTGCATCTCTTTAAGTATCTTAAGTAGATATGCATCTTATGCATCTTAAGTAGAGTTATGAACACTTGTACCAACATAGCATTTTAAAACATATTTTTTAAAAACATATTTGTTACACATTACAGCAATAAGCATTCCTGTTTCATAAAACCTGTTTCAGTGGCTTGTCTTTCAAAAGGCCCACAGAATAATTTTGTTATGAAAACTGCTTTCTTGCACACTACTTTCTGACAGAAAAACTCTAATAAACAGACCTACGGACAAGAGTGAGTTGACTTCAAACCAGTCTGGACAGCAAGCTTGATTAGGCTTTGAAATATAACACAAAAAGTTTGAATTGACTTTTGGGAGAGGGTATAATAGAATTGTGCTGAACCTGAGTTATAAGGCTACATGATTGATTTTCAGTTCCTCAAATACCAACATCTATAGCTCAAGGACTTAGGAGCAACTGCAGTACCAGAACATGACAACTTGCGCAGTAGGATGGACAAAAGAAGGGACCAAAGCTTTCTTCAAAAGAAAAAAATTATGTAAAGCTGCATTTATGTGTTCAAATAAATAATTTGAATTATTTCTTGGATCTGATGATTGAGAGATGAAGTACAAAAAGGGAAAGCCAGAGAAAAAGACAGGCAAAGGAGATAAGAGTAAGGAAAGACTAAATAATTATAAATGTCAAAGGACTTAATCTGATTTTTTTTTTCTTAACATGACATGGCAAATGACAACAGCAAGACAACAAAAGAGGAGCAATACTTAGTGTCCTGTGCTTAGCTCTGCTGACAGCAAACTGTTCTGACCAATCTATAGATAGAGAGGAATCCTTATTTTGAGGTTTGTGTAATACATGGGATTAGCCCACTCCCTCCCTCCACTCCACAGAACCTTTTCCTTATTCACCTTGAACCCATGACTGTAGCTCATCTTGGACCCTGGGACACCCAAGAATCAATGCTCCAGATCATTTCCAGTGCTGGTCACTGCATGCTGATGGGCTCCACAAATTAGCCAGTAAAACTGTGTTACCTCCAAGGCATGGGACACATACTTTTCCCACAGTAAGTGAAGGTGAAAAAAGCAACATCATACACATTATGCTCAGCAGATGAGCTCCAGGTCTGAAAGCATTGCCTTGTGCCCAGACTTAGGCAAAATTTCTGTTTTCAAATTGGCTGTACTTCCTTGGTCTCTCATTTCTAATACAGCAAGCCAAAAGTTGCAACTCCTCTGACCCAGTCTTCCTTCTCCAGTGCTACAAGATACCTCTGCTCTTTTCATCACAGAATTGCCATGGTTGGAAAAGACTTCTAAGATCACCATGTCCAACTATCAACACCTCCCCACTAACAACAAAATTATATATATATATATATATATATGTGTGTGTGTGTGTGTGTGTGTGTGTCCACTAGAGCATGTCCTGAAATGCCTCATCTACATGGCTTTTAAATCCCTCCAGGGACGGTGACTCCACCACCTCCCTGGGCAGCCTGTTCAGCACCCAACTAGACTCTCAGTAAATTAATTCTTCCTGATACCTAGTCTAAACAACTTCAGGCCACTTCCCCTGGTCCTTTCATTATTTACTTGAGAGAAGAGGCCAGCACCCATCTCCCTACATCTGCCTTTCAGGTAGCTGTAGAGAGCCATAAGGTCTCTTCTCAGTCTCCTCTTCTCCAAATTACACATTCCCAGTTCCCTCAGCCTCTCCACAGAAGACTTGTTCTCCAGACCCTTCACCAGCTTGGTTAGGCCAACTTTTATATTAAAACCCCCCAATAAAACAGTCCAGTATGTTCATTAGTATCTGTGTAGACTAGTGTAGTATAACAATAAACTGCATCTGTAGAGATATTTCCTAAAACTAGTTATCATAACCTGAATGACCTTCATATCCTAAAAATGTATAACTGCATTCATATTCAGTGGTGGTGTAACACTGCAACATACTAAGTCCAAATGGTGTAACATTTGATATATTTCTGCATTCCTCCTTCTCTAGCTATGAATTTTCTTGTAAACAAACCCATTGCTCTCTGAGGGTTTGCAGTTCCCAGTCAGGAGCTGTTAGCTGAGTCTGGTCTTATATTTAGCCAATGCAGTCTCTGGAGACCCTATAAGATGTTTCTCCAGCCTTACAAAAAAATCAGGCCCTGGCCTTATACAAAGCCTCTGGTTATGGCTATGACAGTAAAATAATAATCACAATTGGATAAAATTTCATTCATGAGAATTTTCACTGAAAGCAAACTTAACGAATGCTAGCACAAGTAAGTATTCCCAAGAACGTGCTATGAAATGCCTCTGTGGCCATTTTGAGGAGCTCTTTTTATTACCCACCAAATTATTATTATTTGGCTAGGAATTTAAAAGCTTCTCTTGGTACAGAATCTGTTTATAAGGTTGTCCTATCAAGAAACAACTAGATACCTTATCTGTGCCACATAATTTGTTCACAGGTGAGTAAGGGGTGCTCAGAGCAATGGCTTCATAAAAAATCCTTACAAAACCCACATTGATTTGGAAGAAGTATGTGAATATCAGAGGAGGGGAAAAAAAGCATAAAATTAACAAGATGCAAGCTGTTTTCAAGATAATTCTACACAGTAGAAGGAGCCATATTTTAGTAAAGTATCTCTTATGTTTCATTCTAATTCACCTTAGACATCAGGATAGAATGCAACATAAAAAATCATCATCAAGTGAGAGAAAAGATTTCCAGGGTTAAAACCAGTCATAATGAAAGATGTATTTCTTCGCAACATCAGGATGGAAAAATCACTCTGACTCAAAAACCTAACAATGGCAACAGAATCAGACACTAGCATAAAACCAAATATAATTGGACTGCTAAGTGCTGGAAATGAGGAAAAGGTATCTCATGAAAATACACAGTTTTTTTCCACTTTGATTGAGAGCAGGGGGCAAAAAAAAAAAAGAAATGGAAAAAAAAATTTAAAAAGCAGTTTTTCCAGTTTGGTAATGGAGCAGATACTGACAATGTCACTGCACAAAAACATTCTCTGGCCATCACATACAGCTGCTGGTTTCTTTTTTGCATTGGGGACATTTGTTTGATTTTCCTCACGAAAAGCAGAAGCCCATAATAGCCTCTATCCTGTCCTCTGACACTTGCATAGTTGTGTTACAATGGCCTCAGAAACAAGTTCCCTCTTCAAAAGAGTGGTGTGTCAATGAGACAGACTCTTGTTTTGCCCTTGTACAACACAGAACCCTTCATAAAGCCAATGAAAATTGAATGGAAAGATACTATTTGAAAAAAATACATCTAATTTGAATGCAGTATGGAACAAGGTGCTTGTCTAACTTGGTGGTGACAAAGACATCCCTTCTGAAATATATAATAAGACAAGCTCTGCTTTCAGCTTCCCCAAGACAGACACCTTGCAATATATTTCCTGACACCGGTGTTCTGGGCCGTATCATTTCTCTCATTAGTCTCCTTAAACATCACCTGGCCATGCAGAGAAATCGCTCTGCACAGAACCGTAACGAGCTACGTGCTGCACGTTGGGAGAATAGATCTGTGCTATACTGGGGAAGGCCAACCTGGCAGCATCTATCACTCCTCCTCAAATCACTGCTTCCTCAAATCACTGCTTTTAAGTTTTGCACCTGTCGGAAGGGGAGATGTATCGCTCACACACGTGATGTACCATGACTTTTCTCACAGTAGGCAAAGGTCCTGGGGGCTGGGAAGGGGGACAGGAAAAAACTCCATCTCTTTCCATCCTAAACAGGGCACTGTGTTTTCATATCCAAGACTGACATACTGGCCAACATTTGGGCAAATTCATCGCTGCTTTGGGGATCCTGAAGACCACTGGGTTATTTTTTTGGTAGAGAGATTGAGCCATTCAACTTCTCTGCAAGGTTAAGTAAAAAATTATTTCAGGAAAACTGCCAAATATATATATCAGTTGGATTTTTGTGGTTTTAATGCAGTGACCTGTTGTGTTTTCGGCAAACTATGCCCAAATTTTGCAGTACTCTGATAGTTCAGATCCACATTTTGAATCTACAGAGCTGAGACACATAAAGCTGCAGTCTTTTTTTTTTTTTTGCCTTTAAAACACGTTATAACTGTGTAAGCTTCTTCAGCTGTAAAATCAGTACAACACATATCAAGTCTCAAAAACCTTGTGAGGAAAAGCTAATGATGATCTCAGAAAACCCTTTAAAACCTAGGATGAAAACAGATTTACACAGACTCAAAGAGTTTAAGGCAAAAGCACCATCACAGGGGGGAAAGAAGCCCAGAAGTAACTGAGCAAGTTATCCGCTCCATCCCCTTGCCATGAGGCAGCATCAGCCAAACCACCCCTGACAGCTGTTTGTCTGACCTTCTCTTGTGAACCCAGCCAAATTCCAGCTTCCCACAATCTCCCCAGGCAATCCACCCTGGCACTGAACTGTTTTCGTCACTGGAAGGTCTTCCCTCCTCCAGTGAGTCACTGCAGATATTACAAATCATTACAGCTACACCTGTAACATCTGAGGCTCCACAATCTGCACATCTGCATATAAATATATGTGTGTGTATATATATATATATGACTTCAGCTGGTCTTCAGCAAACCATCTCAGCAACAGAAGAATCCTGCTGCTGAAAAATACACAACTGTTTTCACATGGTAGTGCCTCCATTCATGACGTGAGGGAGAAGAGTGCTCAGGCACCGCTGGCTTCTTTGTCAAAAATTTCACACTTTTCTGACCTTTAATATGCAAAGTTAAAAGAAGAGTGTTATTAACTGACAGAGGCATGAGCAAACCTAATTATACCAGAAAAAGCTGGGTGAAATTCTTAAAAATGGGATTTTGTTAGGAGCCCACCTGCCTTCAGCTCAAACTGCTGCAAGTGGCATTTGAGGGTTCACATCTTCCTTCTCAAAATGTTCCCACACAGTCTAGGAACAAAAATAAATGTGAATTTCAGATCTAAGAGTTAGTGAATGGAGAGGAAGCAAAGAACTGTTTCTAGTCGAGATGAGCTTAACACAGCTCATTACTGCTCCTGTAGAAGGATGCTGGTTTTAATCTTTGGTGTGTGGACCTGTTACCTGTGAGCTGCCGAGATCCTAGCTAGAAGCCTAACTTGGCTGAAGTGGTACGTAGAATGAAGACATACTACAATTATGGGAGAGTCAAAATAAGGCACACACCTATTTGGTTGATTCATTAATTATGTGGTCTCATTGAAAAATCTATGGCTTGCCTAGAGAGCTGGAAACCCTCCAAGTAGTTCTTCAGTGTAAAGCCAAGGGATTGTCTGCAGCCTGCTCCATTTACACCCCTAATGAACTGATCTCTGTCTCTGACTTTGGGGAGTTTCCTTCCAAGACCAGGCTGAGCAGGATGAGAAAGACTAAGTTTCCCCATGACATTCAGTCTAATGGCAAACAAGTGCCATGTATTTTGTAGCAGCTGGTTGGCATCTTTGCCATGTTGGGCTGGCAGCCTCAGCCCTGGGCACAGCACAAAACAGCATAACCACCAAAACACCCTTCCCATCACATGCATGCTCAAGGAAGGCCCAGAAAATGAACCAAAATGCAATGGCTACAGAGTCTCATCCACCTTTCCCAATCACTGCATCACGGTGAGCAAGAGTCACTGGTAGCTCCTAACAGTGGCTGCAACCTCCTGATTTTGTGTTTTCAAAACATTTAGGGTAACAACACTCCAATAACAAGTCCTGGCACTAGCAGAGCACAAACCATAAACACTGGATTTGTGCATGTGGCAGCTGAGCTTCTCCTGCCCCACACATTTTCCTGCTTAGAGGTGGAGGAATGAGGTTATCAGAATACACAATGGGCAAATACAGCAAGGAAGGAACAACTGGGCACAGGGGAAGAACAGCTTTGCTCAGGCCCCCTTCCCCCTCATGCACAGCAGTGTGTGAAACAGGCACTGACTCCAAAATCAGCAGCAAGCTGATCACCCTCCCAGAGCTTATCAGGCCTCCCAGTAAACCACCCTTCACTCCAACCTTCCACAAGTCTCAGGAGGAAGGGAGGATGCAGGAAGAGAGTATTTTAGGCTAAGTGTTTGACATGCAAAAGCTTGACCCTCTGCAGACTCAAATTGCTGACTAAAGGCTGCTGGTGTAGGCAGCCCTCTCTTCCTTTTCTGTTTGCCACAGATGTGGCAAATTGTATTTTTTTGTTGTTGTAAATTTTAAGCAAATTGTACCTGCTTAAATTTAATTCCTGATTAATAATCAGTTCTGGTTTTAACAGCTGCCTGACATTCAAGAAAATGCCCAGGAATCTCAATATTGCTTTTTTATCCTTTGTTTTTCCTGCCCCATATGCTCTCTTTTACAGGCTTGCAAAGCCCTGACACTCACTTTGAAGAGCTATCAGGACATTTCAAGACCATCCTGGGAATTTTCCATTCACGTCCTGTCCTCCCTCGCTTCTCCCCACGGTTTGTTCAAGATTCTCTCTTTCTGCATCACATTACATACAGATTGCACAGTTTCTAAGGTGAGGAACACCCCATTATTTGGTTTTGTGATGGTCGTAAGTAATTCTGGGTAACTAAAAAAATAACTTTTTTTTTTTTTTAATAAAACAATTATGGCCGTGAGACTGATATAAATGACATGTACTGTTACAGAAAACTTTATTAACAATATGGAAAAAACACTTGTCTTTTCTATTACTCCTCTGGGCAACAGTTCTTCGGTGCTGGCAGGCAATCCCACCACTGCCTAATCCATTCATGATCACACCTGCACCCTACATTAAGATTTATCCTGGATCTTTGGCTATATTAAACTGGCTTTTACCTCAAGTACATAAATTGCTTTTACATCTGACTTGTGTGCATGAAGAGGAGGAGTACAGGTTCCTAACACATTGAGTGAAAGCAGCACTGGGAAAGAAAAGATTATTTTCAGCTAGCCTGTGACCAATAACAAATTGTGTTATCCCCCACAGTTTCATGGATGCTCAGTTCAGTTATGGGTTTTATCCAATAGATGGCTCCTTGGTAGCAGGAAGGATTCTTCCTTTGCTCTCCTTTCCTTCAGAGTTTCAATATGACTTTCTAATATTTACACAGCTATTATCTTGCAAATATAGGCATTTTGTGCACAATGATAAACACACAGAGGAAGCATGTGTGCATGAATTAAAGAACAAAAGAAAAATTAGATGGCATTTTATATATTTCATGCCACTTTGTCCTCTGCCAGTACAGGGATGCATGAAAAATTAGTCAGGCAGCCCTGTGGTCTGGAATGCTTGCTGAAGTCAAACTAAACTAAACTAAACTAAAATACAACTTCAGAAACACACGACAGCGTAACAGAATACTGGCTTTCTCCCCCCAAATATAAGGATATCTCCCATATCTTAATATATCCCTGACTGAGCAATACTTAAGCAACTTACAGGCATCATTACTCCTCTGTCAGTGAAAGATTTTTCACAAGGAAAAAAAAAATCCTATGTGTAATTATTGATCTAATGAACCAGGAGAGCTCTGTAATTGTCAGGGTGCAAGTTAAAATCATTATAAGTAACACTGCCATTGCTGAGATGGGAAATGTGAATAAGGTTTTGCTGTTTTCCAGAGAAACATAACCAGGATAATAATAGCAAAACCCAAGCCATTAATTGCATTCAGACAAATCATGCTTACCCCATATATGTGCTTGTGACTTCTCTGAATCAGAAGTTCTCAGTCATTACTATCCTGAGATCTACCTTCCATCTGATTCAAATCATGTCAAATTCTTGTCAAACACCACTTTGGAGATGGTGACCCTCATGTGGGGTGGTCAGACCAAATGATCAAGAGAAAAGTGCTAGCAGAACACCCACAATAAATAGAAGCCAGACCATGACTGTTTAAATTCCTACAGCTTAACACTTCAATGGGCCTCCTGTTAGCATCTAAAATAATAACATTCCTAATAATAACCTTTATCCTTGAAATATTAAATTGCTTTGAAAAGGGGGGTGGTGATGCATCAGGTATCAGATTACTAGAAATATATATATTTATATATCTTAAAATCTTATCAATAGCACAATTTAAGCCATAACAACAGTCAAGAAGAAAAGAAAAAAAAAGCAGAATTTCTATTCAAAGCAGAATGCAATCACTGTTTACACTTCAGTGCTCCAAAAGGCCACGCTTAATTCCATACCTCAAATTTGCTTTTTGGTAGCTAAAACTTGGGAAATTCGAACCAACTTGCATATTACTCACCCCAAAATAAGCTCTTCAGTATGCTTGATCATGGGCTATTGCACTATTGCTGACCTTTACCCCTGAGCAGACACCCTAAACCATCCTCCAGCCTAATGGCTGCTGTGCAAAGAAACAGCACATGTATAGGTACCCCATGCTTTGGTGACCCCCCAGATGGCATGAGGGCCCATTGCATGCCCAGCAACCAGCTGGGACATTCCTCTTAAATCTGTGCAAGGAGAATATTTAACCCTCGGCCAGTCCCAGTACTGGTGAAACACAAAAGCTCCATCTTTCCCCTGGTCACTCTCTTGGGATGCTGCAGCCAGCAGAACTTACCCAGACCCAAAGCCAAGGCTGCTGACTTTCACCCTCCTCCCTTTTAAGGTGCCAGGTTACAAACATGGTAAAAATCAGGACTCAGAAGTGAAATAGTGACAACAGTTTTCACCACCGAGAAGTTTTAAACAGGCAGCAGAAGTTTTGAACAGTGATATTCATTAAGCTGTTAATAATGGATTGTGGCACAAAGCAATTTATCACGTTTCCATTGTAATTAAAATCACTGAATATTTGGGCACTTGCAATACACCTAAGCACTCTTTGCTTTTGAAGCTTTACATTTTAATGTGAATTACGGCTCCCTCTCCCCAGAGAACAACTAAAAAGCCCATTTTAATTGGTATTTTTTTAATTGAGATTACATTATTAAAAAGTGTACATTTCTGTTGAAGAGAACAAGAAGGTGCTTGGCTCCTCTCTAGCCACCTCAGTCTCCCTTAGATATAGCTTGCTTATTCCAGCAGGAGGGAAACATGAAGGATAATCACTGGGAAGAAAGCAGAGAAAGCCCTGTAGAGACACAGGCTATGAAACCAGGACAAGGCTGCCACTGATGCAGGATTTCCTAGGCAGATTTTTTGGGGAAGAAGAGGAATGGTCATAATCTTTCAGGCTGCTCTGTAGCAAAAGGCAGACGGAGGAGCAACATGCAGGGATTCCTGCCTTGCTGCCAGCTGACATCGAGGGCACATTTTAGAAAGCCTCTCCTCAAGGCTTCCAGTGACAGACAATCTGTTGTTTTCTTCCATAATAAGTAACTCTAATGTTAAATTATCCTTATAAATCCAGATATGGTTATAAGTGGCTGGTGCCTTGCTCCAGCAGGCTAGGGAAGGAGAAGCAGCCCCTGGGGCAGCCAGGGCATGGTGGTAAGAAGAGAATTGCCCCAGAAAACAAAGTTGATCACTTTTGCGCATTAAGGTGGCCAAATTGACTTGCCACCAGGTTCAAAAGAAAAGCAACTTCTTGTGCCTGATATCCAAATGCTGGCCACATAAAATAGATCACCTGTTGGCAAGAAGGGCTGTCAGTGTCTCTTACAGTAGAAGTACGGATCTGGTAAGGTAAGGACACACAAGGGTAAAGGAAGAAATATCAAAGGAGTACAAAGTAGATCCCAACAGAAGAGACAGTTAAGGGTAAAACCTCCAGAGATCAAGACATGCCAACTGACGGGCAAGACAGTAGAACCAGAATGAAATATCATGGAACAGCTTTTTCATAACTGCTTCAGAAAAGGTCATGCTGTACTGCAAACAGAAGGCCACGCGTGGGGCTGAGAGGTCACTGCAGGCAAAGAGTCTCTGAGAGACTAACAGAGACAAATTTGAAAAACACCTGCTAATACCACAAGTCCTGCAATTCCCCTCCCAGTTCTGAGAGCAACCCAGGGAAGAAGGAGAGTGAACCAATAACAGATAAAAGAAAAGAAAGAAAAAAGAAAAGAACAAAATATGAAAGACAAAACTAAAGATGTTAAAACTGACAGAAAAAGGGAAAACTCTGTTATTGTAATTAGGTCAGTAGATCTGTGATTTTTTTCTAAATTAAGAATTTAGATGCTATGCTCTAGTTACATATGTCAGAAGAAAGTCTGTTTATAAAGGGAAAGTACCCAAACATGGTGTTATTCTGAATGGCAAGATGAAATGAATACTCACAGGCCCAGTTAACAGATCCCTTGCAAACGTAGATTAAGAACAAGTTTTGTTTTGTTTTGTTTTTAAATGCTATGTAAAAGAAGCTTAGACCTTATATTTCACGCTGGCATTCAAAGGCCACCACCCTCCTATGCAGAAAGTGTAACTGCAGATGATTTCATTTTATGGCAAGATTCCCTTTGTTTGTTGATTTCAAAACCCCACACCCTGGATAAAGACCAGATCACAGATTAAGCAGAATAAAAAAAAAGGAAAAGCTTTCAGTGACCCAAGGTAGGATCTTCTGAAACACTTGGGGTGGGACAGACCACAAGGCTAGTGTACAGAAGAGAGAAAAATTATAAAGACAGAAGAAATATATTGAATGTGTACAATTTCAGGGTGAGGGTTTATTTCCTTTCAGCCAAAGGGATGAATACAGAGACTGCACCACACAGGAAAGCAAATGACAGGAAGCGGGAAAAGACACGTTGGAGGACATTTACTTTACGCTGAGGGAATCACAAAGGGCAACTGTGCTTCCAGACCCAAAGGAAAATAACCCTGAAAGACAGAAGTAACAGCGTTCAGGCTGGATAATTTGCACAGGTGAGAACATGCAACAGAAAGGACAGACTATTTACTGATTTGGCATGTATCAACAGATATATGGCTACACCAGATTCTGCCACCTCAAGTACTAGAAAAGAAAGACATCTCGAGACCCTTTATTGCCTTCCCAGAAAACAGATACCTTCTCAGACACAGCAAAGTCTCACTTCCGTGACCCAACACCCAGGAACACTTCTCCAAAGACACACAGTGACCCAAAAGGTTGCAACAGCCTCGATCCAATTATTTTCTCTTATCAGAGTATCAGGAGAAATGTTAACTAACCAGGAGATAAACTTCATGTCTAAGGTCATGAAACAGCAGTATTGAGTACTGGGTATAAAAAGTATTAAAGCCTATGCCACATCCTCCTCAAACAGATGGCCTTTCAGAAAGATTTAATCAGACATTGAAATGCATGCTGCGAATACTCATTACTAGCACAGGATCAGGCTGGGACAAGTGGCCAGCACTGACGTTATTGCCTACAGGGAATTACCACAGGCATAAACAGGATTTTCAGCATTTAAACTTCTATCTGGATAACAAGCACAGGGTCTCCTTGATCTCCTTGCCATCAGAAGGAAGGGTAAAGAAAAAAATAATGGTGGGGTGGGCAAGATCTAGGTTGCAGAGGAGAAGTAAGAGACCCAGGCTCTTAAAAGGAACAACCTCCTTTTTTGGGGCTTCCTCATCCTCCGTTTTTCACCTGTGCAGGTCAAGCCACCACAAAGCTGAGTGACACAGACTGGGATTTGCTGGATCCCTCCTTCAAAGCACAATGAGATCTTGCTGCTCCTATTTTTATGGACACATAAAGCAAAATTGTGACTACTCCGTTCCCTTCAGTATCAAGAAGAGGAAAAACAGGGTATAGTCATGAGAACAGGTGCTTAAAAGAAGGTGTAAGTATGGCTGGGGAAAAAAAAAAAAAAAAAGGTTTTTTTGGAGAGAACAGGTTTACCTTTAAATTCTTTCCTCCTCCTGTTTTTCTGCAAACGCTATTTGAAAGAGTCCTTCAGCTATCTTTTGGCCTGGATTTTTGATAAACAGTCTTTTAAGTGACTGACCTTACCATATAAACACAATTTTTCAAAGTCACTAGAACCCTTGACATTACCAACAACTGAGCACATAGATTTATTTAATTTTACTCTGGCTGAAAAAGACGTTTTGGGGATGAAAAATCCCACCCTTTTCAATTAGAAGACATTTCTCATTTGCAAAGCCAAATGTCCATCTTTACTTTCCACACTGAGAAGTGAAAACAGGAGGAAAATACATGCAAATCTCACTGACAGCACTTCAGTCCTTCCTCCCTGCAAGTCTGAAGGCATCCAGTTGGCCTAGTGATTTCCTGGGGATCAATCTCACTAAAGGGAGCAACTGAACCTCCCCTGCTCTTCCCAGGAAGGGCCAAAGTTACCATTGTTTTTTTTAGGGCTTCTGAAGGAGCTCCACCAATTTTCCTGCAAAGATAATCACATTTTCTCAGTACTGTCTGCAAGATAGTTCCTTGGCAACTCTAGATACCCAAAAACTTTACCAGCCTGATCAGTTTGAACACCCTGGTTCTTTGATTTCATTTCTATCCCTCAGCCCAAGCCTTGCAAACTGGAGCACATGAGCAGTACTCCAAGAAGTCAATGAGATTGCTCACGATCACGACAGCAGTTTGAACACCAGATTGTTGCTGGAGTGGGACACATGAAACATGAGATAGGGACACGGCTCCTGTCACCCCCTGAATGAGAAATGAAGACACACAGCAGTGACTGAAAAAAAACTAAAAGGGATTGGGGAGAGCTGGAGGTTTGGGAGAAAGCGTCCAGATGTCAAGATGATTTTGTTATGGATGCTGTAGAGTTTGCTGGAGTGGGGCAGATAATAAATATGTTATACCATCTGCCTGTTCCTTGCCTAGGATTCACAAACTACTCTGATCCATTACTGAGGAGACAGTAGAATTAGCCTGTTAAGCACAAAAGGTGAATGAAAGTAAACAGACCTGGTATGTGTGTGCTGGCAGCAGGTAACCTCTAGCAGACATTTACTCTCTTTTCATTACTGCAGCACTCGTAAAACTCTGGGCTCACTGGTGTGCTGGGCTGCAGAACTGGGACAGCTGCAGCAGTAATGCAAAACTCTTCCTGCTTCCCCATCAACACACCTCAGGGAGGTGAGAAAGTCACCACTCTCGTTACTTATTCTGTCCTTGATCTCTTTTGAGCAGAGAGACTGCAGAACTGCATTTCATGATGAAAGTACCTCAGCCAGATGCTTTAGCCTAGGCCTGAAACCAAAAGATCACATTTCATAGGCCTGAAATTCATCGTTGGAAAGAACAGACGGATCAAGAAATTTCAACTGGCAACCAAAAGTAATAGAGATTTCAAGATCATCTCCATTTGAGGTTTTCAGGCCTTCCTATGTTTTAATGCTCACTTAAGAAATCCTGAGGAAGTTGTAAAATTCATTACATCTTTAAGCAAAATGGAAAAAGAAAAAGAAAAAGAAAAAGAAAAAAAAAAAAAAAAAAAAAAAAAAAAAAAAAAGTAATGGCTTGGTGTTTAAAAGAAGATGAATGACTAAAACACCTAAAACACCTTTTAACATAATGCCACATTTTTTCCTCTTAGAATCACTCCAGCTGCCCAAGAACAGATTTAACATTCAAAAGGTTTTTAACATATTCTAGAGGAATCATATCCTTCTGCTCAAAACAGCAGAGACACAAGTTTGAGATTTTAGTCCAAACCCATTATTTAGCACAAATTCATTCTATATCTTTGAGACACACATTTACTTTTCTGAAAAGCCCACTTTACATTTCCACACGACAGGGGCAGAGGATAATGACATGATCAAACTATGACAACAGGCCAGCGAAACAGAATTGCAGCATCCCTCCTACACATTTAGAAAAAACAAAAGGACCAGACTGATCCTTTGTTTTACTGACTTGATAAACCAATAAATATGGATTATTTAGTATTGCCACATGGTGTGCATACCCTTAAATGGGCACCACCTTCTTTTAGCTATAAACAAGTTTTGCTTGGTTTTCTACAAAGGCAGGAAAACTGCACACTATTAGAAGGTGTCTAATTCCTCCATCTGCTGTTTCCTTAGAATAATATTTGCTTTTTAACATCTGTACTGCATTTCCACAGTTCAAACACACACAGAGCTCCTGGAATGTACATAGTATTTAGCAAATTTTAAAGTAAGTTTTCTTAGTAATTGTATAGTTTTCCCTTGACAAGAGGAGGATCAGACTTTTTCAGGAGGATTACCTCTGCTCAACTCATTTCAAGCAGCTCTTGAATAAAATAGTTCATTAGTTCATGAAAAGGAAAAACTCCAGGGAACTGCTGGGGAAGGAAGAGAAAAGAACAGAGTGCCACAGTAATTAGGTTTTCAGATTGTCCCTTATCCTCCAGAATGCAGGTACACACATGTATGTCCCTCTTCCCCTTAGGTAAAGCATTTGGGGGAGCTCATAGAACGTTTTTCCCTGGGGATCAGTGTTCCAGAGATTAAAGTTGTAACCAGGCCATAATTTCCCAGAAAGATATTAAAAGATACCACTTCCTTATAGTACATTACTATTGCTACCCAGTCGTGAAAGGGCAGCTCTCCTCTTCACAAGCATTTAAAGAGCTTAGTTTCAGACTTCCTCAAAATTCA
The DNA here is from genome assembly GCA_038090715.1 of Florisuga fusca. Lineage (NCBI taxonomy): Eukaryota > Metazoa > Chordata > Aves > Apodiformes > Trochilidae > Florisuga > Florisuga fusca. The sequence goes on along the minus strand of JAAWXA010000005.1, from coordinate 53,289,906 downwards.
GTTTCCTGACCTTTTTAGGCAGAAAAAACAGAGGACCTCCACACACCAGGAATCACACGTGTCTGCCCAGGCATGTGTGTAGCCAAGGGAGGCAGCAGAGCCAATGACTGAACTTACCAGGGGACTGGAGAAATGATTGGTGGGAAAAGGGATGAGAAGTGGGAAAAACTGGAGGGGGTTGCAATTGTTGACTGGCAATTGCTGACCAGAGGGGAGAATCTTTTGATCTAGACCAGGCACAGTAGAGTACAGAGCATCCCAGGGCTGTACCTACTCACAGGAGAGCAGATCATCACCAGAACTGACAGCACCATAAAGCTTCTCTGTGGCTTGACATCACATGGCTCCTGGACAGTGTGATTCACAGCAGCACAGCCTTCTCTTGTTGTTACTTCTTACACCAAAAGAATCAGGTAGTCTATAGATCTCTGGCCAGACTGACTAAGCTGCCAATAGAGATGCAAATGAACACAGTTCTGGTGATACTTCCCTGGGCTTCACCACCCTCTCATTTTGAATCAGCTTGAGATCACCAAGAAACAGCTGATCATCATCAGAAACACCATGAGGTCACTATCTGCCTGGCATGGATCAGTGACCTTGAGGTACACATTCACAGCAGACAGGATGACTGGAAAAATCAGGAGATGCCAGAAGAATGTGTTGCAGGCTCTATGAATTCTCCAGTTCTCCTTGTCAAAGGGCACATATTTGAAAACTGAGTTTTGACACTGCTCTGTTGTGATTTTCCAAAAATCATGCTTTGCAATATCACAAATTGTATCATTCCAGTTGTTGTCATTACTATGGGTTACAAACTAAATTCTGGCCTTTCATCTGCTGAGATGGCTAAATTTCAACCCACAATTTTAAAAAGAAGTTTCTGTTTTAAGGGACATAAAAGACTCCTTTGTCTAGGTACCATCTTTTAAAATAGACTGGTATGTTAAGAAACAAGATACAACACGATAGAAAAACAACACTTACATGAATAATGATTTGCATACCAGATTAATAAAGTTTAAAAAATCTATCAAATTATAATTTACGGAAGTAAACAAATGGTCTAGTTGCCCCATTTCTGGAAAAATTTTGCCTAAGGGAAAAATTTAAACCTGGACAGATAATCAGGATAAGGTATTTGAACACTTAAATCCTTCTGGAGTCTTCAAAGTAGGTGTTAAGTGGTGCATTAAATTTGTGCTGTTTCTTCTGAGCAGGGTAAATTTGCTCTTCTGTAAATAGTGGGAAAAGCATTTTACAGTAATTTGAATCCATGAATAAATGTAATATATTAAAATCGCTAAAGTACGACCACTAAATGATTTGTACATAAGCCAAATGATTGGAATAGCCAGGACTGAAATTATTTGACTGACCAAAGAAAGAAAATATGTAATTAAAATGACATCTGCAGCACTCACTGATGGGATGAGAGAAGGTGACATCATGGATCTCGTAAGCTACAAGTGTATTATTAGATCCAAACCTGGCTGTAAAATTACTATCTGCCCATGGGATTATCTTTAGGCATTCAGAACCATTGTTTCATTTACTGATAGAACAGGGATGATAACAGGCTGACTTTGCTTGTCACATTGTTTTTTGGCCTTCCTTTATTCTTTGTTCACATTAACTACAGAAGAGAGGAAGACAAGCTTCAGCTGAATCATTTTCATGGAGATTTTCATTGTTTTACAATTTGTTCCAAAAGCTTTTTTTTAATTATTTTTTTTTCCCCCCTGAAGAAAAAAAAAAAAGGAATTTTAATGGTGACAAAAATCAATGAGGAGTAAAATATGCACACAATGTAAGATCTAGGAATGTGGCAACCAAAGGAATACCCATTGGCCTTAATGCAGCATGGGGAGACTGTCAGGCTTTGCTTGTAGCTCCCATTATTAGCACAAAGAACCAGTAGCTACCGGTTATAACTCAGCCTCATTAAAATTCATTGCCAAAACTCTGACTGACTTCAGTGGGTACATTTCATCATTGGAGACTTAGGACACAGGACATAATTCTCCTTCATATACAGGGCTATCTGGGACACCTAATCTCTACAGACTACATTTCTGCAGTAAATTGGACACAGCTGCATTTTGATCTGTTTCACATACCATTTTTATGTTCCTGGCAAATTATTAAGTTGCCCATATGTGTAACACGAGTCATGTGCCACCAAGCTAAACCAGTCAAAATTCTGGGAACGTGTAAGGAGACAGGCAGTTAAAAGGGAAAAAAGGAAGCTCCAGAATTTCCATTCACATTTGAAAGCTGTGTTAATGATCCTGGACTGCAGAGGGCACTTAATGTGCTCTCAGAAATATGGTCCTAAGTGTCTAACTCCCAGCCTTTGAAATAGTTTCCCTATGGCAATTTTGCACAGTAGGCAAAAGCCCAGGAGCAGGTGGGACCATAGCCAGTCATTGACTCGTGCATACACTGTCACAGCAAACATGGACCTTGTACTTTCCTCCACATTGCCTTGATACCCAGCAGCTACTGCCATGTGTTATCTCTTCCAATATAACCTTAAACTTCTGCTCCATAAACCACTGAAACCTGCAAACAGCCCAAATATGCAGAGGATACTGCCTTCTGCTCCCATCATCAGAAACTTGGTTTTCTTTGTGTTTTTCCCCAGCCATACCCATCTTCTGTCCTTTATCTGAGTTGGCACTTTGAGGGAGTGAACAACTCTAGTATAATGAAGGATTTATCCCATGATCAATTCCCTCAATGCTACTATCATAGAAACACATTGAATTTTATTAATAGTAGTTAATACTTTAACTACTTCTAACCCCATTAAATTGTTTCATTGTCCCTTTTAGAAGTGATACACGGAGTACAGTTTTCAATAAGACTCCTTCAGCATAAATCCTTGATTCCAAACTCCACACCAGTATGTCATTAAAGGTCACAATGGATCTCAGCATTAGAAATAAGTTGTCTGCAAGCAGCTTAGAAATACATCACCTCTGCTGAAAAATATTCCTCCAGAACAAAGCTTGGGTCAGGAGCCATGTTTATGAATAATGAATTGTTTTGGCCCATCAATGGTGCTTCCAAGACTTTTGTATGTAAAGAAGGATGAAGACAAAAACCTAAAGGCTAACAGGGGCAAAGACTACTAGAGGTTAGCTGGAGGAAAGACAAGAAGCATGTGGGAATAAAATAAAACAAATACAAAGATGAGAATTCGCTGCAGTAAAAATCAAAGAAAATGAGCAGGAAATGAAAACAGCAAAAATCAACAATATCTTGGAAAACCAATTTAATTTTTAAATGTGTCCTGGATGTGATCTAGGATAAACTAAAATGCATTTTCTTCTGAAAGTTGATAGCTCTGTGAGAAAAATTTGGGAAGATCCATTCTCACCTGTGTTATTATCCCATCAGAAATGCTCTTCATCTCAAAATGGTAAAACTTCTCATATTTCAATATTAGCAGGCTCTTAATGTATACATTGTAGTGTGTTTCATGTCAACTGATATGCAAAACTTGTCTCAGTTACCTTTAAAATGGAATACTCATTGATGTTCTTTATTTCTTACCACATATCCATAATTGAGTGGTTGCCTTACTTTTAGGAATATTAGGTGTAGTAAAGAATGATCCAAAAGGTCCATTCTTCAGGTCCAAAAGCAGACCTGAAGAACATTTGTATCACAGAACTGAAGCACATGCATATATTCCGAATCTATTAAAAACAGAGACTTTCATAGAAATGCATGTGCCTTCAGATACTTCATAAAATACTATTGATTAAACACAACTAAAAAAGCCATAGCAGTCTTATATCAGAAGAAAGAGAAATACACGGGTAACAAAAGATTTGCCAATAACGCGTACCATTAGTATGCATATTTCAGGCAGAATTTACTACCTTTCTCTACAGCAATCTCAGTATTAAGTGTCTGCTCTTAAGTAGACATTCAGGTCCTTTCCATTTTCAAAAGCAGTAGGAACTGCCACAGGACTATATAAAACCTGCCTCAGCTTCTAGGTAATGACTGAGTTAAAACAATCAGTGGGGGGCTCCCTTTTCTCTGGTCATTAAGGAAAAGTAGCACAGACAAAACACCTGAATTTAAAATGAGAAAAAAAAAATGCTACAGAGTGAATCCTTCCTTCTTGGTCTAGAAACTGGGTTGGAAAGTCATCCCAGATGTAACATTTTCTGCAACCTTATTTGAACAGAAAAACTAAGAGAAGCAGTCTTTCTTGTAATGTGTTAAAATCTGCAACAAGACTGAGCCTGGTTGATGGTACATAAAGCTAAAAATGAATAAAATCTTCACTAAATTGCTTTGAATGTTCAAACAGACTAAGTTGGCTTTTTCAGCTGAGGTTTATGCCACTTTCAATTTTTTCCTCAAAACGTTTGCTTATCCATATATTTATCACAGAAATGGCCTTACCTCAACTGCATCTTGCTGGTCTCTGAAGGCAATTGCATTTTTTATGGTTTCGATAAAAAAACCATTCAGTTCCTTTTGTTTCTTGTTTGGTAAAATCCGGAGCAATGGGATCATTATGAATGGGAAAGAAACTGTAAGAGATTTTAAAGGGGAAAACACAGAATCAGACTATAAGAGCATATAATGTTCCCTTCCTTTCATAAATACTACAAAACTTATCAGGTGGGATGTGTCACTTCTGTGAAACCCATTTTTTTTCCCCCTATTCTTCTCTCTGTCTTTTTCTTCCGCCCCCCTGGGCTAGTAAAGGATTTCCTTAAAGAAATTCCACATTGGCCATGACTCCCCAGTCAGACAGACGCTTTCCAAGCTTTCATCCACAACGCTTCAGGATTTCAATTCAGCTTCTTGATGCCGCAGACAAACCACAACAAAGGCAAGAATTATTTTCCCTGCCTACCCAAGCAGTTACATACAGAAGGTGGGGGATCTTGAACTAGCCTAGCAGTTTAGGCACTGATCCATGAAATTCGGTACTAGTGATTCTCATTTGCAGTTATCCATCATTAGGATATTGGTTTGCTACTTTATTTTGCTTTTCTAGGCCACAAACTGTGGAAGTGGGATGTAATCACAGGAATGGTCTCCAGTCCATGGTCTTTATAGTCAAGACTTCACCTGAGTAAAGTCTTGAATCTTAATAAACTCTTAATTGACTTATGAATAGTTCAAAACTAATAAATCACCCGTCAGAAATCTCCTGCCTTGCCATCAGGGCTGAACAGTGTGGAAATTCAGACCATATAATCTATCACCAGAAAGAGGTGGAGCAAAGAATGAAAGCCTAAACCCTACATAGACCTTCTTTAATGAAGGACATGGTCTTAAGATGTATAGAGGCACATTTTTGTCCCTTCGGAAATTAGTCATGAATCCCACTTTGCAATCAGGTTAAACATTAACCCCAGGACATTTTGGATACAGAGCTCCAGAAGGAAACAGTTCATGTGCTGCTAGTACAAGTGCAGTCTGCAATGCCAGCAGGATCAGATGGGAAACTTTGCCACTGTGCCACCTGACACCACTACAAGCAGCTCTAGGTAAGGAGATGGCAACCTCAGCACCCTCAATCATGCTGTGGTTTCCTCAGCTGTGGTTTCCTCAGCTGTGATTCTTAGTGCCCATGTATTAACAGTGCCACAGACACTGTGAAACAGCTTTTATGTCCTACGACTAAGTGGCTTTATACCTCATATTCTTGCATACCCTGTCTATTCACCTGAAAATAAATGCACTGCCTTAGTGACAGCCTGTGCTGGCACTTATCTTTATCATTTATAGCCATCAACCAAGCTACTGTTGCTATTCAAATGAGAATTTGGAAGGCTTACACTATCTGCTTAGGTTTCTCCACCTCTTTTGTTTTGTGGCTTATTAGCCCACTGTTGTTCATGGATGGGATTTCAATCTCTACCAAGCAAACCTAGTGCACAAAAACTCTACTCTCAGGCTGTAAAGGGTAGTTACTTTGTTTTAATGCAGAAGCATATCTTAAGGGATACTGTAAAAACTACAGGTCCCAGAAACCTCCCCTTCAGATCAACCTGGAGTATCACCTTCTCAGACTCTTCAGTTTCTGGAGAAAGTTGCATTAATGCTGACATGAGCTGTAGAGCATGTGGTGGCAACCTCAAGTGTATATTAGGCCTGTAGGTTGAATTCTGACCATCTTTGAAATGAAGTCTGCTATGCAGCTTCCTGCTCCTGCTCTATCGTTTCTTGCAATTTGAGAACAACTTGTAGAACATCATCATAAAGAAATAGACAAAGGTAGACTATACTCACGGATTAGAATGAGGAGAGGCTTAAACAAAGACATTTCAAAGAATGTTCTGCAATTCTTAACAAAGGGGTCGTCGGGATTCTTCTGAGAATCCACCTGAGTACCAAAAGCTACACTACCAACAACATCCAAGGTAAAGCAGTTGTAACACCTGCATTGAGTTGAAGAACGATAAATCGTTAGCTAAAAACCACATATTCATTAAAATCTTGCTTCAGCAAACATCACATAGCATTAATTATTGCTTCTGATATTCTTTTTTGCTTTTAGATTTGAATTTTGACAACAAGAGATGCTTCCATCATTCTGAAAAATGCTGGTGCTTAATAACTATCACCTCTCTGTCTACATAGTGAACGTATTTTCATATAGCTCAACAATTCCACTAAAAAATTACCAAAAACCCCACAATTTCATTTGTTATTACCTAGAAATCAAATGCAACAGGTCAGAGTTTCACAAATATTTTACTACGCATCGTCATAAAAGAGATCAGTCCTGGCTCATTTTAAACTGTAGAAACCACATCTACTACCAGCCCAGTCTACATTTTCAGTGACAAGAGGTGCTTAAGTAAAATTTTCTGTTAAGGATTTCCTTCATCTTCTTGATAGCTGCTGTGTAACATAAAATCACGGCCAAAACCAAGAGGAACTGATGCTATGTAAAATCAGTGTCTCTGCAGAGGAGCAGCAAATGCTTTGAGAACTACAAACAATTTGTGGACTACGATCTAGAAACTTCAGAACTTACTGCATCTCTTTCTTTTAACTTGAGTGAGAATGTATTTTGAGAAGGACAGTACTCAGGCCCAGTCTATCCTGTATGTATGTTGTGAAGCAGCATTTCTAAACTATAATCTTTGGGCATTGTCATGCTGATGACACCAGCGCAGATTTGGAAGATAACAGCAGTTCTGGAGAGCTAAATAACTTCTTTGCCTTTTCAACTCTTTCACAAAAAAACCTCCGCATTAATAGAAGTTGAAATGTTAAAAGAGGGGGCACTGCAATAAAACACTAGTTTCAGAGGCACTCAATCATCCACCCCTCCAATATACTGAAAAGGATTAAAATCTAAGTTTTGAGTTGTTGAAACAAAATGGCTAAAGTACAACCGATGTACAAGACAACAGGAGGCTGCAGATAGGGTATTTAAATCCCCAAAATAGCTCCCTAGGCAACTCTGGAAAACTGCAGTGCAATGAAAATCACATTTTTATATATATGTCAAACCTGCTAAAATGGTGGTATTATGAAACAACTGGAAGATCATACTCTGAGACGGTCAACATCATTCATTTATACTCTCTAAAGGTCTTTTCCAGAGTGCCTCTTTAGTGGTGAAACCCTATCATGGATCAATAGCTTAAAGACCAGGCAAAGAAAAAGGACAAATAGAAAAAAGGGAAAAGCCTAGAAGGACTGAAAAGGTCAGTTTTCATCAGAGCACTAGGCTAAATGTAATGCATCTAAAAATTTCATAGTATCTCTTCAGATGTTTAAAAAAGAGATTTCTGTGTACACACATACACTTGCCACTGTACTTGAAAAGAAATGGGTGAATTGTGGCTAAATATCTCTTTCTTTAGATGAAACAAAATTATTTGCACTGCTCCAGTCTGGGGGAAATCAGGAAGAATTTCAGAGGGCACTGACCAACCCAGCAACTGAAGTGTATACAAAATAGAGCCTATTATAAAGAATGCATTTGAACGACTCATATGTCATATGTCCTAGAATAAATTTATCTGCTCAGAGAAAAGGCTAGACAGTGCTATGAACAGTTCAGTGAAGACCTCTGACGAAAGAGCAACACAAAAGATAACTGGATATTAAATGCAGAACAAAGGGGAGAAAGCACAGCACAGAAAATATTAAAGTGTCATTTTAGAAATCAATGGTGCATTCTCATCTGTAGTACTGATCCCATCATCTCACAAAAGGCCATTAGAGGGGGTTAGGAGGAATGCAGTAGGAATGATTAAGGGCTCAAAAAAACTCATACAAAAAGCAAGATGGTGATGGACTAAAATGATTTGATACTAGATCAATTCCGATATTTGTACATTATTGGCACACTGCAGAGAACAGACTGGACAGACACTGATTCAGCTTTCCTTTCCACTTCCAGCTGTTAAAACTTCATTAAACAACAGCTAGAAATACATTAGATGCTTTTCCAAAATTACTTTGCAAGTATTCAATGGGTGCCCCCAGGAAGAAAAGGCATCTATCAGACACATCCCCTATTAAACTATGATCTCCACATTTAAGAGCCAAGGAGGAAAAAAAAAATCTTTTATACAGTAAGCGCATATTTAGAATAACTGCTGCTATTGACTTTTTCTTTTTAAATCTGCTACTAATTTCTGGCATGTTGAACATACCTCTGGATATCAAAAGCTTTGCCAGAATCTGCATAGACTTTCAAGTTACACAGCAGGATGTCGCAGGCCTGGTTTAGTAGCGGTGTCATCTAGAAAGGAACACATTGCATTGTGAAAACCATTAAAATGCTTTGGTTTGTTTTTTTAAATCAATTTTTCAAAATTAGTTTTACCCAGTAGATGGGACAGAGATATCAGAATCTGCTGCAGGTGTGGCCAAGAACTTTTGCACAGGTAAGATGAAATGTTGGGAGTAACTGCTAAAAAAATTTGTACACGCTACAGAGATGCCTTTGTCTGGCTCCAGGTCTAAACACAAGAGGCTCTGTCATTTAGCTGACCTTTGGTTCTTGCCAACTGTGGCTATATTCAGAGAGAGGTATCAAGCAAAGACATCCCCTCTCTTTTTAGTCATTCCCCGTTCCAGCAGATGATTTATCACAATCCATATTTACAGTACATTACATATAGGCTACATATGCTTCAGGGCAGAAGGAATCATATTTTCCACAGTCCCAAAGTCCTGTAAAGATAATAGCATCAGAGGTTCAGCATCTCCATCCTGCTTTCCTTCTGTCTGAGGGATTTAATAAGTACAATTTAAAAGCACCATGTATAGCACTACGGACTGCTGAGGGCAAACTGTTATTATTGCTACCTTAGGAAGTTTTTTTGAGGGGTGATGGCATTCAATTGACATTCATGTGAATGTATTCAACTAATGGTTCTTTCCAGTCACTGATACATGATGGTCAGGCACATGTACCCACAACCTGGATGTAGCCAGCAGTGCAGCTGTCTCTTCTTTAACCCTTCATGGAAACCCTGACATAGGCAACAACCAAGACCTCATGGCAGGTCTCCTTCTCTTTAACATTTTGCATAAGAAAATCATCAGGCATTTGCCTCAATTTCACCTACTAGGGAGCAGAGGAAGGGTGTAGCATCAGCAATCCAACCATCACCCTGAAAGTATCATTTTCCATAGCTCTTTCTCCATATAGACTGCCCAGAGATCCTTACAGCCTACAGTTTCATGCCACAGTCTTGCCTCAACAATTATGCCAAGCATCAGCAGACATATGCCCAGAAACCTGCCTTTCCTTCTTGAACAACTTTCTTCAGCATACGGATGTCAACAAACATGAGAACAGACTTGTCCTGCTCCTCTGACGTGCTTGATACCAAAAAAGACTTACTGCAGCATCTCAACACACTCTGAGAGCTGTGCAGCCTGCCCAGCCAAGTCCATTTTGCTTGGCACTTTTACCTCTGTGAAACTGGCATAACATTTTGTGTGTGGGCACACTGCCATCCTAACACATGGGCAAGACTATACACAGTCAAAAGGCCAATGCAGGAGCATCTAAAGTGTTTTCCAGTGGTAGAAGCCTGAATCAAGAATGTGTCTAGCTGCTCCTGAGGCCCCATACCTCTATGGGGCAGAGCACACTGTCATTATTACAGTCCAAAGCTGGACTGATTTAAGCTTTGCCACAGTCTCACAGGACAATTCTGAAGCAAGGTCAGTTATCAGTAAAAGCAGCTGTTATGTCTTTGGGAAGTGCACACCATGTTATGTGGCAGTTTTCTTCCCCTTCTGGATTTCTAAAGAAGGTCCCTTGCAGTGAGTGTCTTCTCAAATGGTTCAAAAAAATTAACATGTTTCTGTTCAACAGGTTGAACCAGGGTGAAATGCTTTAAAATCTCTGGGTCCAACCCCTCCAGTGAATTGTACCTATCCAGCAGAACACAACGAAAATCCTTATTTTAACAGGTATGATATTTTCTAATCAGATGGTGACAATTTCACATTTTTCTATTATTGCCTTATTTTGTCTTCACATCACCAAGCCTGCAGCACACAGCTGGTTGCTGTTGGTTTCCAGCAGCTGGCAGAGATGGCAGGGCACATATGCCTGGCCAAGGCATGTCATAGAACATTTGCACTTCCCAACATTCCATTGGCCTTTCAAAATACCATTGCAATTAATTTCTAGACATAAGATATTTTTATTAGTAAATCTAACCAGGCAAATTGGGAGGGGGAGGCACATGGATTTGATTTATTGTTAGGCATGATAGGACCGAGTCACATCAATGAGACAATGATTTGCATATGAAAGCTATGGGAGATATCTACTAAAAATCCTGGGTTTGGGGTTTTATTCCCTTGAGGGACATAAATTAGTCCAAGATTGTTAACTACAAAGACCGCAGACTGAAATATTCTGAAGTCCCTTAACACTTTAAACACTTTGTTCAATTGTCAAGAAAAATAGAGTTGGGGGATGTGAATTATATCAAACTTTAAAAAGCAGCACAGAAACAGACATGTTGATCTGTACTGCCTTGAGTATCACTAACTTCCTATACATTCTCATTTGCCAGTCAGAAAAAAGCTGCATAACCTGCCTGAGATTCAGCTCTTGGTGGGTAAACAAACCCCAGCTGCTCTGTGTTCAGATTGGCTGAGCGTAACTGGATGAAGAAAAATCTAAACAATATGGTCTCTGTAAATATTTGATCTGCCAGTTATCTAATAGCAAGAGTAGCCCAGAGTCCAAATTTATTTTTTTTCTGCCAAAGAAGAGCATTTGGGGTTAGGGTTTTCATGATGCCAGGGGCTTTGCTGTATAAATCCTGCCAATGTGCTGTTTGGCACATAACAAGAGTTAGATTCTGATTCTGCCTACACACAGTGCATGGGCATGTTTGCACTGTTCAAAGGCATCAGAGTCATGATCCTGCAGTTAGATATGGTCCTCACTATTTGCTATTATTATTCCCCTGATTACTAGCACCCAAACAGCAAAGTAGAAAGCAGGATCATATTTACTGTAGACAGACACAATGAAGACTTCGCTGTTCACACATAATACACAGAAGCTGTACTTGGGCCTCTTGTCCCACAAATGGAATTAAATGTAAAGATAGGAGAAGGAAAAGGATGTATTCCTAACACAAGAATTGCCTCTGTACCAGATTTCAAGTCCCTGAGAAATGAACAGAGCACAAGGAAGATGTTAGTGACAGGATTTGTTTCCATCTCTTCAAAGTGGGGCCCTGCTATTCATGGGCACAACCTACCAAAGTGAGCAACCCAGCCAGGCACTGACTTGCTCCTCAAGGATACTCCCATTTCACTTATCAGCCTTTACATTAGTGATTTGCTTTCTCTCACGTGAGCACACTTGCCTTCCTGAGTAACAACAGCAATTTCCAGAGAGCCTTCAAAAATGCCTCTGAACAATGTGCACAAGCAGAGTAAAAGCAAATAAAGGAAACTCCAATGGCTGGACTGTCAGATCTTATGTCCTAGTGGAACCTGGGAGATCTACATGCTTGAGAGTGACATTAGAGCATTTTCCTGCACCATTCTGCTGTGTTATGGCAAATTCTGCTTTGTGTCTCCCTTAGTTTTGAAGAAAATACCTCAACACAACCTCCATTTTTCAGGTTATTTAGGACAATGCTAAGTTATGGTGGGCTCTCCTCTTTAATTTCTGAATTTCTGTGTTCTGTTTGCTTTTAATGGTTGGTTAATGGAGGAGAGGCTTCCCAGCATACTGACAGGAGATGACAAGACTACTGCAGCACCATCAGAATAAATAAAAATCAATAGGTTTTCTGCTGGTGTTGGCTGTAAAAGAGAGCAAAGCTATTTATCAAGTCTGACAAGGGGTCCAGAACTGCAGGATCATCACAGGCACCACAGCTAAAACAAGACGAACAAAATAAGAAATACTAAATAGGGAATCAAGATCAGTACAGCAAGATCACTAGCATATCAGCTTGTTTCAATACATAATAGTTGAGGAGAGCATGACAGGAACACTGAGAAATGCAGCTTTTATTTAAGGGCCTCCAGGTATTTTATTTCATCAGTTCCTCATGAACTACATCTTGGATCAACTTTCAGTGGTCAGTATTGTTCCCATTTAACAGATGAAAGTCATTTCAAGCACAGAGAATTTAAGTATCTTCTGCCTGATCACCCACAGGCAGTCAATGGCAGAACTGGAAGTAAAACTTCTTGGGCTTCCTGCCTCCTATCATCTCTCATTTCTCTCTTACTACTCCCATAGCAATAGCACTATGAGGTCCATTCAGGGGCCTCACTAGAAAGAGCATATTAGAAGATCTGTTACCAACTCCAGTGATATCTCATGTGGGATGGCTACTAAATCTTACTGAAGGGCCAAGCTTATAATTCTATTGATTCATGCTACACTCACCACTACAGTATTTGAATTAAACGTCATCTTGAGCCCAACCTTCCTTAGGCTGGAATGGACCACTCTACTAACCTTTACATGATCATTAGAAAAAGAAAATCAAAAAGGGAGAACACACAACGTATAGAAACCGATAAAAGCAACAGTGAAGTGGTGCGTGGGTTTTAAAGAAAAATTGAGGAGACAGAGAAAAAGCTAGAGAAGGTGCCAGAAAATCTTGAAAAATTTTAGGAAAAAAACTCTCTGTGTACATGCAGCAGTCCTTAGGCTGGCTACCCAGCAGCTCTATAATGTCTAGTTTCAGTTAATTGCTCATAACTTTGCAAACTGAAAAATTTCTGGGATCAACTTTTCCACATTTGTTGGCTGACAGTTGGAGATTTTTTCTGAACTAAGGGGAAATTCCTCAAGATTTCTCTGTGAATTTCTCAGTGACACTACACCATTTCTGTGGCAAGACAAGGGCAAAACACACCTCTGTCCCCAGCCATAGCAGCAAGATGTCTCTGTAGGGCATTGCAGGTCAGATACGAGCAACATAATTAGGACTGTCCTAGGTTTTGTCCTCCAGCAGCCAGGCTAAAGAGTGGATGACCAGCTTCTTGTTTTTGCTAGTGCTGAAGCTGTCCTTCAGCTTAGTAGCAGATTCTTGTGTTTTTGAAATAGAGATATCAGAAACCTATACTCAACTCTCCATCCCTTTGTGCACCTTTTATTGTGATTGCTATGGGGAGTATAAGAAATTGTTAATATTTATTGCTCTGTCACAGCCTAATAGCTCCTAGTTCTCTCAGAGCATCCAGAGAAGTGTATGTTTGGAGTGGCACTAGAGGTTTCAGAGTTTTGGGGAACCATTCCCCAAAGCCATTTGGGAGGTTTGCAATCTCTTCAGCATCACTGCGGATTTTGCATAGGGGAATGAAGGCAAGGCAGACATCCAGAGCGAACAGAGAGGAAGACTTTGGTATGGGGTTTTATCATCTGGATCTCTGTGGAAAAAGTATCAATGTCTTAGGAGTAGAAATGAGCAACGGGTCTAGCAGGATTTATAAATACATACAAAACAACAAATCCAGGTTCTTACAAGCTAAACTAATACCAAAACTAGTTTATTTGTAACTCATTTGAGACAGAGAGGGATAGATTATTATAAACAGGATGCCTTCTACATAACTGAACACTCTGTAGTATGGGCAACACTAGAACACAGTGTTTTAATTTCCGTGCTGCTGTAGAATTTCTCAGAGAGTACTAAATATGGTAGTGTTAAAAAGTGAGATAATAATTAATGAGCATTGATTTCCTTTGAGAAGTGTTAGTATGCCTTCTAAATAAAGAAACAGCAAGAGAAGCACACAGGTGAGGACATAAGTTGCATTAACTTCAAATCCCAGGACTGTTCATCTATTTGGATAGAAAATGAAAAGCAAGGCTGAGGAGAACATCCATTCACGAGGTTCTTAATCTCACGTGTAAGTGTCTCTCTGCAGAGGGATGGATGGTATTTTAGTGAAGACAGAGGAACAAAGTTCAGACTGAGAGACCTTCCCCACTTCTCATTTTCCCACTTTCTGAAGACTGGGATGAGAAAGGAACCATTTCCAAATCACCCTGAGCTCATGCACAATTGCACTCCTTCCAATGAGTTTGGAAGCAGTAGCACAGGGAAAGCTGGTTATCAGGCTAGAAGTAAAGATTTTTCCATGCAAGACAACTACCAAGTACTATCTGGCCCTCGATTTTAACCTCCTACCACCATTCCTCTGTTGCCACTCCACCACCAAAGATTGTGAGGTGAGCACCAGGACCTCTCCAGCCTTGATTTAATCAGTCAGCTCGGCCCCAAAGCATGATGCCCAGGGTCTCCACCTGCTCACCCTCGCTGCCTTCCTCTGGCAAGTCTGCCTGGATGGTTGCTCTCTGCAAATTGAGGAGAGTGTGGCTTCATCTTCGTTTAGTCAGAAAACAAAGAGCTGATGACCTGCAGTAAGGCAGATTAGTTTCCACCGGAAAAATGCAAAACTCCCCTCTCCCCACCATGCCATGAGCAACTAATCACTTGCATGTTTAAACACCCTCCTCTCGCTAAAATTTCGCAACGGAGCCGGTGACAGAGCAAATGTTGGGGTGCACAACCAATGGCATTGTCAGTCGTGATTAATCAGCATCTCCGCCAGGCTGGCGGCCAATTAGAATTTACCATAATAAGGAGGTGACAGCCAGTGTTGCTAAGCGACCGCTGTCTATAGGGCTGGGAGAGCCAGACACATTTAGATGTTACTGTGGATTTCGACAGCGGCATGTCAAAACATCGCAAGCGTCTGCCCAGTGGAAAATTTCACAACCTGGGACTGGGCACCGGAGTGAGGCATGATTCCCTTTCAGAATAAAAAACATAAAGGAGGAGGTGGTTTTTTTATTGTTGGCTTTTTCCCTCCCCCCCTATCCCTTGAAAGAAGACTCTAAGGAGTCAATCATTTATCTGTGCTTAATTAAGAGATACGGTGCTGCTGGAATAGGACTTTGTTACAGGGAAAAGGGTTCCCATGGCTAAATAAATGCTGAGACATTTATAGGAAATTAGCAGCAGGTCAGTGCGGAGACATTTATTTTCAGTCAGAGGTATTTATCTGGCAATGACATTCTGTTCCAGTGACTTATTTTATTATATGAAAGGATTAAAGAATAAAAGAAGGAAGGGGGGGAGGAGATGGAGAAATGAAAATAGACTGACAGCAGTTCCCATGTTAACACGAGAGCTGCTGACTCTGCAAATCATGAAAAGCTATGTTCCTACTGGGAGCTATAACCTTCCCTGTACTTTAACTTACTCCTAACAGGGAGAAGGGGAGGAAGGTGTAAGGCTCCTTTTTGAGTTTGCTACATTTTTATGGACAAACTGGTTTATATACAGACAGAGGATCATAGTCTCAGATGAGCTATTCTGCTTTTCACCAGTCTGTGACCAGGGCCACACTATATATGTGCTCAGCTGCACATGCTCTTCAGGTCTAAATAAACTGGCACAAAGCAGCAATTTTTTACCTATTCTTAATATAGAGTTATATAAAGTAGATGCTTGCAGGAAAGAAAATAATTATGGCTTCTAAAGGTGGAAAGCAACACAACCTACACCTTACCTCTTTCATTTTGGTATCACTGAAGGCTGGGGTGAGAAGGCTCCGGACATATTTCCATCTGTCATCACGAAGGCAAAGGATGCTGTCAAGCATTGGCTTGGAAATCAAATTCGGCTTCTAAGTCAAAAAAAAAAAAAAACAACAAAACAAACCACATGATTCAGCTTTAACACAAACACAACTAGAGCTACTCCAGACTCTGGAACTTGGAAACATTGGCCTGAATGGCATTGCACTGCTGTTCCACAAGGAGAGAGGTTCAAATCAGCCTGAAACACCAAGCCAAACATGGATGAGGGTAGAGAAAATTTCTCTTTTGCTGCACACATTTCCTCTTGGACTTGCGGAAAAGCCCCAGGCCAGCCCAATAATTCCTTGCTCAGACTGTTCTGGTTCTGCCATTCCTGGTGTTCTCCTGTCATTGGCAGTTCTCCTTTGCTGAACCCTGGCTTCTTTCCTCCCTTTCTAAGGTGACTAGCAAGAGAACCTGTCAACACTCCCTCTCCATGTGACAGGAGTGCCAACACACAGCACGTGGGTGTCTGTGGGGGACACGATTTCTGGTGACAGCTGGTATGTCAGACTGTTATATGCATTTTAAAAGTCTTCAGAAAATACACTGATTAGAAAGCAAGTCCCATTCCATACTCTGTCTATAAGGAACACTCCTGTGGAGTGTCCAACTACGAAGTTGTGGCCAGGGACACTTACGGCTTCAGCAGTTAGCCAAACGTATTAGTTTAAAGCACTGCCCTGTAAAGTTTTGTACCCTGATGACTGACATGGATTCACTAAATTTTAATCCCACCCTCCACTAAGAAATCCCTATCCTGAAAATAATGATATTCACTGAGGAGTAAAAGTATAAAAAGATTAAAGAAGCAGCATATCAGAAAACAACCCAATTATGCCTGGAAGGGGCATCAGGCAATGCCCAGCCCCAGAGTAGAATCTACTACACCTTGTGTTATTGGGATGTTTCCCAGTTGTTCTCAAACACCTCCAAAAATGAAGATTCAAGAATGTCCCCAAGCAGAGTCTTCCAATGTTGAAATAATCTTACCATGATCTCTCTTGCTGGAACTTATGATCTTTAATCTTTGTGCTAACTTAAGCATAGAAAACAGGTTAATCTCTCCCTCTTTACAGAAGCCCATACATACAGAAGGCTTCAATCATATTGCTGCCATCTACCCTGAATAACACTAGGTAGCTCAATGCATACTTCTGAGTTATGTTATCTGGAGCCACTTGTTCAGTTTCATTGCTGTCCTTCTGCACAGCCTTGTTGATTTGCATCTTTACATGTTGTACATTTACATCATCCCAGGTACAATCCCTGTGACTTGACATGGCACTCCCGTCAAGAAGCAGAGTTTTTTCATATGTTCTGCAGGCTATATTCCTGTCTATTCACCCCAAAATACTATCTTTCACAGCATAACAACATTAACTCATGTACTGGCTTGTGGTTCCCTGCAACTCAGACTTCTTTCAGAAAAATTACTCCTAATGAGTTATTCCCCAGCCATTGTCATTTAAGTTGGTTACTTTTAGGAGTCACATATACAATACGTCCTTGTTGAACTGTGACCATTCTTTTTATGATTACTTTGGAAACTGATCAAGATGACTGTGAACTGTAGGTCTTTCTCTAGTAGTGTCTTTTCATCCTTACAAACTTAGTGCCTTCTATATAAATTGTTACGGCACTGATATCATTATCTAACCCAGTAAAAAAATTGCAGAATAGTATTTGCAAAGATAAAACCTCTGGGATCCTCACAGATCATTCTCCTCTTACAGTGGTGGACTGTTCCCACTTTCCAAGTCACCTTGAGTCAGCATTCCAGGTATCATACAGCAATGTCCTCCAGACAAACTATTCTAAATTTGGTGAGTGGGGGTGGAAGGTGTACACTTCTGTAGATATCAGGCTGCACAGAAGCACTCACTTGAGCAACTCAAATCTTCTGTCAAAAAACTTCTCTTCAAGGGGCATGAAGAGCTGACAGTCTAGCTACACTGGTCCTCCACTGCACCTCCTTAACTTTCCTCCTTATTGGAAGAGTTTGCACTTAATATCTTGTCTTTAAGGAGGTGCCAGCTCTCTTTAACACCTTCTTCCTTAACACTTGCCAGAATCTCACTGCACTGTATAAGCTCATAAAATGCAGAAGCCTATTTTATATTGTAAACAGGCTAATGGGATAGTTTTACATTCTCAGCAATACCACCCAGTGTAGTAATGTCAGTGAGCTGACACTACAGACCTGTTTTGAGCAAAGATGAGCTGTTTCCGAGTTGAAAAGTAAGTAGCAGGTTATTAAGCTGTAGGAAGAGACTGAATCAAGTATTCTCCTCAGATGACTACTGTAAGACAAAATATGGGCACATTTTTAATGGATACATGGACCACCCTATTTCATTCAATAACATGAAAAACTTAGGACAGGCTGTCAAAGCTGAGATGGTTTGGGCTGTTTTCTCTGAGTATCCTCTTTGAAGAAAAGATGCTTTCTAAACTTGACAGTAGGTAGCTATTCTGAAGGCCAGAGATGCATCTAGAGAGACTGTCATGCACTGGGGTGCTGCCTCATTTGTTGCAGGTATTCAAGGGCATAGTAGAATCAGAGGAGGCTCCAGACAACTGGAAATGAACATCATCCTTGGGGAAAGTACTGTATGCTAGTCTCTGATCCACAGTTCTTATGTGCATTGCTAGGGAAGCCCTTTACACTAAATCTTGACTCAGCTGGTCACGAGGTAAGCATTATTTATATATTTGGTCTTCAGTTCCAAGCTCTGACACCCCTACTCACTAAAGCCATGAAAATCAACAACAGGGAATGTGGATTGATCACACAAAATTAATTAGTCCAAGAAATCAGGTCACTGAACATTCAGGGCCCCCCCAGTTAGCAAACACTCTTGGACCTGTGCTTCAACCACCAGCATTCACTCCTCTTTTATAAAATAGAGACATCACATAACCTCCTCAGAACGGCTAACAATAAATTAACATTTCTGAGGCACTCAGAAACTAGAAGGAAAGACCAGAATAACAATTTCCACAAGGAAATGACCGATTTTGTCTTCCAAGCAATGTTTGAATAATGTAGAGGAAAAAAAAAAAAAAAAAAAAATGAAAGAGAAAACATTATAGGGTAACATTTGGAAAAGTATTTTGCATCCACTCCTAAATTGAAGGCTGCCCAATAAGAAGTGTTCTCTATAAGACGAATATCCTCTGGAAGACAAGGCTCCACTTGGATGATAATAGATGCCATATAAATCTGACTGTGTTTGCCTTAAAAGAAAAACCCCCTCCTAAAATCAAACATTCACCCTAAAAAATGCTCCTAATTGCATAGAGACAGCATATAGCACATTTACAGAGAGGGATCCAGTTACTGAACAAAAAGCCTGTTAACTATAATGCTATAACTACTACACTAACCATAGCATTGCCTTTTTAGCACTCCATTTTAGGTACATAAGCGCTGCAAGGAAGGAAAGACAATTTTGGCTGTAAATTACTTTACTCTGTCTCTTTAAACTGAGTACACAAAAACATGTTTGTGTTTGTTGGCATAGCACCAGCATGACTGACAATGTAGAACAGATTTCATTTATCGGGTTTTCCTTATCATTCCTGCAAACACTTTTGTCCTAATTGCATAACCTATGCTACAGGTTCATATAGCAGGAATGAAAATGGATTTGGTATGAGAATGAGCCTGAGGTGCCTCAGTGAAAGATGAAGTGTCACCTCTCTCCAAATGGACAAAGTACTAGCTGTATCTGAGAATTTTTGAGCCTATAAAATTCCCTAAAAAAATTACCATGGGAGAGAGCTGTAATATTTTCAGGGCTGGGATTTTGGGTTTTTAGGAGGTTACTAGCATTATCTAAATACCCAACAACTGCTCTGCACTTCCTTCTCCTGTGTAATCAAATATTTCTGACTGTGGCACAGAAATTCTGCACGAAAACCACTGGCAGGACAGCATACCTGCAAGTGCTACTGAGTTCCCACAATCAGAGATGTGCCATCAGACACAACAAAGAAAATCAGAGGGATTTTTCTCCAAACAAATCCTTTTAAGACATCAGTGCTTTTAAAACAGAACACAAAATCATGTCTGCAGATGAGCAGCAGCTTTGCAATTGTTGCAAGAACTCCCTTTCCATTAAGCTGCTCCTTAGGTTGACCTTTAGGACCCAGTTGTTGGCTTGTTTGTCCCTGAGCCAATTTGCCTTGCTGCTTATTACTAAATAATTCAGGCAAGTGACTCTTCTGTGGCTCTTGGGCCAAGTGGTCCAGAACACCTGCTGTCTCTGAGGTTGAATCACTTTGTTGAAGAGAATGGCCATATCCCAACATGCTTATGGCCATGGTGCATGTTCGCCTCCTGAACTGTGCCTGGAATATGCCTTGGGAACAACTCATAGATAGAGGACAAAACCATGCTAAGAAGCTTGTCAATATGGGACACCTGTAGGACCTTCTCATGCACAAATATCCCGTCCCTGTTATATTCTGGGCTATTACTGTAGTCACGTGTGATTCATAAATCATTTGCTTCTTTGCTGAGTTTTACAATAAAAGGCCACACTGAACCTCTGACAGCCAGCAGTGACTGCCTGGAGCAGGAGGAAAGGTAGCAGTACCAGAGTGTTCCCTCAGAAACTTTATCTTCTCCCTTTAGTAGAAAAATGGGGGATGAAGGTTTGCAACCAGCACTAGAGAGTTAATGCAGCTATAAACACTCTTAAGACACCCTGAATATGTGAACTGTAAAATATTCAGCAGGCCACCTCTGAAAACTTTTAAAAACCTACTAGCTCCAAAACTTACAATATAAATTATACACTTCCACATAACACAGGAAGAAACAAAGGTCTATAGAACAGGATCTCAGAAACTCTCTTATCTTAAACTTAATCATAGCCTACTGTAGTGCTACTAAAACCAATCAAGATTTATTTCTTCTGGAGAAAACTCTCAGCACTGAAATCCTGGTTGGGCTTAAACAAGGAACTAAGCTCTAGAGCAGCCAAAATCCTAAATCCTAACATTAACTCCAGCACTAGTTCTGGCATTAGCCATACCAAGCAAACACCATTTGCCTTTATGTAAGTCCTCAGCTTTCTTCCAGCCCTGCAGGCTTTGCAGGATCCAACTTTAACTGGAATTCCATGTCTACCCTCCTCTGAACTCCAGTCTCCCAATCCTACAAATCACGTTACTGAGAACCCCTCACTGCTCTCACCTCCAGCCTTTCTTCAGTACCCATGGACACTGCAGTATCCAGGGTTAAGTCCAGCTTTGGGTTTACACCACCCCCTCCCTTTTCCCTCTTTGGGAATATGAGGGGTTCCCAGTATGAGGGCTCATACTTCTCCCAGCCCTTGTGCATGCCATACAATGTCTGTGATAGCTCTAGTGGGAAGGGCTCTGGCCTTTCTCTCCCTGGGTGAGCTCCTGGAGTGATGAGCACTGGCACATCAATGGGTTAATTTGTTCATCTTATTTTCAAGGAGGCTTGCTGTCCTCCTCTTGTTAAAAATGCACTTCTGATTAAGCATTACCACCCTTAAGAAACTGCCATTGCTTAAGAAATTTTCATTTTAAAACTGAATTTTATAAAATGAAACTTACTGAAAAAACAGAAAGTTTGTAGACTGAAGACAAGACTCTACCCCTGTACCTCAGACAGGAATTATTTGTAAAATAATTTTCTAAACTTTGTAGATTGTAAAATGCTATTGAACTAATAAGACTATTTGTTCAACCCCCCTTGACTGACAGATCATCACTACCACCGGTTCAGCCAGAAGGTGAAACCAGTAAGCCCACTAACTGCTCATATGGTATTTCATCCAGGCACTGGCAGTGGCATGACATTTATAGATCAAAATAACACTTCCTCTAAAAAAAGTAACAGGAAAAAAAAAAAAGCAACCAACGAGATATCTCCAGGAATATGTCTCACCAAACCTGCAGTAAGTGGATCATGAAAGAGAGAAGGCAGAAGATGCCTCCATATATTCATTTATAAAATTCTCTGTTGGTAAACTGATACAGTATGTTCCTTCAAACTTGCTTTGTGATTTGTAAGAGGAAAAGTAATGCTCAGCTTTTCCTGTGTCCATGACATTCAAATACACATTGTGCAGTGGCTTTTGGCTGAACCAAGAGAGCCATGCACACCCTAGGCTGCTGCTCTGAGGTGACCTAAGTCAGTCCTTCCTTACCCAGGAAAACTATATGCACAGATATTTCCTTCCAAACACTTTCCCAGATCATCATTAAACCTGCTGGTAATCTATTACACTTTCTTCCCCTCTATAAAAGTCCATTTAAACAAAGTTAGATTTTATTATCTATGATTTAGGAGGTGTTCTTACGGCTGCAGAGGGAAAAGGAAAATCACCAAACTAACTCCAAAGAGCTTATGTTTCTTTGCAATTTTACTGTTATTATATTTATTTTATTATTATTATATTTATTTTAGCTTAATTTGAAACCAACATGATTGTGGAGAAGGGGAGAAAATACTCATGCTTTATCAAGCTCACTAAGCTTTTAGGTTTTTCTTGGTCATTAAGGTACTTCTGAAGAGTGTTACAAGGTAGAATCAGTGTCAGTGATTACAATAATTGTCTTCCACTCTCCTGTATAGATGAGACTATAGAAAAAGACACCTTCAAGCTCATTCTTCTGTTGTCAAGTCAGGATCTTCAGTAACTGACTAATGGCTACTGTTGATCATTACTCATTGGAAAAATGGCACAGTCAACACCAGCTTACAGGTAAATACTGGATTTTATTTTTTTTTTCCTCTCTGTGGCAAGCAGCCTGGAAACATCTGTTCTTGTCTTTGCAAACATTCTCTTAAGTCATGGTTGTGTCAATAGAAACCAAAGCCTGTCATTGCAGTGAGGTAAATATAACCATTAATAAATGCTAAAATAAACACATATGGCTTCCTGCAGCCTGACCCAGACTGATTGTCACATATCATTCCATTTGTTAGTGTAAGCAAGATCAAAACGAAGTCCATGCCTTCATCTGCTTGCATATGGTGGTCAGTTTACATATTTGGGGCCCAAACAATGAAACCAAAGAAGTATTTACTGTTAATTAATCAGAAGTTCTGGTATTATAAACAAATCCAGGTTTTACTAGAGAACCTGTGCTCTATATGTAGTATCTGCTGTACTGAGAGGCAGTTTTTAAACACAGTGTATAGATCTACTTTCCAGCTGACATAACTGGACTTTTTAATGTTGGATAAAGTCACGAGACCATTAAAAGCTCCTGTTTATGTAAATTTTTCCTAGAGTAACATTGAGGACTAGAAGGTTCTTTTTACAGACTGTAAGGAGAATTTGGACAAAACAGTACCCAATAATTTTTGATACAGATACAGCCCTATGCTTTCAATCACTGGTATACATAGGAATGGCAGGCAATGTCCATAAGAACTTGGGCTAGGTCTTCCCAATACACAGAAATGTCATATTCCACAATCTACTCATTAAGGGACATCTCTGCAGCTGGAGAATACCAAGAGAGATTGTATGTATTACCCAGCCTCCCACTGTTTGTCCTCTAGGCTGCTGACCCCTGCCATAATCTTGACCCAAATGCCTCAGGTATGTAGCTAGACACCTCAGAGGAGGATTCACCAAAGCTGAGTGTGCAGTTGTCCAAACTGCCATGGGAGCAATGTAGAAAGGGTCCCACAACTCCCTAGGGTCTCACCACCTCCCTTCTCATGTACATCATAAAATAATGAGCTTCAGAAGAGAGGTCACCACAGCTGTGATCAGGGATTACTCTCTTTCTTTCAACTGAAAAGTCAAGGAAGTCATGGTGGTAACTCCCTTTCATACCAACACTGAGGGAACCGAACTCACACATGGGAAAAAAAAAGTGGTTGTAATTCCTTTATGTGGATAAGGGTGGGAAGTCAGAAAATAAGAATAATAAATTAAGAACTGTCACAGAAGGAGTAGGGAAAGGAGCAGGGAGGGAGAGTCCTAAACCTTCCTGTCCTTTCCAGGCAATATTTAGGAGTGAAGTGGGACTAGACTTAGAGCATTCACTCCCCTTGTGAAAATGGCTTCAGTCCCAATTCCTCTCCAAGTTCTGTTTACATAGAACTATCACTAGATAAAGCTGTACGAGCAATATTTTGCAGTAGTATCTGAAACCATGTCCTCCCTGATCCAGATGAGTGCCTTATTAGGCTGCAGAGTTTCACTAACTCCTCTACCATAAGTTCCAAGGATGGCAGAGAATGCGGAGCAGCTTCAGGCTGGAAGTGCATCTTCCCCAAGAATCACCTATAGGTTGCTAGGTAGGGTACTTCCCAGACAGATGAATGCCATGGAACAATTTTCAGTGGAAAAATGCAGGAAAGCCTTTTTCTTGCAACCTGGGCAGCTCCTCTTGTCACTGGGGCCTGTATTGAGGCGCACTTCCACCACCTTCTCTTGTGATTTGAAGGAACATGTTTGCTGCTGCTACAGTTTCTTCAGAGCCCAAATCACCAGTCAGTTTCAAAGGTACCCAGTGGAGTCCCTTTCCTCTTGAAATATCATATTCATAGGTATCCTAGACTGGACATGAGGTCTCAAAACTGCTAAGCAAAATGCTTCTGACCATGCTTAGAAACGTGCTACATGTGCCTGAGAAACCTTGGTGTTGAAACCACGAGCTCCAGGGGACTTGAGACACTTCCAAGCACTCAGTATGGCTGAGCAAGAGCTTTTAATCTGCATTTTCAATTAAACTCCTCAAATGGGACTTAAATGCTTAGGACTTTCTGATTACCACCAGAGGCAAGCTAACCAGGTGAAGTGGAGGCTTACCAACACTTCATTTAAAAATAGTACTTGTATGCAAAACTTCTCTTCAGAGTAGAGTATATATTAAAAAAATGTGACTTTTTCATGTATTTCTTATTTTATTGACAATTTTATTTGAAGTCTTTACCTCAGATATTGGAATATAGAAATGAAATCATAAACAGACCTTTCTATCTTAAAATCTGAAAGCACCAAGAAATGTTAAAAGTAAAGAAGTGGTAAACTATGACCAAAAGCTGATTCTTTTCAAAGGTTTTCTATCAATCTTCTAACTTCCCATACAGCACCTAAAACTTGTTGCCTAATGTCTCATTTTCTATGTGACAGCATCATGATATACAAAGTCCAACTCTCATTTATCTAATTTGAAACAGAACATTTAGAAGCAGTACCTCAGACCAATGATCTCCAAGACGTGAGACAACTCAAGAAAAAAGCGTCACCTTTTTTGCCCTCAATGCCAAAATTAGTATTTTAAAACAATGCCAAACTAAGCAAATAAAAATTTGCTTGTGAAGACTCCACATAGTCTTCAAAAACACAAATGAGTTCAAGATGCTATTTAAATCAAAGTACTGAAAGAAAAGGGTGATTAAAAATGAAAAACATGGAGCCAACCACCAACTCAGGAAGCCAGACATGGACACTCAGATGTTAGGGGGATATTCTATGGGAAATACCACTCTGTAATCACCCTGTTCTGTTCTTTCTCTAAACATCTACTGCTAGCCAAAGACAGAGCACTCCCTGGACAAATATGCCTCTTTGTCTGTTACTTTTCCTCTGAAAAGTCGTTCAGAAAGAAAACTCCAGGTCAGCTGTAATGACAGCACAACAAGCTGTCAACAAATCACATTTTCAATATCCATTTAACTGAAGAATTTGAATTCCCTGCCTGCTACTTCACAATTCTTTCTAATTACATTAAGTGTATATTTACACATCAGGGAAAAAAACAAATTTTGCATATTAAGATCTCTGCATTTATCTGTCAAACACTAATGCATTTTCCTGATAGTAGTAACTGCTTTCACTCCTCATTTATTTGTCCCTCAAGAAGACCTAGACTATAAAACTTTATAAGTAGTTTCATAGCACACTTTCAGGATTTTATCTTCAAAAATTTCATATTTGTGGTTATTTGCCTGTTTTCAATCAAGTAAAAAATAAATTCTAATTTTTCAAAGCATGTCAAAACATGATTATATAAAATAGCATTCATTCATTTGACTCTCACAAATTAATTTGAGAGCATCAAGAACTAAATGTTTGTCATAAGATAATTTCAACAATAATAAAGTCCTGTTGCATACAGATAATATTACAGGACTTATGGTGAGGTCCCTGGAGCTCTCAGTTTCAGTAAAACAGCCTCACTTCCCAAACAACCTGTAACCAGACTGTTCCTCTTATCATTCTTATTTGATTTCTTCAAGGAGAGGAACTAAAATGCTCCTCTGAGTATCAGCAAGTACCTTGTTCAAAATAAATTAACAATCAGCTACTTTTGCATTCTCAAACATATTAGGCTTGTAATAGCAAGCAGTGAGGATCATGAAGTATAAAGGACATCACCATATCTTGTCATCTTAAGAGTTCTAAGATGTGATAAAATTTAAAAAAACCCAAAAGCCCTGCAATTTGGAGCTCACATCCAGCTCACTGACCCCTTTCTTGCCAAACAGGCCCCCCTCAGGTGGCTCAGCATTTGGAGGGCCTGTTTCACCGACTCATTGCTTCAGTTTTATTACACTGTCACCGTGACATGAACCCAGAGTGATGGGTTAGATCCTGAATCCTCCTCCCCCTTATGTTGCCCAAAAAGCCAGCGACAGCATTTCAGGCATGGAAAAGCTGGAAGCTCAGCAAATACACAGTAGGACAGGGAGGTACTTGGGATGTAGATACTCTTTTATCAAGTGCCCAGGGAAGGACTGTGTGCCAGCCACGAGAATCAACCACCTGCAAGCCTTTCAGCGAGTATTAACCCCACAACAGACAGAAGAACAGAGAAAGGCAACAAGGCACTTGATTGCATGTTGCCATAGTCTTGCCTGCCCGTGTGAAAGAGAAAAGAAGATCTCACTCTCTAGACCAGACTTCAGTGAAGCTGCCAGGCTGCACCCGTTCTCAGCACACACACCACACGTGGTGGCACCCACCATGTGTTTTCACCAGTTACCAAGTGTCTGGCACTTCCAAGCCCAGCTTTACTGGTGGGTGGGAGAAGAGGGAAGGGGTTGTAGTTTCCAACCATCAGTGCTGGACAGTGGAGCAGGTACTCCTGCATCACAAAAATTGCACCTGCACAGCTCCTACTCCCAAATCTGATGCTGGTGAGGAAGGCCCCCAGCATCCAACAGCCTGAAAAATGAAATAAAAAAAAATAACCCTCTGCAATATGTGTAAAACCTAGGTGAAATTTTCATTCAGAATCTTAACCTTGGGACCAGCCTAAATTCCTACAGCCAAAACTGGCCATACACTGCCAATATAATTTTAAAACTACCCTGGGTTCCAAGAGACCACCTTAAAGAAGTGTGGGAAAGAGAATTGCCCCACCTGACCACTGAGGACAGAAAGAACAAAGCTGCACTATCCATCAACCAGGGCATCCAGAGAGCATTTAAAGATGGTGAGACACCAATTAGGGAGGGGGTACTCCCTCTAAAATCTAAAATCTAACATTAGAAGAAAAAAAATAAAAGTAGAGATGGTTAGTGAAACTTAAATAAAACTGCATAGTCAAGAGAAATGGGAAATACTTCAAAATCATTTTGGTTTCCCAGGCTTTCTGGAAGAAGAAAATGAGGAAAGTTCCAACAAAACATTTTGTTATGTATATGTTTTTGGAACAAAATTACTTTACTTGGCAAATTGAAAGAACTTTAAGTCCACATTAGAAGCTGAACCTGAAACAAAATATTCTAATCAACTTTTTAAAGTTTACTATTTTGGCTTTTGACTCTTCAAAAATAGCCACAATGTGAAAATTCTATCTTCCACACATTTCCTAATAAAATCTCAGAAAACACTAGAGGCCTTACAAGGTATATTTTGTTTTTAAATTCTTGATGCTGGCAATATGGAATGCTGTCTATTCTTACTGCAGTCAATTACAATGAGAAGGGAGTTAAGAGAGCAAAATAAAGCATTAAAAGTGCAGGTTTTGCATCCTGAAGCACATGCAAAACTGAGTCCAATTCTTTAGTTATGTGACCCTATACTGTTTTTTTTTTCTATAGGATCTCTATTTGATTTTTCAATTTTATAAAGAAAACAATGTCCTGATAGGTTCTAATATTACGTATTAGAAAAAAAAAATCCATATGAAATTAATCAGTCACAAACTTGGGCTTCTAAGACTTTGGACATAAATCTCACTCAACAACTTGTATAAATTAGTGATCTGTAGAGCCCTATCACCAGAAAACAAAACAAGCAAGTAAGCTTCCTTATTCTTTAACAATTTTTGTTGAGTCTGTGTTTACTGAGATTCTTCAGGTGCTTGTAAACTTAAGCAGTTTGGTCAGATTTTCAAAGTGGTTTTTATATGCAGCTAGAGGGAACAAAGTCAAAGAAAAAACTCTGGGGTTTATTTTTCCCCACTATGGATAAACAATCCTATCTTTCCCTAGGCTGTTTCTCCAAACAGGGAGACCATTTTGATTCAAAAATTGTAAATGGAAAACATTAATCAATACAGCTTAAATTTGATAAACTACCAAAAGGTAAATATTGTTAAGACATTGGGCAACTTTAATTATAGATATCACCACTACATCTGCTACAACACAGCTTCTTCAGAACTGATGAAATACCGGTACAGTCCTGACGACACTAAAACGTGACTGAAGGTCAATGACTGGTTAAACTGGAATGTTTCTGAGCCATTGTTAAATTATTCTGAATTATTTTAGGAAAGCTGCATAAAAAGTGCAAGAGTGCAGTTTTAGCTTCATCTAAATGCGCATACTGAAAATGGAAAAGGAAATGGGGGAACTGTCCTTTCAAACTGCCTTGGGAAAAAAAAAAAAAAATAAAAAAAAGAATATCTTGTATCTTCAATTACAATTAACCTAGCAGAGAAGAACAGTGCAAGATAGTTCTTGGTTTTACTTCTTATTTCCCCAACCCCTCTTGTGCAAGAGCAAGTGTGAAAGGAAAAGGAGAAGGAGGAGACATTATTTCAGTAAAGAATGTCACTATTTTAGTTTCTGTTGCTTAATACCAGTGAGAGGAGACTGCCAGGAGCCAATAATTAACAATGATCAACAATTCTATTCTTTTGCTGCCAGACAGCTGATTCCTGATCCCTATATATATCTCTTGCTGCCTAGGTGTCCATGGGGCTGAATGGAGCTTCATCTAACCCTCACCCTGCCTTCAGAAACAGGTGAACCAACATGAGAACGAGCAGCATTGGGTGCACCCAAAATCAGGAGGACTTATTATGCTGGAGAACTGGGAGCAAGTGTGCCGACTTTAATTTTACATCCTTCCCCCTCTTTCCTTTTTCTTTTAAGTGTGGTGAATTTAATACCAACCCCAAGTCAGCAGTACTGGCAACTTTCCTTGGTCGTGGTGGGGAGCTCTGCAGGCACCTCACAGTGCTTCCCCAGCACCTGCCTAACACACTGCAGCGAGTTCCCTTCCTAAGGCTCAGACTAGCCAACTATTTGCTATCAACTATTTACAAGAAAAGGTGCCAAGATATGTGGTTGCTATATAAACAAAGAAGAGTTCTCACTAGAGACTAAAATAAGACCTGCCGAATCATTTTTCAATGATGATCTGTAAGATTTATGGCTGTAACACACTGTCAGTGGTAAGAAGTGCACCGTCTCTAAACATTCTATCCCATGGAGGTTTTGCTCTTGCAGAATATACATTACATAGTGTACAATTCACATGAAAAAAAAAAAAAAAACAAAAAAAACCCAGGCTGGCAAAAGCTTTTGTTTAGAACAAAACTACTGGAATTAACTGCTAGGTAATTTTGTAAAGATCAGAAGAAAACTTTCCAGGCTCTGGTCAGCGAGCCACTACATCACGTTCAGATGCTACTAATGCCATCGGCTGTTTGCCACCCCACATCTGTTGGAGACAACCACCATTGGAATGGAACTGATAGAGAGCCCATGTGAACACTCATCATCTGCTTCAGTGCCAAGTCAGCCTGCAGAGTTTTTAAAAAGCCTGCATTGATACATAAACGAAGGTGGATTAGTTTCTGAGCTGAACCAGATGAGGAATGCTTACATAATCCATTTTGTAGGCCTTCCTGTGGGAATCCTAAGTCCATCTAAGACATTTTAACACAAGGTTGCTAGCATTGTGCTAGATAAGAATACTATCATTATGTGTGTATATATATAAAAAAACCTAAAAAAAAAAAAAAAAGAAAAGGAAAAATATAAACAAATATAAACAAATATAAACATAAAGGCAGGTAAGCGGATTAAGCTATCTGAATGAAAGACTAAAGAGAGTTATTCCCACTATTTTTGAGATGACAACACTACTTTTAGAAGACTTAAAATGAAGAGCAGAGGGCTGCAAGGATTAGTATAATAAATGCCTACACGTATCACGTTAAGTCTCACTGAAGAGGAATGAACTTCACTTACAGACAAGTCCCCAAATGTAACTCCTACCACATTTGAAACAAAAAGCTCAATCATTAAAAAAAATCACCTGCTCGAGTAATAGTTAATAGAAAGGATTCAAAAGAGGTGGTGAGAAACTGATTTGTGGCCAAAGGAGCTACTGGGAGAAATGATGCCCAGATGTAACCTCTGGCACTGGAAGTCACCACAGGCCTGGTTGCTGGAGGCTGGGCAGCTATGTTAGTCTTTTGACTTCTGCTGCTGGCCACCTTGGAAAGAGGACACTCAGCTAGGTTAGATACATCTTTGGCATGGTATGTGACAACCATTCAAACTATATTTCCACACCACATCTGTTCCAGTGCTCAGTGCTGAACTTCTAGGCTTCTGGCTAACTACACGTAAATCACTTTCTGTGAAACATCACTTGCATAGACCTGAAAACAGGTTCCTCTATCATCAGATTCTTCAAAAGGACTTTTTGTTCATAAGCAGATGAGTTATCTCTGAATGTGGATAAAGACATGGAAACAAAGCAAAGTACTGGCTCTGAACTCTGATTGCTCATGTAAAAAGGCCAATTTGAATGTTGTGATCCAAGCCTCTATCAATTCTAGAACAAGTGACAAGCTAATTGCTCTTCTCCTAACAAATATAGACTAGGAAAAGGAGGAATCAAAGGACATGACACTCTGCTCAGTGTCAGGAATAAGGAAAAGGGGAAAACTGTAAACAAAACAACCAATCTGCTACTGAAAAACAACAGTTTCAGAAGTCAGAAATGAGGGACTGTTGAAAACCCATGCTACTACGATAAAGAAGCTTGAGACAAAATACCTCCATGTCATCTGCCTAGAGAAATAGGGTAAGTTGAACTTCCCTTTAAAAAAACAACAAATCAACAGTAAACAAAGGTCAGGATCAGCAAAATTCAGCATGAACTCCACTCCAGAGGTACCACATCTACTCATAAAACAGTGACCTAAGGACAGGATTAGATAAGGAAGCAAAACTGTATTTGAACAGAGAAAAAAAAAAAAACAAAAAAAAGGAAAAAAAAAACGCCAAAACAACAATGCATTTATTAGCCTTAAGATTTCATATCTTTTATTCAGGAAATATTTATTAATATTTTCTTTAACTATGATACAGAGCCCTGGGAACAGACAGCCCTTTCTTGCCTATAAGTGTTTTTCTTCAGTGTTGCAGTATAAAAACCCAAACCAAACCAAAAAACCTGCTGCAAAACCAGTAAATAAATAGCCAGTGTAAGTTTGATGAAAGATTGGCTCAGAAGACTGCTTTTGGCCTGAATAGAAAGATATGCTTTCATCCTGTTTTGACTATACTCATACGTTTACCTAACATAATTGGATGTATTTAATATTGCAGGAGCCTTCAAGCAGTGCACATTTCCCTCATTAGTGGGTTTAAAGCCTTAATGATATCTCCTGTGCTGCAGAAAAGCCCAATGTAGGCTTTAAAAGTGATTGGCAAGTTACAACAGGAGAAAAACTGGGGGAAGGGAAGGCAAAACCTAATAAAAATCTGATCTTCTTTTCTTCAGTCATTTAGAAAAGGAAATTTTGCACAATGGTAGAAGAAGGGAAAAAGAGGTGAGGACAAACATATTTAAAAAATGGTAATTTCAAAACTTGATCTTACAGTAATTCAAAGCAATGGGGAGTGGGTACAAAGAAGGAATGTCCCTTCATGAAACTTGCAACAGTTTAAGATGTGCACATTCTTAGTCCTACACAAATTCCTTCTGCCATAAATAAGTGCATGTGCATAGAGTATTGTCAAATCAGCATCTTCCTACACCTGCAGCAAACCCACCTTTTATAGTTTCCTTATACAGCTTTCCCCCCCCCCCTTTAAGTCTCAATAGAGTTGTCAGGGAAGACTTGCCTCTAAGAAACAGAATGTCACAATACACCATTAACTAAGGATGCAAAGGGTTTGGGGTTTTGTTGTTTGTTTTGGTTTTGTTATTGTCTAATTTTGACCATTTTCCAGGAACAGAAATTTCACAGGCTGGTTTAGTTTCAAAAGAAGTCTAATTACGTACAGCTGTATTCAGTATTTTCTAACTGCCTTGAACAACCAGTGAAAGGGAGATTGGCACACATTATCAGCAACTAGCATCAGTGCTGCCAAAGTATGTAATCCATCTGGTGTTCTTGTGTCTACCTAGAAGCAGGTATTGAACCAATGATGGCTGCAGTATAACAGTATGAAGAGAGAGCATTAAAAAACAACCACCACAACACAGCAATCCTAGTAAATTCTCCATACCGGATTGTCCTTGTGTTTGTGTTCCCCGGTGATTTTGCAAACTATTTTTATATGTATAGGCGTGGAGAGTGGAGAATTAAAAATGTAAATTTCATCAAAACCTTCACAGGGAAAGAGGTAGCAGGATACCATGGTGATAACAGCACTGCAGCCCATTAATAAACCAGAGAAAGACTCAGGAACAGATTCAAATACTTAGACCCATGCTGAAAAATACCTCACTTCATGAAAAATTCTGTAAAAGATAAGATGACTTGCATCTCAACATCAGCCGTGGCCTCAACCTACTGATTCATCATGTCTGACAGGGGGCAAGAGAAGAAGAAAGGTTTTTAAGCTTTTTAGCTTCCTTATAGTCAATTGCATTGCTTTTAATATGCCAAGATTTATGGGCAATCTGAAAACACACAACCCATGTCTGGAAAAGAGAAAAAGTGGAAAGTTTTTGTTCTTCTCTTCCATCGGTGTGTAACCCACCTGTCTCCCCCCATCACAGCCCCTCACACAGCAGGGATCAGCTGGTTTTACTTGTTATCGTACCTAGAAATTTGACAAATGCTAGTGTTTGCTTACTCAACTAGAGATTCATAAATATTAAGCAAATACACTCACATGACCTACCTGGACAACAATATATTAGCCAGTGAAAATAGCAGCCTCTGTAGAAGAGTGGCTTTCTCCAAGCCCAACTATGGTCTGATCACCACTTGTGAGGATATGCTGAATTCTTGGAGGAGAGCTCCAGCCAGCCACAACAGCCCAGCAAACCATTCTCAAACAACAAACCATCTAAATAACCACTCAAAGAAAATGTCTGTTAAAGGCTCTCCTCTTTAGGAGAGGGTCTTTCCAAGTCTGTCACCCACCTTCAAACTAATTAGATTTAACTAGTCAGTGGTTTTAGGTGGCTTGCTTGTAAACTGTTTCATGGCACTCCAAACTGTTGTTATTGGTGTATTTCTAAACTTCCCAAAACTCATCTTTATGAAAAACTTAAATGTGTGAGAAGAGACCATGTGAGGCACAGAAAAATAAAGGCTCCTATTTAAGGGAACATTCCTATTCTGGACAGACTGTTATGCATACTTTGTTAAATATACACTCACGGCCCACTGAAATAAATGAGACATATGTAAGTAAATGCTAATATCTATTTATGAATAGCAGTCAGCAGAGGCACAAGCCAGGTGTTCAGGGTAGGCACAAATGAGCTTTCTCACCTTGAAGGACAGAGATTTCACTTGGTGCACTGCTCTGAATAAGAATTACAAATTAAGATGACAAACTTAGAAGCTAATCCTCAAAATATGTTCAACTGAATCTGTTAATATTAACACTTTTATTTCAGTTTTTAAAACATACTTCTGAATCGAAAGTTACTTAAAAGGACATTTCTGAAGCTGCTTTTAATTACACACAAAAACCCCTCCTACCTCAACTATTTGAATTAACAGATAAACCAAATCCTAACCCTTTGCCATCAGTTCTGAAGTATTAACATTCACTAACGATAATGTTCAGCTGGAAATTCCCAAGATACCCTTTTAAATTTGTTAAGGTGACAAAACACTTCCTAAATTATTTGCCCTTGTGAACACAGGAATTCTGTAGCAAAGCCAAAAACTGAGCTCAGAGCTCCTAAATCCCAACCTAGAGGCCTAATCACAAAACCAGATTTCATCTCACTGGGATTCAGAGGATCAGGTGGTTCCCAGAACACTGTTCTACTAATATGTCAAGTCTTTCTCTAAGGCTGACTGAAGCCAAAGTCTGATTAATTTTACAGTCAATAGCAGTGATCATTTGACAACATTAGTTTTGTGCTATTAGCTTCAGCATATGGGGAATAAGGGGCAATTTGTCGTGCATGCATAAAAAGACATACACAGCCTGAAAGAAATGACCCTCTCAATATTTATCATTTTAATTTTAAAGTGTCTGCTGCAAGCATATGCACTGCTACTTAAAAACATTTGAACAAAACTGGATTTAATTGCTCAGAAAAATTAACCAGCAAGCTCTGAAAGCAAAAGAGGCAAGAAAAAAAATCCAGAATTAAAAGCTATTTTACCAGGTAAAGAAGAGGCAAAATAGTTACATACACATTGATCAAGCTAGAAAGGTATCCTAGTATGTCTAGCAGACAGCCATGGAGGCACTCCAGGGAAAAAAAAGAGATACATTATGGTTGTTGAGCCCAGAAGGTCTTACTCTGGCACAGCCCAGTGGGAACCATCAAGTCAGACCAAGGATAAGAGCCCTTTCTTGGCTCCCTGGCAGAGACTGGCACTGGAAAATCTCTCAGGCATCTGGGCTCACACAGCTGTGCAAGAGCACCAAAAAATATGTGGTCAAACAAATTAACATTAAATAGTTAAGTGCTATACAGCCAAATACATTCCCTGCTAGCATTACTCCCTTTCTATAAGGATGCTGTACCAGCCAAGACTTCAAACCAGCTATGATCTAGCAGCTGTAGAAAACTGCTATGTAAAAAAATAAATCTTAACAAATTCACTGCTTGGATACCTTTTCACTTATCCTCACAGAACACTGAATGATTTTTAGAAGCACTGAATATTCCCAGCCCAGTGAGACTGAGCCTTATTGTACACGTGGCAGGATCTACACTTGCTTGAATTTGTCTTACAAAGGGAGGGAAGGAGGGAGGGAGATTTGAGGGAGGAGAGAACATCTCATCTCTGAATCACAAGGAACTGGATGTTCAAGGCATGTCCTGCCATCAGGTGTGATGGTTATGCTGCATCAGGAACAGAAATGTCACCACAGCATGTACAAAGAGGAACAGTTTGTGAAGTTTCCATAATAAGATATGACACAATTGATGTTCACAGGACTCTAGTGAGAACTAGAGATTCATCATCTCTTCAGATCACAGACAGTCTCCAAATCAAACGTGTGCATCTGTCTGTGTCCATAAATATATACAAATAGGCACTCATGCACACTTGCAATTGTAACAACTAATCCTGAGGCATGTCTCCAGAAGTGTTTCCATGTCCTATGTGAACCCAGAAAAAAAAAAAAAAAAAAGATGAAACAAAATGAAGGAATGTGAAAATGAAGAAAAATATCTAAAAAGATTGAGACAGTGAACAAAAATAAAGCACATTCCTTCCCTCTGTTACCACAAAAAACAGCTTTTTTTTTTTTTAAACTAAGTATCACAATCAAATTATGAGCACACACTGGTGGAAAAATTAAGATCTCATGATACATATTTTACCATTTTTCCTCATCTGTTTTAATTACTTTCTAAATATTGACTTACACACCATCATACTGTGTGCCACCAGTTCTCCAAACCATGGGTCCATGTGAAGGTGAGCCTCCAACAAAGCACACTCATCCTCTGTTGACAGAGTCCATTGCACTTTGAAATAACAATTTGGAAAATAAATTCACATGAAAGAATGATGGCAATGGCATTGACACAACCAGAAATAATCTTAGGAGGTTTAATTTGAAGAAAAGAAATGTTTCTAAACCAAACAACCAAGGGTTCAAGGTCGAAACAGCATGTATATGTGTCTTTTGGCAACAGCACAAAACTCTTCATTCCTTAAATTTTTTCATTACTTGTCTCCAAATGAGTATGTGGGTTAATTTTTCAAAACAAAACCCATACATGTGATAGAGAGACTGAAGAGACAGCCCAGCCCATCATCTGGATCAGACTCTGGGTTTGGATACACAATGGAATCACCACCATTTACTGAATGACAGCACACCAGAGGGGAAGGGGCTGCTGCATACAGGCAACATCTTTAATCCCAAAATCAAGGCAGAAGACATCAAGTAAGATCTTGCAGAAGACAAGCAACTGACCCTTTTCCCACAAAAGGCCACATACACACATATGAAGTCAGTTCCTGAGGCACAGATAGAGCAACATCCACAGGCACTTTTTTTCCAGTACTGTGTTCTCTAACAAGAGACCAGGAAAAACAGCTGATGCAGGGGTATGGCAGCAGTCCTGGACCACAGCTAAACAAGACAGAGAAAATGGGCTCCTTCCTACTTAGAGGCTGTACTTTATTTGTTTAATGCCCCAGGTAAGCCTAAAGCTTTACAGATTTAGCAGAATAAAGATGAGGCCAACAGGTTAGTATGATAGGAGAATACTACATGTGAAAAGAGTAATCGTGTCCCACTCAGATGAACTAGAAGTAAGAGAAGCAAAAGGACAGACCAAAAAAAAAAAAAAAAAAGCTTGGGCAGATGTTTCTTCCTTCAAGAATACAAGGAATTCATGTAGTCATGTTATATCAACTTCCATGCTATTTTTCTTTCTCTTACTTTTACCACTTTGTTATCATTTGTTAATCCATTCTTAGTTTTTCCACTGTAGCAGTAAAGCTCCTGGTGAGAAACAAAGTCATTTTTCCTTACAGCTATTGGAACTGCTGTAGCTTTTTGCATTTTAAAACATAACCCTCCTGCAGCTGGATGGCATGCAGATAATAAAGATCTGGTCTGGATAAACTACTAGTTTCCACTTGTGATAGCCACCTGGATGCTGGCAGAACACTGACTCCAGCAGCCCGACCAATCTTGACTAGCCAGTCAAGATTGCCTTTGGGCTCACTGATCCACATTTTCAGCAAATACTTTGGCCTGCAGCTTCTGAATCACCTCAACTATATACCAGGTAATATCTTTCTTCACATTGTTCCACCTAAACATTTTATTCCTAACTTTAATGTACACTTTCATGATTCTCAGGTACTAGTTCAAAAACAAATTTACAATGCAGAAATTAAAAACAATCTGAAAACAGATTATGTATCATTATGCTGTCTGGCAGAGTGCAACAAACATTATAAACCTATCTCACTCACAACACATTAATGCAGTTAAAAACAGTCTTTGTGCTCTTAAGAGAAAACTCCTATTCAAGATATGAGTTACCATAGCTGTAAAAAAAAAGGTATCGTTTACTGCAGCACAGCCCTGCCTAGAATGCTGGCTGAGGTTTCCCTGGTTAGCCTAAATTAAAATTCCATATTTTTGGCAGAAGGTCTGTAAGTTAATTTTCATCTTTTCTTCTTCGGCTATAGTTAACAACCTAGAGAAAAGGCTTCACATGCCTCAAGTATGAAGGTACATTACATTAGACATTTTTGGTTTGAAATGGCCATGGTGCTCACCTCAATCAAGTCAAAATTAAGTGGGAAAGTAGAATGACACTATTGCCTCCTCGTGATTATAGAGTTAACACTGAATATAACCCATGCCTAGAGGGGAATAACAGCCTGCATACTACACTATGTTGCTTGTTCTTAAAAGAGGTGAACCTCAATGCAGATGTGATCTGCAGTCACCATACACTTCTGTCACAAAAATTATTAATCGGTAACTCAAAAATAACAGAAGAGGGCAAGGGAACCTACAAGGCTTTTTATAGCAATATTCAAAAGTGAGTGAAGATGTGAAATATATAATACCAAAGGGAGCTATAAAATGAATGGGAGTTTGGCTCCTGTTCACATGCAGAATCTACTTTATACAAGTGAGCTGATAGGTTCAACGTGATATAAGCACACAAGTGGTTGAGGTCTCTCTAGATGTGGAGACATGTCACAAGATGCTTCCAAAAGAGTTCTCTCAGCAGTTTAAAACCACTCTGATCCCATACAGGTCTTCTGATGCCTTCCCAGCAGGCAACCAGCAGGTGCACAATCCCAGATTAAGATCATTCATCTTTTGAGCACTCGAAGGCACGACTTCAGGTTATAGACAGCTTTAATAAAACCTCAACATTCACTGAATCATCTTATCCACATCTGTCCATCAAATACATCATCTAATATTTCCAACCTTTCACAAGTTCCATTTTCCATTGTCTCATACTCTCTCATATTTATTATAATAGTATACAATATATATTATATATAAATATTATGTATTTATATATATATAAACATCACATATTTATATATATATAAATATTATATATTTATATATATGTATATATATACACTAATACATATGGGCATATATATACACTCTATATAGAGAATATATCTCTTAATTGAAAGAACAGCAAAATAAACATGTAATATAAACTTCTTTTACCCTCTAAAACCTTGTTTTTAGAACTAGTCTTGCACAGCACGCAATTTAGTGACACTTTGTTAATAAATGGTTGCTACAGCTGCTACTAAGGGTGTTGAATAAACTCTCTGTAGCATTCTGAGTTAGATAACTCATATTTCACCTTTGGTAAATGAGGTACAAATGTTGATTTTTGAAAATGTTGTGGTTTAACTCCAGTCAACTACTTAGTATCATACAGCTGCTTGCTCACTCTCTTCACCAGTGGGATGGGGGAAAGAGAAGTGAAAAGGGTGAAAGTCAAAAAACTTGTGAGTTGAGATATTAAAGTATAGTAATTTAAATAAAATAATAAAAAAAGATAACAGTAGTAATAAAAATATTTTGTAATGTAATGAAAAGGAAAATAACACAGAGAGATAAACAAAACCCAAGAAAGACAAATGATGCAAATTAAAACAATTGCTCAGCACCAGTGCCCAGCCAGGACCTGAGCAGCCACCTGCTCCACCAACCTCTCCCTGGTTTTATTGCTGAGTTTGACATCATATGGATTGGGATATCCTTTTGGTCCAGTTGGAGTCAATTGTCCCAGCTAGGTCCCCACCCAACTTGTGAGCCTCCAGCCTACAAACTGGTGGGCTAAGAAGCAGA
Source organism: Florisuga fusca (assembly GCA_038090715.1). Classification (NCBI taxonomy): domain Eukaryota; kingdom Metazoa; phylum Chordata; class Aves; order Apodiformes; family Trochilidae; genus Florisuga; species Florisuga fusca. Next base: position 53,250,346 of record JAAWXA010000005.1, on the reverse strand, counting down.
GAAGGCCTTGATGCTGTGTAAGAACTGCTGAGTAATAACAAAAACATCTCTGCATTAGCAATGCTGCTTTCAGCACAACTCCAAAACATTGCCCCATACCAGCTACTATGAAGAAAATTACCTCTACCATATTCAAATTCAGAACAGAAATGCATTTGGGGCAGTGTGGCAGAAAGGCACAGTGGGTTTTCCCAAGGTCTGTTCAAACCCAGCAGTCTCACACTCTTTCCATCCTTCTAACCATTAAAGACTGAGACTCTTAAGCTAAAAAAATCTTTGTGTTAAAATAATAAGCTTGTCCCATACCTGGACTGAGAGATACTAGCCTAACTTTGTGAATAGCATTGACTCCAAAGTCTATTCTATAATCACTTCTCAGTAGACTATTTGGGGAAGGAATGGGTAAAATAAGGTAGGGGGATCTATTTTGCTTTTTGAGATCTCCACTGGAAAACCCTCACTTAGATAAGAGGAGCTTGCATTGAGTGATTTTAAAATATACAAGCAGAAGAAGCCCTACTAAAAGTCTTAACATTTATTCAGTCAATATGAGAAGAATTCTTTTATTCAGAAAGTGCTCTTCTCACTCTCACCTTTCAACTGTTATTCACATACAGCTAATACCAGACCTGATAAATTCCACTGACCTTCATTACATACCACTCAGTGCTATTTATTTTCATATAGAATCATTAGTATACAGGATAGCCAAAAACTTCACCAAGAGAGGTGATAGAGAATTAAAGAGGAGGGGCAACACCCTGTGTGAAAATTCAAGAGAGTAAAAAGATCCCCAGATTAGATGTGGAAGGACCCAGGAACAGAAGGCTGCTTATCATCAGTAAGTGAAAAGTGATGGCTGGAACAGGGGGAGCAAAGTGGAAAGTGAGAAATAACAGTGCTCAGAGGTTGCAGCTCTGTGAGACCATAGAACAAGCAGATAAAAGCATATAAGATGAAGCAAGCTCACTTGAATTAGGCTTATGGGCATTAAGCAAGTCAAAAATAGCAACAGTGCATAGGGGGAAAACTATTTTGCCAGAGGGCTAGGAGTCAAATTTTCTCTTCTGCCAGAGGCTTTCTGGTTAGTAGCAAGAATGTCACTCAGCCTGTGCCTCAGCTCCTCATCCATAGAGCAGGATGTTGTGCAGAAAAGCCACAAATGGTTCAGGAGACAATCAAGTGATAAGGCCTAGATATGAACCAACACAGACAGCTATACCAAACAGATCCCTGGCAAAGGAAAAAGGGGGAGAGAGACTGGCTATAGTGACCTGACCCACCTGAATTATAAATAGGAGAAAAAATGATACTGACTATGACAGACGGATGTACAACCACAAGAAAGAGAGATAAACCTCTGATCATAGAAGTCTGGAGAGAAAGAGATATTTTGCCAAATAAGAAAGATGACAGTGTACCAACAGATACATTCAAATGACAAGGCTGCCTAAAATTAAGAGCAGAATGGATATCTCAATGTACCCTCAAAGGAATGCTCTCTAATTTCAGGGAGGTGTTATTTAGGCACCAGCTACTGCTATGAATAGTGGGTACAGTCTATTCCTGTCAAATATACCAAAGAATTGCATGGAGAAAGTTACAGACAGGAAGAAACAGGAGTACTGCTTAGGAGTGGAAAATTCCTTCAAATATAGGGAAAATGGGGGAAAGACCCTTGCCACACAAAACAGCTTCAGCCTAAGAAGCTTGCACATTGAGATTCTTCCATTCAGACATGAGTTCTAGTTAGAATGGAGGGTGACTGGTACAAGTGGTTGTTAAATAAGGTATAGGTAGTCACAAGATGAACCTCTTGTACTGAAAGAAGGAAGTAAAGGAGACAAGCAGTCTGCAAACAGACTGTCTGGTTGCAGGGAGGATCAGAGGGGCAGAGGAGACAGACAGCTGATCAGAGATGAAATTTTCCCTGAGGGCACAAACAACCCTCCTGAACACATGTGAGTTCATTTGAGCAGGTCTGAGCAGAAAAGGGGGACAGAGGAAGCAGAGAAAGGATGGCACTGAGGCAGCATGAGGTCACAGCAACAGTGTTTTCTTGTAAAATGCTAAGAAAATGCTGGAAATCTTTACTATCCCTCAGGCCATTCTTCCCTCATTATTTGTTCTAACTAGTACTTGAAAAAGAACTTTCTAATATATATGGATAGATAGCTAAGTGAAATAAATAGCCAACATAGTACGTAAAAGTCCTTGCTAGCCCCAAATTCATTCTTTGCTCTTTGTTATTTTCAGAGTGGTAAGTATGACAAAGCAACACACGTTAACTGCAGGAACTGTGTGCCAGTGCCAGGCAGCCTCCTCAAGCCACAGAAAGCCTCTAACTACAAAACAGGCCATGGGTGGGGAAAAGCAAATAACACTGTCCCTATGCTACAGACTGAAAACCAAGGAAGGGCAGAAGCAGGTGATTGTCTCAGGATTTCACAGGAGGCCAGTGGCAGAACTGGATACTGAAAGCCTCTCTGTTCAGAATCCATCTGATGCCTCAGTCATACAGGCATTGTATCTCTTGGTCTGAGCTGAAATTAACAGTGCTACCACCTCCATCCAAAAAGTCAACCTTTCTATCTACTTACAGTTCTGTTGGTGAAGTTACTGAAGTCTGTCACTAAGATTTGCTTGATCATCTCTGGTGTGGAGACCACCACAAACACCTGGCGACCAATATAGTACCTAGAAAAAGAAAGAGAGAGTCATTTTAGGAGACAACGTCAACCAGAGAACTGTCACCTTCCCTGAAATGTCATCTCTGTTGGCTTGAAAAGACAAGTATCACAGAAAATGCATTCCCTTGAGTAAATTAGTATCTACACCCACCCTTCTCATCTATTAAATTAAGATGCACAGACCAGGGATTTGAAGGAAACAGCTTACAGTCTTTAGTCCTTTACTGACCAATCGATACCCAACATTTTAACATGAAAGTTTACAGACCCTGTGCTTACTGTGAACTCTGTACAAAGTGATGTAGTGTCACTAAACCAAACTACAGAGGGGCAAAACAGTAGTAACCAGTATCCCAAAGAATCATGAAAGACCTACCAAACCGATTATCCTGCAGTTAGCCACGTGCCTTTCCATGGCAAAGCCCTGACTACAGTGAGTATTTCCAGAAGCCCTCCCAGAGTGGAGGCAGTAGAGCCACACTTCCACCACTTCTAATAACAGTTGCAACCCCATGCATCTCAGGCTCTGCATTACCACAGACTATCTAACAGATACCATCTGAGCCTTACAAAACACCAATGTGGAAAAAAAAAAAAATAAATTAAAAAGGTCCAACAGGTATAAAGAAATCAATAAAACTTTAGAAGACAGCTGGGTGATAGGAGTCTCTCATTTTGTGCTTTTACATCCTCTATCTTGTGCTTCCATTTTAATCTGATTTTAGGAGCCTACGTCTGTCCTTAGGGAACTACACACCATTGTGGATGCCAAAGTACTGGAACCACCCCAGCCCCATAACTCCTTGGGATACAGCATTCCCAGGCAGCATTCCCCCTAAGGCCTCATGCTTGGCTGCTCTTCAGGGGGAAGGAGAACCATCAGCAACAGACGGTGCCTGCAGTCCCCACCACTGCCAATTGCTGGACCAGAAAGACTATGTGGCTGGTGGTGCCATTGCTGTGCTAGGAGAGAGGAAGAGGAGGTCAGAGGCAGGCACAGGAGGGCTGTACAGCTTGGAGCAGAACACGAGAGCAATGCCACAGATGCTGCAATACCATGTTAATATTGATATCTAAACATTTTGGTATGCTAGAGCTTAGTATCAATATATTGCTTATCACCTGTCTACATTGCAGCAACAGAACAGACAAGCAAACCCTGGGCTGAATTAAATTTAGTAACTGGAGGTTCCCATGGCAATGAAGCTGCAGCAGCACTGATTTCACCAGGGGCAAACAAGTCAGACACATATCTTGGTTCCAAAGCAGGGTTTCACAGTCCACCTTGACCCCTGTATCACCAAAACTCATAACAACCAAATGGCAGAGAAGAACAGGCAAATTATTTATTTCGGAAAGGAAGAGATCTTTTTTTCTTCTCTGGCAGCTTTCAAAAGGGAACAGTGATTTCCCAAATACAAGCCACAGGCTCCACTTGAACCTCAGATACAGGTTGTACGTTCTATAAAAATAAACTTTTTTTTACTTTTCCCATATTGCTAAACCGCAGCAAAGTAGCTTTCTGCTAAGGGTCCAACTTTTCTTCAGAATCCTAAAAGGTGCATAAGAAACAGCTGAGGCCTCATTTTAAAGAGGGCTTTGATCACAGGCTTTGACAAGAGTCAAACACCCTACATGCTCCTTCAGTATATACTTCATGTAATTTCTCTGGCATTAGAGAGGCAAAGCAAGCTCCCAAAGCAAAGACCTGTACTGCTCCAAACCTACCCAGGATGATGCACCATAAATACTGAACTCTCACACTCACGCCTTGGGTTGTTTCTTTTTTTCCTCTTCTCCAAGTTTAGCAAGTTCTTTGTGCCATTTAATGGTTAGTGACTGATGGTCTTCCAACACATAGCTTTTCATAGGGACCAAATCCCTAACAATAGATGCCAAATCTGAATCAGAAGCCAAGTGTGTCTTACCCAGACAATTTAACCCTGACCACAAAGAGGTACCATCTGATATGTCATGCAAAGCACGTGGGTATGTATAAGAAAGAGAGAGAAACTTCCAATTTATTTCAAATTTGGGAAGTTGCAAGCTCCAAGCTCTGGTCCACTGGAATAACAAGACAGCACTGACAGTCGGAGCCCTTATGTCACTGTGCACTTTGTGCTTGAAAGCATTCAGGACTAGAATTTGGGACAGGAGCATCTCTTACTCAAGCTGCTTTTATGAGAAAGTGACTCACAAGCCAAGCTTATGCAAACAAATCTATTCATCATCCTCCAACTCAGACCAGTCACCCGAACTCCCAGTTCTGCTTCCACAGCTAAGCTCTTTCTTTTTTTTCACTCTTTCTGTCTACAGGCACCTGTTTTGTCTTTCCTTACCCAGTTGTAAATAAGGCCAGAGGAGTAAGAAAGGAAAAAATCCCTTAAAATAGTAAACTGAAAATACTGAAAAAATTATCTTAAATTGATTTTTCATAAGCAAAGCTGTCTGCTTTTAAAGAATGACTGCTGTAAATACACTCATTCTACCATCTTTTATTGTATCCCAAATGGTAAAAGCTCTCTCACTGGCTTTTTTCCATCCTCCTACTTTTGTATATAATCTTCATAGCCTTTTCTAAGTTAGAAGAGACTGTTAGAAGCATGTACGGACACACTTTGGAAGCCAAAGTCCACAAGCCAGGAGCATGACTTCCATGATCTTCCCCTGCAGTTAAAAGTACAAGAAGGGGTAAGTATGAAACAAGATCATACCAGCTATTTCATTTAGCAAACACAGGTCCAGACCCTGCAAAGCCACCGAATATGTGCTGATCTAAGTTTTAACATATTTTAAATCCTTTGCAGCACAAACCAAGAGGATATCTCCAAGTAACTTCATTTTTTTTCAACTTGTTCCAAAATGGCAAGTAAAAGATAAAATCCTCCTGAACAATAATCTATTCTTCCCAAGTAAATAACATATTCAACTCTGCCATGTAACTTCATTTTGATTCTGTATTACTACAGAAGGATATCACCAGCCTCACATAGACATAGATTTATTATGAACAAAATCCGATATTCTTGTCAGATTTTAATAAATAAGAGTTTGAGAGAAACAAAAGCCTCCTGGCAAGCGCATTACAAATGGATTCATGAATAATTTAGGACAACACTTTTTATTAACTTTTTCTAGGTTAATCTTTTCACAGGGCTTGTCCACACACAGAAGTCCTACCTTTAACTACAGTAATACAGTAGTGTTATACTGCTTGAGCCAAACCTTTGGAATATTTTCATGCAAGGCATTCAGGGTGTAATACAAACTCTCTGGCCTATCTAGCTCATTCCTGCACAGAAACAAGAACGTGTGAATGTAGTATGGTATCTTCAGAGAGACACAACCCTGGCCACATGGCAATCTGTTGTACTACTGCCATACCAGTAAAAATAAATTTCATGACTCACATGAGTGTGATTTTCAAGTGCAGATGTAGATGACGCCTTAGTTATTTAAGTTATGCCATTAGGGCACTTCCTACTAAACTTCAGTTTGAACTGCAGCCCTCTAAACCAGAAGAAAAAGAATCCACATTTTCAGACCAGCAGCTTTAGTGCAGCTGGAAGGTGAGGAAAGACCCGGTTGCAATACCTCAACAGCATGAGGACAGCATCAGCTTCCTCTGGCAGAGCAAAGTGCAGATGATGAGCCATTGTCCCAGTGGCTGCTGGTACAGAAGCAGACCTGTGCTGCACCATCTCCTGGAGGCACAGGCAAAAAGCTTTTCAGAAGTGTTCAATGGAAGACGTGGATTTACTCCCATGAGTTATGGGAAAGACAGGCTGTCCTCCAGCATGCTTTCCACAGCACTCACAGGTCAAGGGACTCACTACATTTTACTAAATTGAGCTAAAGAGGTCAATCTGCATTCAGCATGTTTTAATAAGTGAAGAGGCTTCAAACACCCAACCCATTCAACTGCAGCAGTTTGGTTAGTAAGAACAGAGAAGCACCACTCTTAGAGCAATTAATGAAAGGGACAGAGACTCCTGCCTTGTGTTCAGGTTTCACCCAGCAAGTTGTGGACCCCTTTGCAAACAGTCATTTGGTGAACATGTCTTTTCTTTTATTGGTAAGAACAAGCAGCAATCTACCAGTGATTTCTGCTGTTTTGCATGCACCTCACCATTGTTTTCTGCAGAGATGCCACCCAGGTATCTCAACCTACACGTAGTGCCTGCCATGCCTGCAGAAGTTACCCCATGGAGGAAAGAGGTGCCTGAGGAATGAGCTGCCAAGTCCAACCATGAGGTGAGGTAGGAGCAGTGAGACAAGAGGCATGCTGGATGACCAGTCTCTCCTATAACACCCAGGAACACCACCTGCCTTTCCAATAATTGCCAAGGATGCTCAGGAACAGTCATTTCTCTTTTCATGCCATGCAGAGAATCAGTCAACTGCTTTTAATTTGAAGGAGCACTTTAGTGTCATCCTTCCTGGGCCCCCAAGATCGTTCCAGTCACACTGCAGTGTCATCTGCTGCCAACGGCATCCCCCAGCTCCTCAGACATGGATGTGGTCTCTAAGCAAAGCTCACAGCAACATTGTCTTGTTGTGCAGGAAACAATGGAGTGCACACACAGTACCTCATGGCAAGGAACCATATGTTTTCGTAGAACACCTGTGTGGGAAACACCTGTAACCATTTCACCCTTTTCAGAGTGCTGCTGTCAATTCACAGAAGACTTTGATGTCCCTATCTATTGTCAGTCCCATGCATTGCAAAAACATCACATTAATCATAAACCACCTATATGCTGTCAGGCAATAAAAAAGGCTTTGTTTTCTATGCTGCAGTCTGGTAAAGTACACAAAGATCATCTGGTAAGCTAAATGAAAATAGAAAATTTTATTATCTTAATCTTCAAAAAAAAAAAAAAAAGAGGCATGCAGAAAAGACACACAGGTACAGGGGAAAAGGCTAATTTTCTTATGAGACATTTATATTATGAAGTTTCTCAATCACTGCCTCTCTTCTTATTTTAAGACAAAAAACCTGAACAGCATGCTGCTTGTTTATAATAAGGGTCAAGCCTGGTATTACATGCCTAATTATTTCAGAGGTCAGCAAATTGATTTGTTTTGAGCACTGTCCCATCCAGCTCTTGCAGGCAATTCAAACTCTGTAGGACTATGCAATACATAACCAACAGCTACAAAACCCGAACACAGTCTTCACAGAAAGGGTTACTTTGGGCCTGAGAGGAAAGGAAAGGAGGGGACAAAAACTGTCAGGTACCATGTGTCCCACTATTATTTGTGTTACATTAGCAGCCAGAGGCCTCCAAGATCCCCAGGTCCTAATTTGGCAGGAGCTATACATAAGTAGAAAGCTTATTCTAGGCCTGCGGAGTCTACAATTTAAATAACAGAGTCTACAATTTAAATAACCTGGAGCAACAAACAGTGGGGAAAATAAACAACAACCTCCATTTTCCAGCTGAGGGACTGGGGCAATGGCACGTACAGATGAGAAGGATCAGAAGGGAATTGCCAGCAATCACCTACTCTTTTTTCTTTTTTATCTTTTTTTTTCTTTTTAATTTTTTTTTTCTAATTTTTTTTTTTTTTTTTAATTTTTGTGGGGACAGAGTTCCTCAGCTGCCATGCACACCTGGAAAACCCACATCATGGCAAAGCTGGGAGTTAAATCCCACGCCATTCCTCTTGCATCTCGGGATGTGACTCTAGCTGTCAGGGTGCCTTCCTGGACTATTTTTATAAGGCACTGACAAGCTCAGTATCTCCCAATTAGAGAATTCAGAAAAGCACATTACCACTTAGGAAAAAAAATAAACAACCCACAAACAAAACCCACAACATCCTAGAAACAGGTGAATTTATTGCACATGAGAATGAAGCCCTGGTAACACCGTGCAGTCTGAGGCACAGAGAAAAGTTTCAGAGCAGAGCTCTGCCAACTCACACACACGCGCGCGCCTCAGCCGGAGACTAATCCAACCCATTGTGTAAATTCATGAAAAAAGACATGGCCACAGTGCTTTCTATTTTAGACCAAATGGTCCCTCGTTTCTTTTTTTCAATGAACCATGCTTCTTTTTAAGTAGTGAAAGCTTTAAAATGAGCACATAGAACTAATTATTTAATTCCTGACTTCATTAAAAATATCGTGTAACAAGATGCCCGGGCACTGGCGCTCGCTTTCTGTACTGCACTGTATTGCTATGCATCCACCTCTTTATCCACATACCCAGGATTAAAAATACTATCTTCTGCATACCAAGAACCTCTGCACTATCACAAACTAGCACCTTGCCAAAAGACCTCTGCATTCTGACATGCTTAAGGGAGTATCAAAAAGGGAATAAAATTCTGGGATTATTTATATTTTCCCCACCACTAAAAGCACATCTATTTTTAAAGGAGCATCTCCCTTGTCAGGTGCAGTAAGAGATTCATGGTAGGAAAATAATACATTTAGGGTTGACAATGAGGAGAAGGAGGGGTGATTGAGGCCATTAGAAGGCACAGAGTTGAGTCTTGAGTACCTTACACGAGGGTGCAAACAAAGGTTTTTCTGGGCATCTCTAACCCCAGCTGGGGTTTAGCAACCTGAGGGTGTCACATTTACTAATCCCTTCCCCCTTCCAAGTGAGCAGTGCAGAAGACGCAGACTCTGCATGGCTGTGTTAATTCATTCATGAAATGAAGTAGATGACATTTACCCACATATAAGGAATGACAGGGATTAAATTAAGCTCACAAAGTGCCACAAAGAGGAAAAAAAAAAAAAAACAAAACACAAAGAAAACCCCCACCACACACCACAAGAAAAGAAAGAACAAAAACCCAACACCTCTGAATTACACAAGCATATTTGGAAATTAAAGTCCATTTGGTTTTCTGAGGAAATACGAGTCCAGACAAACTGCAAGCACAAAAACTCCTGCACATGTTTATGGACTGGGAAGAGAAGCAGGAAACGAAATGGACAGAGATAAGAGAACAATTTCTTTTCTTTCATTTCTTTCTCCAGTAGGCTGCAGGAGAAGCTGGGCACTAGTGCAGTATAGAGCCATGGGGTCCAGGCTGTCCTTCTCCACAGCTGGGGAGCTGCTACTTTCCAGGGCTGGCAGGGGTTATTTTTATCCTGGCAACTGGGCTCAGATGATTGCCACCACAGCCAACATGCCGGGTGCCTGAATCATACCACTAGCGCTGATTAGCTACATCAGTATTCCACTTCATTAATGCGAAATGAAAGCTGTAAATAGGGTAACTGTTTTTATAGGATGCTACTGGAAATGAGAAGTACAGTGATATTAGTAAGAAACCAATCCCTCCTCCCACCTGGGTGTGCTGTGCTACAGAAAGTGGGTGACACTGAAAGCGTTCATAGCTCTTCAGCTCGGCAAGAGAGACACAAGAAGGTTTCTAAACCTTTTCCCGTGGTGTTTCCCACCAAGCTTGGACTGTATTAGTCTGTGTTTTGTTACACGTGTTTAGACTGTGACATTTTCACCAAAGCTTGTTTTGTCTGCTCTCGTTACAGCAGAGTATGCCTGACTGACCTCATGTGATGGTGCAGCAGACGCTTCTTGTGGGTTTCAGCATATTTCTGTGCTCGGCCTTTCTGTGGGTTTGTGAGACACAGCATGAGAGGAGTCTCATCTCAGGCTCTCTGCACCTAACTCACTAGCAAGGTACGGCTTTGCTATACCCTGAAAGAAACAAACCATCAGGTTACTGTTTCCAGAACACTGGATTACTATTTCTAGGGACAGCGACATCTGGGAGATGGCAAACTTTCTGTGCCTCTGAAGTTTACTTTCCACCACCTACACAGTGTTCATTTGTATGGATCTGTATGAGTCTATCATTTATATTCAACAGGGATACCTATTTTTATCAGTGCAGTGGGAAAAAAAACAAAAAAAAACCAAGGCTACAAGATGGCTGAGGAGGATAAGCAGGCAATGTTACTCAGGCTAAACAAGGGCAGCCTTCTCTTCATCTTGGTTTTTTGTTTTGTTTTTTTCCATGTAAGGGAGAGAGCGGGATCTACTGAGCGCTTATCTTGATTTCTAGTCAGGAGCTCTAAGCAGCTTCCCTTGACAGACAGGTAAGCAATTTCTGGGAAACAACAGGCAGTATTACACTGGCAGGGCTACAGCCATTTCATACAAGATAAATGGAGACAGAGCAGTGCACTTGAAGAAGATGAGGGATATGGCTGTGATGCTGCATCGAATAACACGGCTGAGAGAACACGTAGAAGAGGGGTGTGCAGTGCAGCACTGCTTCCTAGCAAAATGGGGGACACCCATCCAAACAGGGGACTGTGAAGCCAGAGAGGATCCTCAGTGTCCCAGAAAGCAGGAGAGCAAGCAGGCACTGTGGTGCAGGCTCCAAGAAAAACTTGGGACAAAAGGAGGAGAGCATAGATGCAGTCATACAGAGAAAAAAGAAAAAAAGAAAACAAACAAAAGCCAACAAAAGTCAAAGGATTCGATTAGAATTTGTGATATTATGACATTGTAAGGTACAGGAACCTGTAAGACAGGGACAGGTTGACTATAATAAAAACCACAAGTGCAATTAAATTGCCAGTTATAGGCCCATCACTGAACTTCATATATGCAAGCACACTTCAAGATGACTAAAACAAAGCTGGTGTGATCTGACTTTCACCTCTTGTAAAGCATTTCTGACCACGACAAAATTAAGGATTCATTATTTTTCCTCCCTGAGACCTAATAACAATCAGGGTACAAAGAAAATCCATTTCTAAGTCTGTATTTTTGCAGCCTTCGTCTCATATGAACTTTACATATCACGGCCAGGACCCAAGCATGAACAAGGTTTTTCACATCTCCAATTTTGGTTAGCCACTTCAGCCCTGCATGGAAGAAAAGGCTTTCAGAAAACATTGTGTATATGTCTATCCGCTGAAAAGTCATGTCCTCTTACATTTCCTCAAAAACAGAGGCATTCAAAATTGGTAGGCTGTTTCTGTTTGTTTTAATTCTGCACTTTACCCTTGAATTCTCTGCAGAAAAGACAGTTCATCTGCCTCCTTAAAATACAATCCACAGTAGTGGACAATACAATATTTTATTTTTGCATGCGTTTGAAATAAATATCATTTTCTCTCAGTCTACTCCTTCTTACTAGCATTTTGATCTTAAATCAATAACAGTTACAATACATTGAACACCATCCCTTTTTGTTCCTTTGCTCTGTTAATGTCTATGCAAATGCATGCATTTCTGAAATAAGAATTACTTAGTATTAGAATATCATAATTCCTCAATAAAATAGAGGAACCAATATACTGATTTTTTGCATATTAAAAATAACATGATGACACGAGTAAGCCAAATTGAATTTTGTGTAACTACACCTACACATATCATTTTGCTGAACAAGACAAAAAGACATACATGGCTACTAGCCTGAAGCTACCTGAAGTTTAAGCAAATGAAAACAAGGTTTCAGATATGGGAAGCAGTGGGCAACCCATTCATCTGGTTTGTGCGTAAAAAAGACACAGATCCCAGCCAACACTGAAGAGCTTTGCTCAGGCACAGAAAGGTTTGTCAGTCTGGCCACGAGGGGGACAGTCCTTGGGACTCGCTTTTTCTTTCCCTCTCTGCCTGAAAAAAATGTGTTGAAACAAAGAAAGAAAGGATAGTAACCACCTACTGAGCTCCTGGGAATATAGTTTATTATGCTACAGCATGCAAAATGCACACAGGAAAGATTAATTTTTTTTTAAATCCTTGCAGACCTATGGCAATGTGCACTTTTTCTCTACATTCTTACTATCTACACACATACACACAAAATCATTTAATTTTTAAAAATGCATTATTAAATACACACTAAGCCAAATAAAAGTCATTCCCCAACGCTTTATGCATTTATCATGAAACCACTAGCAGAATTCTTTACAATAAAAATGCTAGCCGTATACATGACCAAACCAAATTAACTCAGGGAAATGGCTAGTATCTGACCATGTGGAAACATTAGAAAGCAGGGCTTTCTTATATTACTAGAGGGGAAAAAAATAGATGTGTTTTCTTACAGAAAAACTGCAATGATAAAAATATTTTTAATATTAAAAACCACTACAGCTCCAGGAAATTTTCCTGCATCAATTCAACCGGTGTTGTGCTGGACTTTAAAAACCCATTAAAATAATCATGATAAATTTCCTAACTTCTTTCAGTGCACCATGCAGAAGACAAAGGAAACTGCAATTCAACAGAGATAGAAAAGAAAGAAAAGAATGGAAAAACCTGATAGCTTGTGCATCTGTGATAACATCCTCACAAACAACAATGGGCAAATCTGTGCCACAAAGGACTAAAGGGGCAGGAGTGATGTGTTCAGCTGACAGTGGCACTCTAAAGTAATGACTTCCAGGAAAATCTGGTGTTACAAATGGACAACAGGCTACTGAGAAGTAGTTGAGTCACAACTTTCACAGCATGACACATTATTTCAGCCTAAAAATGGACATACTGAGAAACAGGATGCATATGGCTCTGGTAAGGCATCTATGGGAATAGCAGCCTACGAAAGGTTAATATGATCTCCTGGTTTAAATTACAAAACCTCACTGAAATCCATGCACATATTCCAGAGATTTTCCCCAATGTTGAACCTGACATTTTCCATTTACCACCTTGTACATATTATCAGTTATAAGAAACATTCTTCTTTTGCTGCTCCTTTTTTTGGCAGAGGAGAAGGACGCAATTGTATAACACGTAGCATCTATGTCACCATATCCTGAAACAACCCAAATCCCTGAGGATGGAGGAGTACAGTCAGCCCTTTCCCCTTCCACAAATGTGCCCTTTCACCATGGAGCAACACGTCCTGTTCACACACCTCCTTCTTCTGATGGCCAGCCAGGGCACACCGTATCACACCAGTGCTGGGGAACCAGTTCCCACACACATGTTGCACATGTTTGATATCTCTTCACATCTGCATTAAACAGCTGTCCTGGGCCTGGATCCAGCTGACCAGGAACATGAGCAAGATGTAGGCTCAAGAACACCTCGGTTGTAGCTAAAGGTCTTGGGACTCCCATGGACCTGCCTCATTTCTGGGTAAAGGTTAACATCCAAAAGTACTTGGTTAACATCTAACACTACTTAGCTACACTAGTCCTCAATCCTTCTGGATCTCTGGAGTCTGCTGTAGTAGTTTTCTAGAGTTCTTCCCTTCAAGCATTGAAGCAAACATGAAAAACCATCAGTCAAAGCTAGGATTTTTGAGGAGGCGATTTTGAACCAAAATTTGCATTTTTAATCATGCAACCTGCTGAGGAAAAGGGGAAAACATATAGATCTGAAAGCAGACCAATACAAACACTTCATGTTCCTTCTAAATATACAGGTATGGGGGCAAGATCAAGCAACTTGATCCTTACACAACAGAGGTACTGCAGAGACAAAACCCACTGAATCTATTCATAACTCCTATAAACAACACAAAAAAAAAAAAAAAAACAAGCACAACTTTAGGATAAACCAGCACCAAAGTACGTATATTGATCTGTCAGAAATGATTGAAGACTGACAATAAAACGGTTATAAATTCTTAGAAGAAAGAGAAAGCAAAGCCACCAAACCAACCCACTGAAAAACTCCCACTTGCATTCACAGGGAAAAATGGACTGGAACAATAAAACACAATGGCAGTGCCTGTACATCGTTGATAGCTGCCCCTCCCAAAAGCTGGAACAATCTTGCTATAAGCCAAGGAAATGAAAATGTAAATGCATGAGCAATCACCTAGGGGATTCTGATGCTTAGCATCCTGTAGGCACAGAAGAAACGGGGAAAAAGGTTGGAAAGCAAGAGAAGGCACCACTTTTCATATTTGTAGTTATTGATCATGCTCTCGTCACCTGGAGCCTTTTTAAACCAGCAAAGACCTTGCAGTTACAGCTGCCAAGTTCCCTCTTGTCCTTTGACCTCAGTGCAATCTGCTGCTCCAACTCCTCCAGGGCAGCAGGAGGTAGGTAGGGATCATTTGTGGCTTTTGGGGGTGCCAGGCAGAGTGAATCACATAAACAGCTGCTTGCAGAAAGCCAGTAATCAAAACCAAGCTCAAAAGCAGCATGGGATGGGGAAATATGCTGAACACAACGCCCAGAGAAGTTCTGGATGTACATACACAGTGGTGTACCAAAGGGTGCCCAGATCTACTTGAGGGCTTGCAAACTATGTGTTTGTTGAAAGAAAATGAACACGAGGAGAGCTACAGTAATGTCACAAACTCAATTCTGTTCTTCACTGTTCATGAAAATCCATTTGTTTTAGTTATTGGGCAAAGGCAAATAAAATGTCACTGACATGGGAGAAAACTTGGGTCTGGAATAAGAATAAGTTTAGAGTGCCCTGGTTTGCAATACATTTCTCTGCCTCAAAAATCAGAATTTAACTTATTTTAATAGAAAATCATAGAATCAGAATTGTTCAGGTTGGAAGGGTCCTTAAAGATCATCCAGTTCCAAGCCCCTGCCAAGGGCACGAACACCTCCCACTAGATCAGGTTGCTCAAATACGCATCCAGCCTGGCCTTGAACACTGCCAAGGAGGGGGCAGCCACAGTGTCTCTGAGCAACCTTTTCCAGTATCTCAACACCCTCACAGGATAGAATTTCCTCCTAATACCTAAACTAATTCTTGTCTTTTTCAGTTTGAAACCATTCCCCCTATAAAAATAATCTAATATAAAAAAATTCATATAAACTAAATAATTTAATATTTAACAGCTAATGCCTTCCTACATGAGATTACATTACCATCTGACCTGTTTTAACATTTGCCTCTGTGCTGCACTTGCAGACCTACTTTCTCTTTCTCCTACCCCATGCATAGCTTATTTCCTACTAGGCCAAATGAGCTGTCAGTGGACATACAACATCGTTTGCCTAGTTTGATAACATTTTACTTTGTCCCTTCACACTTAGTATTTCATAAGATGTTCCATGCAATAAAAGGTCCCAAAGAACCAAGATTCTCTCATAATGTTACTGCAGCAATTCCTGGTGTCCTTGCCAAGATCCTTTTTCAATAAAACAGATTCCAACACTGACAGAAAATTTTGGATTATTGCCGAGTGATAAAATGTCTAGTGCTAGTCCTGAAAGAGTCAGAACATTGCTCCCAACTTTCTACTTTTTCTGCGAGCTACTTTAAGACGTCTGGATATGCCTTAAAATCTGCTGTACAAAACCTGATTTTATTCAGTAGGCACCATCATCCAAAAATGGAAGTTATATAACATGAGAGAGATCTAAAAACATTGGGTCAAGATCCTCAAATAGTCATAGGTCTAAGCCTTTAATGGAGCTACAATGAAGTTAACAACAGCTTAAAGGTCCAGGCCACTATTTTTGGACTTGTTTATGTGGGGGAGAGAGGAGATTCTGGGACAAGACATGATTTGAATCTTTATGAAGTTAGACTGAAAAAACCTCCTGTGGTACAATGCACCTATCAAGACAAAAATTGCTGGGGGAGGTGGTCAAGTTTTCCCCTGATGTAGTTTTTGTCATTCCAGAAGTGCTGTGTCTGTGCATGGGAGGGTGTTTTTGACATTGCTATAGCTGTTTAATTATACCACTACTATTTTATCAGTATGACTACAATAAATCCTCTTTCAAGACAAGACTTCAGGTTCAGCCACCAAATTTAATGGAAGGAAAGGAAGATTCACAATCCCTAGGGTAATAGTGGCTCAGCTCATTTCACACTCCCCAAGCTAGAAAAAAAAATAAAAATGAATAGAATAACAGCTGAAAACAACTTCTTCCTCTGCAGCAAGGTATACTTTTGCCTATTGCCTGATGAAATCATACCCAGTTCACCAGCAAAGGGTTTGACATAAAGCAGACTCTCCAGGGAAAGAAGAGAGGTAGTCAAACAGTGAAAAAAAAAAGTGTAATTTGAAGATGGTGCCAAACCAACAAAGAAAAAGGAAATATTTTGTTCCCCTTACTAATAATAAAACATGGTAGACTAAAATTGATCCCCAGACTAATAAGATAGAGGAAAACTAAAACCTATATATGACAAAACAATAAAAAAGCAATGAAAAGATTTATGGAAGTACATAAAAACCTTGGAATGACGTAAAAATTGTTAGGTCATGTTACCGTTTTCAGCTCAACATGGATAAGAAAAGCAAGGAGGAACAAAAATTAGAGCATGGGGGAAAGGCAGCATAGGGCTGAAGGGGATGAAGAGAAGCAAGAGAAAGATAACAAAGCCAGAGTAAATATTTAAGAGGGGAAAAAACAACAGCAAGAAGCATGAAAACAAAGCCCACAAGACAAGGTTATCAAAGTTAAAAAACTAAACCAGAACAAACCCCAGAGCCAAAAAAGTGGTGACACCACAGAAGGACAAACAGGAAGCAATGGAATAGAAAGTGTCTGCACGTATTGGCCAAAACAGCAAATAATGACTGTTTCTAGGAAACAAGAGGTATCCCAAATCAATTCCTGTACAAAGATCTAGGAACTGCCCAGGATGGGAAAAGAGGGTCTAACCAGTATCTGTGTCTCCTTCCTGAATCTCCTAGCACAGTGGGAATGAAGAGGGGACAGACCCAGGGATGCTCCAGCTTGTGTTGAGGCTAACAGAGAACCAGGACATGCCACAGGCTGCTGATGTGCAGTTTCTTCTCTGCATCCTTCTTTCTTCTCCAGCCCCCAGTGGGGAATATGCAGGGGGAAAAAAAAATCACTTTTGCTTGATGCTTCTCATGACAGATAAGAAGGCTGGCACAAGCTGCTTTTCACAGAATCATGGATTCATCCAGGTTGGAAAGGACCTCTGAGATCATCAAGTCCAGCCCTTGATCCACTACCGCTGCGGTTACCAGACCATGGCACTGAGTGCCACATCCAGTCTCTTTAAAAACCTCCAGGGATGGAGAATCCACCACCTCCCAGGGCAGCCCATTCCAATGTCTGATCACCCTCTCTGTAAAGAATTTTTTCCTAATATCTAACCTAAACCTCCCCTGGCACAACTTAAGTCCATGCCCTCTTGTCTTACTGACAGCTGCCTGGGAGAAGAGACCAACCCCCCCCTGGCTACACCCTCCTTTCAGGGAGTTGTAGAGAGTGATGAGGTCTCCCCTGAGCCTCCTCTTTTTCATCCTGAACAGCCCCAGCTCCCTCAGCCCTTCCTCACAGGACTTGTGCTGGAGTCCCTTCACAGCCTCCTTGCTCTTCTCTGGACCTGCTCCAGCACCTCAATCTCCTTCCTGAACTGAGGGGCCCAGAACTGGACACATTTCATTTTTAAATTTCCATGCATGACACTGGAAACACCAGTGTGTTCATAGATACATAAACTGGTGAAGTCAGAGACCCTTAATAGCTCATGGACTTTACAGATCGTATATATACACTTCAGGTTTTCACCAATACTTCTGGGTTTTGTAGGAATTTTAATGAAAGCATTTAATACACACAGGAAAATATTTCAGATAGAACTTGGATATTAAAATAATACCCACATTTTTCAGCCTTTTAAAAGCCCTCAGCCTGGTTCTTCCCAAACAGTAGAAAGGAGGAAAAAAAGTTACAAGGTGGACCTTACAGCCTGTTTAGCAGATTGACAAGTGCAGGTACTAGTAGACTGTGAAGAGGTAGATCAAGGTGAAATTAAGTCTAGTTTTTGTAACTCGGAATATTCCCTCTCCTTGCTTTAAATTAGGATGACAGTCTGGTGTGCAGGTGCTGATCATAACAGTGTTATGTGATACAAAGAGGTAACCTGTTTAGCACTCCCATCCCAAGCCCCTCAACATGATAATTTCAAGCATTATTTAGCCAAGAAGCAGGCAGTAGAAATCAAAAATCACCCACATTGTACATTAGGTGTAAAACACTCCTCAGGCATCATGCTTTAAAATGAAACTTTTCAAATAATCTTAACCTGGAGGTCACAAGGACCTAAAAGCTAAGATCTGCATTGCCAGTGTT
The DNA here is from genome assembly GCA_038090715.1 of Florisuga fusca. Classification (NCBI taxonomy): domain Eukaryota; kingdom Metazoa; phylum Chordata; class Aves; order Apodiformes; family Trochilidae; genus Florisuga; species Florisuga fusca. Next base: position 53,231,665 of record JAAWXA010000005.1, on the reverse strand, counting down.
CAAGAAAAGGGAAACTAAGAGAACATCTCCCAAGGAGTAAAAACAGAATTGAAATCACTCTCAGCCAAAGCTGCTACCTGCACATGCAGAAGCATACCAAGATGCAATCAGGTTCCTCAAGTGCTAAGACACAATACAATGGTCTGATCTGCTGCTTCCTTTGTCAGTCTTCAGAGCTGGCAGAGTTCTGGTCAGCCTCAGAGAGCCTTCCTGCACCCAGCTGATGTTGTCTCCGTGGAGTCACTGATCAGGAGACTTCCCTCTATGCAAACAGTGATTCAGACTTCCATGAGTAAAGACAGAAGCATCAGGAATGTGGTGCAGGTGACAGCACTGTCCTTTGCTACCTTGCCAAGTGCATATAAAATGTTGTCTGTCTCTCATTTTACACTCTCTTTCCAGAGGTGTGAAAGATTACATCAGATCTTTGACTTAGGTTGGCTTTAACAGCTGCAGTGGAGTCATGGAGCAGCCATGTGTGGAGGAAAGAAATCTGGAAAAAGTGCAGCAGGGAGAGAGAACATGCCTGCACCTCAGCCACTCCATGGCAACGCCTGGAACCTCAGAGGAGGAGCCAGAGAACTCTGCACACAGAAGAGTTCACCACTTGCATCAAACATTACCATCCAAATGGCTTTGCCTGTGCTGAGGGCTGGAACTGTGACATTTTGGTGGGCCTTTGAGTCACTGCTTGTGTTCTCTAACCAGAACACAAGTGTCCCTGGACCTGAACCAGGACAGCAAGAGGCTACAGTGGCAAACAGACAAACTCAAGTTGCATGTTTTCTTGTGGAAAGTCAGAGTCCACATTTAAGATTTTGTCCTTGTCTTAAAAGAGCTCATTACTGAATGCCTTTAACATTACTTGTACACTAAGCATCAATTTGCAATGTTCCAGATACCTGAGTACATTTGAAATATGCCAGAATTAAACTGGTCAACTAATTTACCATAAATTCTGCCTGTAAACTGCATCCTGCAGGTCTTGGTAAGCAAAATGTAAAATGCCCCATAGTGAACAGGGAGCCCACAAAACCCACTGCAACTGTAATGATAACACCAGACTCTGAATCTCAAAACACTGTGGTGTGCCACCTTTTGGGTAAATCTTAAAGACATCAGGCCCATAAAAGTTATGTTTATAAGACCAATTGGCTCTAGAGAGAAGAGCAGAAACTGGTGATGAAACAAGCCCCATAAGTAATGCTCATTTGACTGTTGGAAGTCACTATAACCAATATGTAATTATGTGTGGGGAATCAGATAGAGATGCAGCATTGTACCATTACCTTCCCTTTCAGACAGGAGTATTGCTGGGTTTGGGTTCACTTTTAAAAAGCTTTGAAAAAAAAAAAAAAAAGTTTACTATTAAGAAATGCTGAGAGTGTTCATAAAAAAAAAAAGCTCTTAAAGCATAACTTAAGAATATTTTCTACAATTGTTCAGTCAATTTTTGAGATAATCTTTTCTATTTCAGAGAGAATGGCGAGCACATTACACAGAGGAGCAATAAAATAGTCTGCATGCAAAGTGCTGTCAAATGAGAGGTTGTGGAAGGGGAAGAAATACTTTTGTCCCCATTAACTTCTTTCAGCTACCATAAAGCTAGCTGTTTGTGTGCACCAACAGCATCAGGTACACATAAATTTTCAGGCACTATGGCTATTGCTTCTTTATGGCCCTGATTCAGCAAGGTAGATAAACTTCTGCTTCACTTGAAGCATGTTGAGCAACACCAGTGATTTTAACGGGATTACTCATGTGCCCCAAGTTAGGCACATGTTTAAGGGTTCTGCCATAAGGTATGCACAGTTTGCAGGTATTTAAAGAAAAAGAGATAAATCTAATTCATAATAGAAAATTTTGGTCTGATCAACAATCCTATAGAGTCAGAGGACCTTATCGTAACACATGAATGAAGAAACACAGTGAGGAAAAAAAGAATCTTGGAAGAATGTGAAAGACATGATTGGTCATGAAAGTGTATCAGTCTTGAGGAAAACAGATATCCAGGCAAGTGAAGCTACCAAATATCTTTATCAGGTTAAATGTGATACAGCAATTAAGGAGAGATATAGCTCAGAAACACAAAATCTGTTTTGCTTCTCCCTTCTCCCCCGTCCATCCTTGCTTAGGCATGATATTTTCTAGCTGAAATACAAAAAGTAAATAGTTTAAAAATCAGAATAAAGGACTGATCACAGGAGAGGTAGTAGGTCCATTAGACCTCAGTGTAAAAGAAGAAATAAAGCAGGATAAGATTGTTTCATAAAACTAAATTATTTCTTTACATGAGCCTTCAGAGAAAAATACAAGAAAGCCTGTCCTGAGATTACTCTTTCCACATAAAGCAGAGTAAAGATAGAAACAGGTTAAAAAAAAAAACAAAATTTGAAATTGAAATGGCAATAAAGACTTTCTTTCTTCGGGTAAATTAATTGCACGATGAAGACATCAATGGTTCCCTGCAGGAGATCCTGCTCCTATCCATCTTAGGTTTTCCCTGAGGTATTCAAGGAGGGCAGAGGAAGGATAAGGCTTTCCGAAAAGATGCCCAAATCCTAGAAATTCATGCCCCTCTCTTGTCCACAAAAAGAGAAGGCCTCAAACCTCCACGGTGACTAACCAGTGTGCCTCAACTCCTGATGCAGAGGCAGGAGCAGCAGTGAGAAAAGCCTGTTTGTTGTCCACAGCTGTGTGACTGTGGACTCATCTGCAGAAATGCTAACCACTGCCATCTGCAGCAACAATTTTTGGGGAGAGGAGAAGTCATGCATTAATACAGAACCAACTCTGGCTCCGTAGACTTCTGAAAAGCTGTCAGCTGCCAGCATGGCTTACAATCACAACTCACCCCTGGACACGTTTCAAGTTAGTGACTGGCTCCATGATCTCGCCTAATCCTTTAAATCACCCAGCCATTTAAATGACATGGCTTGATCTTGGTTCTGATAATGACTTATTAGGAAATAATTTAAGGAATATGAGGAAGTCTTTACAGAATAATAAAATTAAAAAACCCTTCTCACAGATCAGACATTGAGTAATGCCACAGACACCTCAAGAAAAATCACCTCTCCTATTTTAAGTTGCTTTCTGTGAATTAAAAACCACGCTCAAGTGGCTGTGGTACACACAAACCACTGCAAAACAGGATACTCTTATATGGAAAAGGGAGCTCCAGTCACATCTTTATTTTCAGAAGATGCTTCAGCAGTGCATGCATGCATCCCATTTCTGTGACTGCACCTTGACTTGTGACCTGTGACACTGTGTTGATCCTGGGATGCTTATGCTGGAATCCAGTAGAGGCTCAATTTGGGTAGGTGATTTTGTTGCTGGAGGTCTTAATAAGGACTGAGAATGTCTTACACTTGGATCTTGAAAGAAATATTCTCATAAGTTCCCCCTCCCATCAGAAAACGCAGATTTTGAGCTCACTGACTCTCTTTGTCACTTCACAGACTGACAACCCTACACCCCTGATTGTCTCCTGCTTTCTAGAGGTAGCTTAATCCAAAATACATCCTCTTGCTATTCCTAGAGTAGCCTGTTAGTCTCTACTTTGTTCTTGTCCTCCTTAGCACTTATTCTACTACATAGCAGGTCAGACTTCTCACAGCAGGTTGAAGTTGAGAGTTCAAGCAAAGGAAAAGTAAGAATAGGGGGTTTGACCTGCTTCAAGCTGTTTCAGATGCAAAAGGACTTGAAGAAAGACTGTCACGCCACAAATTGTACTGAATTTTAATCTTCTCTTCTTTTTCTTTGAAGATACACACTGAGGTCTATGTTATGAATTCTTATACTCTTCCCCAGATCAAAATGCACTGCTACAGTTGAAGGCAAAATAGGTTCACTCATCCCAGAAGCAATCAGCTGCCTGCTTGGGGCTTTATAGTATTTTCTGTTTCTCACTCATGGTGTGTTGCTGGGCCAAGAATATATTACTTATTTTGGCACTATCCACCAACTCAAAATCAGCCATACATGCTTACATAGCTGTAAAGTCATAATGATGCAATCACGGTAGCATGTATATAAAGTAAAAAATTAACTCACTGCCCCTACAGTTGTGCTCATGTAGCAGTTGCTTTTCTGATTCCATAAAGTATATTCTCCCCCTTTAATTCCCCTCTTCAACCCAGAAGTTCTTGGTTTCTCTGACTACACCTATTTCTGACCAGTAGCCACAGAATAAAATGGAAATGGAAAAATTGGATATGGTACAGGTGAAAATAAAGTGTCAAAACAACAAAGTTCATTTTAAAAAAAAAGTAATATAAGTCACTTATTTCCACAGAAACCAAGACTATTTTGCTGTAAATCTCGTGCCATAAAAAAGGAGAATATTCAACATAAGTCTTTGTATGTATCAATACACTGCTTTCCAAATAGTGTATCTTTCACTTTTTTTTTTTGGTGTGGAGAGACAACACATATATTTTACAGGAGTAATTTTTAGAGAAAATACGTCAAACTATACCTGAACCAAAAACTACCACTATCTTGCAGGATCTCCTCAAAAGTCACATCAGGGGCTGGGATCCCTTTGTTGAACAGAAATGCTCCAGCTCTGTTTTTACACCAAACCAGAGCTGTTTGTTTCTGCCTTGGCCTCCATCTTGGGGCATCTCTGTACGAAAACAGTTTTCACAGCACACACAACTGAAGACTATTTGCATTGTCTCTCTCTATGAAAGAGTAATGTCATCACCTCTCCTTTGGATCTATACACGGGAGTGAAGGAAAAAAAATGCTTTTGTGACCTACAAAAGCCTTACTTGAAATAATTCTCTATGACTTGAGGCCTTTTGGAATGGAAGGGATATATTGTTTTGACTTGATTAAAGCTGAAAAGTTGATTTGACATCCTGTTGTCAAGGAAACCAATTCACACACAAAAGAAAACAGTTGTGATGGTATCATTCAGACTATTCAAGTGACCTTAGAAAGGAAAAAAAGGCTTCAGTTCCAAAGATTTGTATTCAACTCACTTCGCCACTGTAGAAATAAAGATCATTGCTCTTAATGCTTATTGGAAAGCAGTTTTCAATCTGGAAAAAGCAAAATACCCCATCTTCTTCCAGCTGCCAGATCCAATACTTTGCTGAGACCATACACACAAACACACCTACCATTTATTGCCTATTTTGAAGACCGACAAAATCATGCAGAAGATATATGAGGAAGGAGAGGGAATTTCTTTAATTGACAGGACTATGAAAAATAGCCCCAGACACATATCACATCTATTGAAGATAGCAAGCCAGGTTTTAAAATATCTTTCTTCAACTACAAATAAAGCTTACCTCGAGCACAGCAATGTTTGAGCCCAGCTTTGTTTTTCTGAGAGGTATAAAAAAGCAGCACTTACTCTCTGCCAGGCTCCTAGATCCCTCACAAATTAAGTTTTTCATGCACACAACAAATGACTACATACGAGTTGCACTCAGTCTGTGCACTCATCCTACCTAAGGGGTCCCAAAGAGGCAGAACTGTCCTGGCTGATCCCCCAGCTTTATAGCTCGTGCAAGTCTCAGAGAGGTTTCATTCCCTAACAGCTGTGAGTAGATTGGGAAAACGAAACTTTCTATCTATCTGCTCACACACTGTGATTATACATCTCTTTCTCCGATGACACAGCCTCTGCCTGGCCGAGTGAGCAGGCAGATGACTAAATAGCAGCTTGTCTTGAATTCAGCTTAGAAAAAAATAGGCATGATATTAATAAGGAGGGAAATACACTGAGGAATGAATGCCAGTGTTCTTACATTATTGTCATTTAAGGGCACCACACCAAAGGTCAGGCAGATAATAAGCCTCAGTCATTTTTCATTTGTTACACAACATACAAATTGCCACAGTGTTAATGAATATCTTTCTCCATTCCTGGCCAGTCAAGACTCTGTATTATTTCCTCTTAGACAAGTACCTAACCCTTGGAATTCATTATTTCCATCACTTCTTGCAGCACTTTGTCCTTAGTGCCGAGCATAAATGCCACAAGGCGGCTGTGACTGAAGCATCAAATGCATCATATGCCTGAACCTGACTTCTTTCTCATAAAGCTTTTTTGCTTGAAGAGCATACAAAGCATATTTATATAATTTAATATCAAATATGAACACACATTCATATATGCTCTCTTAGAACTGTCTTAAACCCCTTACAGTACACAGGAGAAAAAAAAAAAATGACGGTGACTGTTCTTTGTGATATTTCTTGATACTTATATGTTGAAATAATAGTTGTGCTAGAAACACCAACTGAACACAACAATAGAAGATATCTGAAACAACTGCATTTCCACTTAAATGATGGTAACTGGAAAGTAGTTCTTGGAACAGAAATGACATTCACAGAAATGTGGAAGGGCTTGTGTGAAGGGGTATACCATTTCAGCCCTCTTTCCTCCTATTGAACTGCTAAGATAGCACAGCACAGAGAGGAATGCCTCATTTCTAATCTGTACTTCATTTTAATTTAAGTTCAGGAATTTTGCATAAATATAGATAGCAACAACTGAACCAAATTCATACTATTTCATAAACTAGGTGAGGTGCCTTTAAGATTTTCAATTATTATTTCCACTGTTCACTGTAAGTATAAAAAATATGCAGATGAACAGAGAGTACTGAAGGCTAGTAGCTCAGTATAATCCTGAAAAAGACTAAACTTTATGCATACAATTAAAATTACAGAGAGAAGAATTAAGTCCAACACCAAATACTGAACTAAAATAAGCCAATGACAACTGAGATTGCAATCAAACCACCTCAACCTCTGTTCCCCAGACTTACCCACAAACAGGTCCGTACTCTTTTATGAGTTTTGTGTGGTTTTCCCAGAAGCCCTGGATAAAAGAAAAACAATGAAGTTTTTTAGAATAGTACTTAACAGAAACTCTGCTGTACTGTGTTCCTAATGCTCACACCAAAGCTTTGAACCCCAACTAGGAGAAACATTGTATGAGCTCATAACCTCACCCTTCTCTCATTGCCCACCTGTGACAGCAGAGTCTAGAAATGTTTAAAAAAAAAAAAAAGCCCAGAAAGGACCGGGAAAGCCACAAAACACATTTTCATCAAGGTTTTACGCTCCAAAACATGTTACCATTTCATGATTTATTTATTTTAGTAAACTGAGTTCATGATTGGGGTCCTGACTCTAATGGTTTTTTATGTGTAAATGGAAAAACTGACAGAGAAATTAATAATTAAATAAGTACATACAAGAGAAACACGGGGAATATGGTAAGGTTGTCCTGTTTGGGTTTTAGTTATATCATTTAAAAAAAAAAAAAAAAAAAACAACCCAAACCTTCAAAGATAGATTTGAGCACAAGGCAGGTAGGACACTGCAGAATAGTAAGCAGATTTATTTTAACAAACTTTTAGAATTTTTACTGTGTGTTTCATTTTCATAACTGATGAAAATTGGTATCCATTTATATAAATAAACCTGCCACTATACTAAATTGTTAGTGTCCTAAATGAATACAAATTGATTAATCTTAAAGAAGGTGTACAAAATGTATCCCCAAAAGGGAATATAAAAAAAAATCTGTTGTAAGAAAACTGCAATATTTGAGAATCATACTCCACTGTGCTAGAAAAAAATAACACATTTGACTGCATTCATCTGCATTTATATTAATTCAAGAAAGACTATTGTGATCTATCTTCATTCTTCAGAGGAAACTCACTAACAAAGTAGAATACTTATGCCTCATATTAAATTGTTCTTATTTTTTATGATATACTGCAGAATATTATCTAGAACAATATCAACTATTGTAAATACATTAACTGCAGGCATAAATAAACATGACCATGTAATGCGAATAAACTTTAGGAGCATTTTGTCACGCTAAGGAAAAGAAAATCTGGTAATCAAAAGTAGTTCTCCTACCTATCACACTTGGGCACTTATCACCCAAATTAGCAATGCAATTGCCACCACCTACGGTCCTTCTCTTACATAGGCCTTCTATGAGGGCTTTTGAGGGTTTTTCATTTAAAGTACAGATCTCGAATTTTGTTGTTGGTTTTTTTAAATCCTGAACTTGCAACATAAGTATTCTTGTCTTGGGTTAGTGCAGTGATATTTTGGGGTGATATTTTGTGATATACAAGGGTGGCTCCTGTGAGAAGCTGCTGGAAGCTCCCCAGGTTCCAGTTCCCTGACATGACTCTGCCCAAGGCTGGGCAGATATGGATGCACCCCGACAAGTAACATATTTAAAAAGGGAAAATGAAACTGCAAAAATATAAGAAAAGGACCATCTGAGCAGAGTAGAGCATGAAGTGTGTTGGAAATGCCAGAGAAAAGACATCGAGGTCAGTGAAGGAGGTGGAAAGGTCCCTGAGCAAGAGATTTCCCTAAAGCCTGTGGTGAGATGGCCGCTGTGCCCCTGCAGCCCATGGAGGAGCGCGGCTGAAAAGACCCTGAGGGACCCCGGTGGGGTAAATGTGGATTTGTAGCCCCTGAAGTGTCACAGGCAGGCAGACATGAGGAAGCAGCCTGGGCAGGATCATGGAGAGGGGCAGATGTGGATCTGCAGCCATGGAGGGCCCCGTGCCAGGGGAGGTGACTGCTCCCGCAGCAGCCGTGACTCTGTGTGCAGCCCGGGCTGGAGCAGTTCCTGAGGGACTGCACCTGTGGGAGGGACTCATGTCCCAGGGGTTCCTGGAGGACTCTCCCATCAGAGGGACCCCGCGTTGGAGCAGGGGAAGAATGTGAGGAGTCCTCCCCCTGAGGAGGAAGGAGCGGCAGAAACACCGTGTGGGGAACCGACCCTGAACCACCCCTGCCCCTCCCTGTGCCCTGAGGGGGAAGCGGCAGGGAAGGGATCAGGGACCGGGGAGAAGGGAGGGGGTGGGGAGAAGGTATCTGGCCATGTTTTCTCTTTCTCCTTGTAGATTAAATTAGTTTTTTTTCCTTCACAAGTTGAACCTGTCTGTTTTTTGCCCATTACTCTAATTGGGGAATGCAAACCTCCCTGTCCTTGTCTTGATTAACGAGCCTTATTTTCTCCTCCCTGCCCCATGATGGGGGTGGGGGAGAAAGCAAGCGAAAGCCCTGTTGATACCAGCCGGGCCTAAACCGTGACAATTCTACAGGACAATATGTCTCTAGATTAAGGCAAGAACTTTAAATTTTTAAGCTACAAAACCCTAAAGCACTGCGTGATGTGTAATGAAACACGCTAACAAGAAAATTGCTAAAGAGGTCCTTTAGAGGATTGCCTGAAAAAAATCTATATATTCTCACCTGAAAAATACTTTACTGCTCAGGTAAACAGAAAAGAGCCTCAACCATTAGCACACAAGAACTCAGGCTGACAAAGCCTTTGTGACACCACAAATACATACAGCCAACTCAAAAAGTCTTTTATCTGCAGACACCAAGGGAGGAGAAGAAGTGCATACACATTCACCCCGAACTGCATTTTGCTCCAGAGACACTTAAGCAGTAGCAGGATTTCAGCATTACAAAGTTTCCCTGCTGCCTTTCCCCCATTGATGCCAGGGAAATCCTGGGGCCATGTTCCCCCCAGCACTATTCCCCAAGCAGTCACCTAAGACTGCAGGAAGCCAGCAGCTCCGATCATGGGTGTCCTCTGACCACTTTTCCTGGGGTGCTAAACATGGCTGTATTGCAATGGTATCGGCTGCATAGGACAAAAGGACTTCCAGTCTTGCAAGGCATTTCTTAATCAGGTCTGTCCTCCAGCCTGCTTTCCTCCTAGTCTGAACCTTCAGGGAGGACATCCCAAACTACAGCCCGGACCTTGCCTGCTAAGTTTTGCTTTGGACTGCAAGCACACGTGTGGGTATTGCACTTGCTGTATCCACCAGAGGCATTCCAGTGAGCCCGCAGGATATTAACATTTACGAGAAACCTAAGATTTAAATGATTCAGTGAAAAAGCCTTCAAGAAAGCTGGCTTCTTGGAAGCACTGCTCCTGGCTCACTACAGTAGGTAGGTCAGGCAGAAGACATTTCATATCAGGCCTGTGGACCAGTAGCTGTTTTTTCACCTACAGGTCTCCTAGATGATTGAACTGGCTCAAAATTAACCCACTTCAGGTGTTCTTCCCCAAGGTGAGAAGTACAAGCCTGCAGGATGTGGGGGAGAGAAAGAGATGAAAAATATCTGGGAGAGGCAGTGAGAAAGTGTCCTCAGGATTAAAAAAACATCCTTGTTCTCTACACTGCAGGATAATTTCTCATGTCCTGCACCACTGCTCACAAGCACACACCACTGCCTGCCTCCACCTCCCATCCCCAGGATACGCTGATGTCCTGGCCCTTTCCACAGGCACACAGGGTGTGATGAGCACCCTGGAGCAGATCCCAGCAGACTGCAAACAGCAGAGACTGAGCCCTTCAAGGCTACAGTGGCTGGAGCACAGGCAAGGCAGAGAGAAAATGTGTGTGCATCCCTTAAAACCCAAGGCACACCTTTCATCTGGAGGAAGCTGGGTTCACATGAAGGTACTTTTGTTTCTCTTTCATAGCCATGAGGAAGGCCAAAGAACCTGATCTCAGTACACAGTGGCAGGATATGCTATGTCCACATAGCTCTGCCAGAATCTTGCAGAATCATCCCTGAGCTTGGCTTCAAGTAGACAGGTTCCCTAAAAAAATCCTCCTCTGAGTCATGTTTGAAGCACATCAAGATTTTATAAGGTGCTTTTGGTAATTTTTTTATACTGGCTGAGGTAGATCTGCTCCAAGGCTCATTACTGCAGGTTTATGATTGCAATTGTACTTAATGCCTACAGGATAACTAAGCACCTACCCACTAGAAGCAACTGTTTTATAAGAAAATAGAGGTAGAGACCCCTCCTTGACTCAAGATCACACAGTCAGTGAAGAGGAGGAGAGGAAGCACACTCACAAATGGTGCCTATTGACACATATCCAGCAGCATATCCATAAGACAAGAGCTATAATGAAGCAATGTAGGGGCTACGAAGAGGATAACTGGAGAAAAATCATACGTATTGGAAAAATCATACGAAATGGAAAATCAAGGCAATGCACGGTGTTATGAGATGATGCCATATGCATCAGGAGGAACCATAGCATATTAAACAGTCACTGGTAATAAAAAACTGTAAAAGACTGACACGTATCCAACCTTTCTTACTAGTTGCACAGTATCTGCAGATCCCACGGTTGCAAATGAGCACTTAAGTGACTTTAAGCTTAAGCTCAAGTTTAAAGAGATCCAGACTGTATGGTGGTCACTGTATGCTTTAATAATATTTTAGCTCACTGCAGCTGTAAAAAAAAAAATGATCCCATGGTTTATGAACTTAGCTATGGTCCTTAAGGGTCACTGGATATAATGTTTTGAAGGGGACCACACAGCTGGGATCCAGTAGATGCATGCTCCTGACAGCAGCTCAAAATTTAGACTTTAAAAAAGTGACTTCCAGAACGTACAAGTATGGTAGCTCTTGAATTTTCTTGAATTTTGTAGTGTAGTGAATGCTACAAAAGCTACTGAGCTATGCCGAGAGTGGTGTGGTGTGCCCATCAAAATCCATTGCAAGCAGGAAATATTACCTTTGCAAGAATGGCTAAAGGAAAAAAGCTGCTTTTTTTGCCTCTTTCTGAAGAGCATCACGCATTACCTGATGTCAGTCACTTAAAGGACAACCTGGATTTAAAGCTGACTCATATGCCAAATAAGCCACATCCTGTCACTAGTCCCATATATGCTTCACTATCACCACCTTGTAGTCATATATGATGTTCTGTTTCACTATGGTATTAATAATCATCCTTGTTTGAGTGCACACCTCATGTCAAGAGACAAAAATCTATAGTTATTTGTGGCATGTAATGACAACGAATGACATTTATGGATCAGATTTTTATTATTCAATGTTCTTCACATATCTTTCTTCTTTCCTTAGACCACCTAGGAAAAACAAAACAAAACTAAAAAAAAAACCTACCAACTTGGTACCCAAACTGATCTTTTTTTTTATAAATACATGGTAACATTTAATTAAAGCAACCTTTTATCAGACTGCAGCCCATTTTGAAGGTATGACCACAGACTGTACAGCATCTCCAGTAATAATCCTAGAGAAAACACTAGGATGCCAGCAGACAAGAAGAGGAAAACAGCATGAACTTCTAAACAGCCTGATTCTGAGCCATGTACATAGTTTGTTTCCTTTGATCATTATCCTTAATGGCTGTCCTCTGTGTGTAATTTGGTTTAATTTATGTATATGCCATTTCAGATTTTAAAAAACACATATAGCCCTTCCAAATTTATTAAAAGCATCCTTCCTACCCTTAATAGTTATTAAGAGAGGTTAGTGTTATGTAATTAAGTTAATCCTCATCTGTACAGGCTAATTAACTGAACACTAATTGAATCTGCATATGAAAATTTGGACAATGTGTTCTCATTACACAATTAAAAAAAATTACCTGAACTAAATACCAAACAAATTGTAAATTTTTCCCCTCTACCTTTTCAGGTCTTTAATAAAAACTAAGCAGGCAGATTTATTTCTGCGTGCTGTATTAGCCCTTACTGTCTGAAATGAGGAGCTGTCTTGTCAGTGTTGGGAGAAGCTGCTCCTTCCCTGAAAGATGGTTCTTTGCCCTCTTGCACAAGTTTTCCCTTTTGGCTCTGCCCTTGCCCCATGCCTTTCATCACCCTCTTCTCCTTCTGCTGTCCATCACCTGCTCTGCTCAGAGTGCAGAGGCTCTCGGGATTGAGCCCTGCCACCCAAAGGATCAGAAAGCATCAAGACATCACCTCAGTGGTTCCTATCACCTAAAAGGATCAGATGGCACAGTAAAAGTCAGTCATGCCAATTCACCACCCCAAAGCCTTGGGCACAGCCAGCTCCAAGCCACATGGGCAGTTTGGGCAGGTCACTAGCCCATCACCACCGAAGATTGCTTCCCAGTGATGTTCTATGGGGAAAACAGCCTCATCTCATTCTCCTCTGCTTGGGTGTGCCTGCATTACAAAAGCAAGACATGTTTTGGACCCTTTTCAGCCTTTGCTTGAGAACATTTATAGTTTAAAAGAGTCAGGTTTCCAAGAGTGAATTAAGAAAAGAACATCATCCTTTCTGGTATTTGCTGTCTCTCCCCATTAACCAGGTTAATGGCTGATTCTAATAGGCTGCTAACAGGAGAGTCGGCGGGAGGGAGGGGAAGCCAAGCAAGTAAATACACAATTGTGAGCCTGACCTCAATAGCATGCAAGATTTCCCAGTGCATGGAACACACACAGCCTTCAGATTTTCCTCCCAAACCCCACCATATGTTTTTAACATTTGAGCCATAAGCCCTAGCTCTGTGTAAGTGGCGTGGCTGGTCAGAGCAGCTGCAGCCAAAGTCCCTTGTGCACCACTTCTGGCCCAGCAGTAGCAACCTGGCACCCCTGCTTCACAGCAAATACCTGAAGGGAAGAGGATCAGAGGAATGGGAAATGGAATATAACCCATGTTATCCTCCTTTGGGGGGATAATACATTTCCTAAGTGAGTGAACAGTGGAAGATATACATAGATTTCAGTAACGCACTTGGTCTGAAGAGAAGCACAGTAATCACACTCAAAAGGATGAAAATCAGGATAAAAAATGAAAGACAATAAGCATTCAAGCTGTGGAAAACTTAGTATGGACTGAGTTGAAAGAAAAAGCAGAGGCATGAAAGGAGGAAAGCCATTTATTTCTCAAGAGTCACTTTGGGGATAAATTTTTCTCAGTGTTTTGAGGACTGAATCTCGCACAAAAAGTGGACAGACTTCTGTGAAGTATGCTCATGGTTATGGGCTGAAAGACAGGTTCTTCCATTAGCAGGCAGAGAGATTGAGATTCCCACATCAGAACAACTGCATGACCTAAAGATCCTGAACAACAGCAACACTGGCTTTAGTACAAAGCAAAGCTTGATACTCTTAGAGGTACTATGTTAACTCCAAGAATTTCTGCAGAAGTGGATTATTGTTTGAAAGTGACAGAGAGGGAAAAAACCTGGATGAACACATCAACCACAGGAAAATAATGAACCGCAAGTATGATGGGGATACGCTTTCTCTGGAATGCTGCATGAAAATCTGATGAGCCACGTTCAAAAGGAATGAATTAAAAATGGAATGAGTGGAGAAAAGGGTTACAAGGATCCTCAGGGAACAGAAGACCTGTCTTACAAGTAATAATTAGGAGAGTTCATTTTAGCAAACCAAAGGTTCATTTTAGCAGACCAAAGGGAGAAGACACGCTTGCTGCCTATAAGTGTACAGGGAGTAATCATCAGGGAAGGAAAAAATATCTATTTAATATAAAAACCTACATTACTAAAAGATCAAATGAATATAAACTGGCCATGGATAAATGTTGCTAGAAATTAGATGAAAGTTATTGACCATCAAAGTAGAAAGATTTTAGAACAGTCTCCCAGTCAGAATATCAGGGACAAAAACCTCAAAGAGGGTTTTTAGGCACAAGGCTTAATAATATGTGGATACCTGGAAAAAATGGAGTGTAGGATGCATAACACAGGCCATCTATGTCAGTCTCTCAAGGTGATACACAGCCACTTCTAGAGCAAGAGAGACTCTGCTAGTGGAAAAGATTTACTGTGCTTTTGGGTGTGCAAGCTGCATTCACACTTCCAGTTGATTCACATTGATTCACCTTAACTTTACAAAGCATTCCCATACAGCTTCAGATACCCATTTGGCATTCTTCAATGAGATTCTCAATTTCTTTCTGTCTTTTTATTTTCAATCTTATTTCACTCTGCAAACTTCATTTCCACAACATCTCTGGGATGATGAGTGTGCATCTGTCACAGATGGGGAGCTGGAAATGCACAAGATTAAGCAATTTGCCAAATGCCAGAAAAGAAGTCAACAGCAGAGCCAGAGACAAGTTACAGGTTTCTCAGAGCTCCTTCTTGGTATCTTACAAAACCATCCCTCCCCTGCCACAGAAACACAGACAGTATATGCAATGGAAATATCAATGAGTTTGATCTATTTCTGAGCTTTCAGACATAACACATGCCTGAGGCTTCTGAGAAAGGCAAGAGGAAAACAGCTCTGCATACACAGTTAACTCTAAAATGCTTTAAATAGGAGGTTTCCTCCTCACCCAATGTCAGCTTATGATTCAATTACTCTTATCAGAATATGCACAGCTACAAATGTAATTAGTCATAAAATTATCCAGACCCTCAAATTATTCCAGCTGCTGTATTTGGCTCCCTGATTCTTGCAACGATGAATTCTTTAGCCTGATTACAGTGGCTAAAAAAATATTTCTTTTTATCTATTTGGAAGTTGCCTGCCATTAGCTTAGACCTTGTTTATATCTGCTGCAAAGCTATAATTGTAACTTTACTATTTTTATTAGGACTATTGTCTAGATAACACTTAAACCTGCTAGACCCTTATTTTATTTAATAGTAAATGTCACAGAAGACACCTATTCAGGCATCTAGGAATATTTAATCAAAACCAGAAAACATGTCATTATGAAGACACAAAGAGAAATACAATTTGTGCGATGTGTGTTCATGAAAGGCTCCATATGAGGTCTTACAGACTCACTGCAATTTCTGATCCTGTGCTAAACACATATTTATAAGTCAAGAAACTTGAAAAAAAAAAAAGATAAAGGAATGATGGAATTTTTTTTTTTACTAGACTATGTAATTTCTACTGAATCTCTTCTAAATTGTCTTCTTTCCAAACTGAGTTTGATTCTCTCCTACACTATCCCTTCTTGTCTGTAATTCCACTAGATTGTTAACCATCTTTGCTGCCTTTCTTAATATTACTACATCCTCAAATTACAACAGGAAAACAGAGCATTACAGTGCTCTCTATAGGAGGGAATTCATTGTGCAAGGGAAGACCATTGTAATGCACATTTTCACTGTGAGCTCAATGTTTCTCAGATGGATTAGCGTAAGCATTCAGCACATCTTACTTACTAATGGTGAATGAATTTTATTAGTTTTCTTTGCTGGCCTCCCTTAAGGGAAGCAAAGCAGTAATTGCATAATTTAAAGAAATGGAAACAACAGTCTGTCTTGTTGGACAGACTTGCTAGCTAAATCTAAAGAAAACAAAGATTTCAGGGGTGCTCTGATGACACAGCACTGTTTTGGGGGTCAAAAAAATTGGTATTTGGAAAAATAAAAGTTGACTTTTCCCAAGGAAGCGAGACAGGCAATTTTTTTTTCTCCAAGGAGTATCTCCACTTATGTAGAGTGTCCCTATCCTTCTCAGTTCCATCAACAGCAGATTCCTGAGGATAACATTTAAAGGATAAAATATGTTAACCAAGTCCAGTATGCAAAGCCTCTCTTAGGTGCCACAGAGTGCAAACAGACACTGAAAGGAGTACTGAAAAAATTACATGTCCATGAGCAAAGCTTGCATCTTCAGTACAGTGTTCAAGCTTTCTTTTCTGGTGCAAACCCCCAACTACCCCACATTGCTTTAACACAGTAGTGCCTAAGTGGATACTATTCAGACAGATAAGTTTCAAGAAAAGTTCAGCTTTAGGAGGCAACATTACTCTTTCAGTGGTTGATATCATCCTCCTCAGAGACACTTCCCTCGTATACTTCTAGGGGTCTCTACCATTGTTTATGAATAGATTATAATAATCAATGACATTTAACTATCTGTGACCACCCAGTCTGAAACTACGAAACACATCTGAAAGAACTAAAAATTATCACAAACTCCATCTGCACTCAGTTCCCAAATTTTGATCTTTTATCACGATGATACTAAGACACAAAACAGTGCCCAAATCAAAGCACTAGGCTGCACGCAGAGTGCTCCATCATGGGAAGAGACCTGGAAAGAGCATTACATGTGACAGAGTAATCATGCCACTTAATGCATTACTGAAAGATACCAGGACTATTTCTGTATTTTAGCATAGCTGGACAAGTCCAGCTTCCTCTTGTCTAATTCCCACCTTGTATGGATGCAGGCTCTTAAGCATGAAAGGAGAAAAATGTCCCTATAGATTGTACTGGTCTCTGATGCAGAACAGAGCATGCTGCTATCTGCAGCACAGACAGGCCAGGCATAGGCATGACAGGTCCCTTTTTACTACCATCTATCACGTGGCACCTCTGTAAAACCCACAAGGTTAAGGGCAGACAAGTCAGCTTGACACACACGAGCCTTGAGGTGAGCCCATACATACAGCAGGGCACAAGGGGGCCTGAAGCTGCTGAGCTACAAGTATCTGCATCCTGGCCATGTGAACAAGCACTCAGTATGCTTCATCCTGCTCCTAGACCAACAGGCCAGTAGGTCAGACCTACCCTAGAACACTATGAACAGAAATGTGTTGTAAGATCCTGCACAGGACAGAATAGTCTTATCCCTTTCGGGAATAAGACAAGCTGAAGCCCCAACAGCTACGCCACACCAAGCAGCTGACTCCTCACATGTCTTTAAATAATTATTCCAACAGGATCTCCTGATGTTCGTAAGGTAAGTTACTCTTCATGTTCTGTCCTGAAGACAAACACTGCTTAAGAACCTAGCCACCCATTTGGTAGCTGGTAGGATCCAAGCATGGAAAACAGACATACTTAAAACCCTTATCCAGGCTTCCTTGGAACAAGAGATTAGCAAGAGACTGAAAAAAACCACTCAGTGCCAAACCTTGCTTGGGCTGGTGAGAGGACTGCAGAGAGCAGTAGGAGCTGAGGTAGCACAGCACAACTAAACAGGAGGCTGCAGTGGAATGGGAATTTAGGAAAGCTCTAGGAATCAGCAAGGCCACCAGCCAGCACCCAGCCAGAGGGTGCCAATAAGAAGCACAGTCAGAGTTCCAACTGTGATAATTTCATAGACAGGAGAGCTTGGTTTTGGAGGTGTGGATTGAATTGGCTTATGTCAGTGATTCATTTCTGTTTCTAGATCATAACTCAGGGCTGGATTCTGCAGCAGCATCAGAAAAAACACCTTACCAATCCACTGGGGGTTTGGTGTCTTGTTTTTTCTTGTGTGGTCTTTGTTGTTGTTGTTTTTTAAGTGAATGATACTAAATGCCTGCAAATATCAGGTATTTAACAGAGGAATCAATGCATTTAGCTGCCCTTTCAGAAGTGCACCCAGAAAAGGAGACAGAGGCTTGGCACCCTCATTCACTACAATGGCTATACAGAACAAAATGCTTTGGCACAAGGCAAGAAGTCAAGAGAAACCACTGCTCCTCTGTCTCCCTGTAAATTAACCACATTCCTAGGAGACTGGGCCACTGGCCGAAACTAACCACTGAATGGGACAGAAAACTCTTCAATCACAACCTCCCCATAAAGCAATAACACAGAGGGACTGTAGAGGAGAGCAACAGCAAGGGAAAACAGCACAATCAAGCTTCTTGTGAATACATAATCTCAAATGGAAAACTGTCAGCCCTTGCATTATACTGCATTTCTTCTGTACAAAGTACATGTACATCTACAGAGCTGAGGGTTTGCACATTGCTGCCTCCAGGAGGATCACATATTCTAAAGAGTAGTTCCAAAACAGAGTCTTTCTCCTGAGGGTCCTTAAAGAAAAAGGAACTTTGTTCTGATAAACAGTAAGAAATCAAATGATGTGTCATTTGAAGGACAATTTCTGCCTGGAAGTAAAAATCAAAATAATATGGTTGACTGTTTAGAAGAGCTGTTAGAAGTTTAACCTCTTGGACATCAGTGTTTGTTCCACAAGAAAAGGGCTGGAGGAATGACCACTGAAGAATGTGGCATCCACTCATGCCCAGAGAAGTAAAAGGGCATCCCACCATATCACTCAAATCAGTATGGGGCAGCCTATGAAAGCCTTGGAGAACCTCCTGCTGGTGCAGGATCTGGCAGAAGCCAACTCTCTGCTGGACAATCTTTGAACCCAGCCTGCACACACCAGGCATCACCAGAAGGCACATGGACTCCTGATCCACTGCCAGTTCCCCAAGGGCTCTCTCATAGATAGGACAGCTTAAGGGCTGCTTAATATCAGGGATTAAACTGAGGTTTTTTGACAGATTTTTTAATTCAACACCTTTTTAATCCAAGATCAAAATTGCACAGTTGATCTGGAAGTAAAAATAAAGATCCAGATGAAGAGTGTATATATCTATTCCTCTGACTCTCCTGCTAAAATTTCAAGCTAAAAATGTTACATGCACACCCCCCTACTTATATGTAAAAGTATCTATTTATTCTTAACAACCTCAAGTTATTTATACAACAATGCAGGATGCACTAGAGAATCAGGTCCTTCAACAGACAGGCAAACATCTCAGCTTCTGTGGAGTAGGTAATTTCTAGAGAATGATAGATGAAATGTAATTAAAAGCATCCTTGAAACACTATCTTTAGATTCTCTCTCCCCCAAATCCTTAACACAGTAGCTGGACATTTAGTTTTGTCACATGCCAAAATCCTTGTGCCTAAAGAAAGCCACAGAAGAAGGAATTTTCACGGCTTTCTTTTACAGCAGTCAGTTGTCAGAGGAGGTGGAAGGAAACAAACCACATAGAAAACAATTGCCAATTTGTGGTCTTGACCATTTAAAAAATGGATCCCAAAATAGCCTGCTAAATTGTTTCACCGGGAGAAAAATTACCCGTGAATACATATGCATGCACACAAAAACAGCATCACTTGACGCAGTGCTGATGGTAACTGCAGTCAAGGAAGAAGCATTACTGCATTCCACATTGTGAAAAGACCACAATGCAGTAATTATTCTGAAAGGTTTTCACAAAGCACAATTATTAAGCTAACATTATCCCATTATTGTTTGTTGCTATGGAGATAATATAATCAATATATTTTCTGGATTGATTTTTTTAAATACTTCTAGCACATTGCACAGTATAGCAAGAGTTAGCTCAATGCATTAACTGATTTTAGTTTATGATTGGCAAAGTCTTGAGGCAATAGATTGCAATCCATCTCACGCCTATTATTCTATCAAGACACTTAATGTCAAAATCTCTGCTGCAAAAGCAAGTTTTCCTTGTTGAAAATGAGAAAAAGGATAACAAATTTCTCTGAAGTAAGGCAATCTCTTAAGCAAGAATTTAAGACTCATTCCTAATTTTCCCTAGACAAACAAAATTCACCAGACTGACTGCAGAAGTAGTAGAAAAGGAAGTTGTATTTGAAATCTCAACTTAAGATGCTCATTTAGTCTAGTGGGGCTGCTTTGAGGTATTATCCTCCTCCACATAATATAAACTTTTCCTTCAGCAACAGGAGCCTCCAAGAAGGCAGCAGGGATCATACATGGCATTGTGACAGAGCCCTCTGGATGTAAATGGGGTTCATGGTTTTGCCACCACCCCCTTCCTGCACCAGCTTGGTGTCATCACTCGCTACCTGCTCCTGCACCCAGCGCAGGACAGCGGGCACTCAGACATTGGTCTCCGTGGGTGGTGAAGCAAAACTCTCACAGCTACAGCCCTTAGTTTCCTTGCCTGTAAAACTGCAAGGATGTTCCCTTCCTTCCTGGTCTGCCTCTGCAGATGATAAGCTTTTAGCAAACTGAGGGACTGCTCCTGTGTTACAACAGTGGAAAGTCTGCACAAACCTGAGCTTCGGATTTTTGCAAGACAGTGATGTATGACGAGGTTCAGTTCTGGCACTGTTGTTTTTAGCTTGTTAGCTCTGCTAGGAAGAGATGTGCTCATCGTTGTGCAAGGTCTCAAAGCCTTTTATTTCCCATAATTGTCCATAGAAGGGTTTTCTTCTTCTCCCAAGTGGCCATATTGTGGTAAATTGCCTTCACCTTAGTCCCGGAGGGGACCGTATTTTGCAGCAAGGTATAAGTTCATGTAAAAATGTTCTAAGTGCAGCATGCTGGACTTTGCATAACTAGATGCAAGGAGTAATAGCAACTTTTGACAGTAACAATGCCTGTTAGTTCTACTGAGAATCATAAGTTAAGCTTAAAAGAACAATGGTTAAGCTTTTCTGTACCACACTGTGGCTTTAGCTGCCCCAGGTTAGAAACCAGCATACACATATAAGCACATTGGCCATAGTGTACAGTTGCTTGTGTAAAATGTGAAATTAGCAATCACAGTAATCACAGTAATTCCACCTTCTCCCTTCCCTAAAGGCACCAGATTGGGTGGTCTTGTCTTTCTACATGAACTGGGCTGAGGCCCAGTATTGTAAATTTTGGGGCCGGCTGGAATGGATCCATCAAGAATGATCATTGGCAGATTAAATATGTTGCCTGTTCAGCACATCTGGCCCTTCTAGCCCAGGGGATAAGTAACAGAGTTAGGAATGCACATTCACAACCCACCCCCTGTAAGACTCCTGCACTGCCACTAACCCAAGCTGAGCTAAGGCTGCTTTATAAACCACCTCTGCCCGCCTTGCTCTGCATGGCATGGATCATGCTCTATCACTCTTCTCAATGATGCCACTTTTATCAAAACGGCTCTAAATTACTATTGAGGGCATATGTTTAAGGGTATGAGGGCTGCAGTGTTTAAGATAAGCACAGGTGTCACTGTCCTTCACACCTTGTTTACTTTTATGTTCTTTTTTATAAAAGATTTTTCTGCTGGGCAGGGCTCAGACAGGTAGGTTCAAACAGGCTAATGTCATGTGTGAACCCTGAAGGACACCATCTGCTCATTCATCAGCACAGTCAACCATTGCTTAATACACATCACTGTTTCAAATGTGAAGAATAACTTCATTTGTTTGAAAACACTGACTGCATGCTGGCCACCACAATGCCTTATCATGCAACAGCCCAGAAATTCTCTAAAACAAACACTCATTTAGCTACAGTCATTCAGGGGATACCCATTTTGGTAACAAGAATGATACAACTACATTCCTAAGCAATAGGTCTCAATAACACCCAGACAGCACCTCCAGTAAGCTGGCTGCAGGCCTGATTTTACCACACTCATTCATGCTGAGTAGAACCTACAAGGAAGACCCTCATCATTTCAGTGCTACTGCCTGGCAAAGTAACCAGTGTCCTGCTGCAAGGGGTGAGACTCATCACATTTTGCCTAGTGACATTCTGTAATTGCTGTGTATCTTCTTCTAGACAAATATTACAAATTTTTAATTACTTTTTAAAAGAATCAAGTAATAATAAACAATATTACCCTGCAACACAGGGATTGAACTCTGCCATTGGATGTTGAGATCACAGGTAGCAAAAAGTCATGCAGTGGTGAGAGGCATGGTATAGAGACAGAATCCTGCCCCTGCACAGCAGGGACTTCTCTTGGAGCTCAGCTTTGCCAGCCCAGCTCTTTCTGGCCAGTAGGTTGACCCAGGTTGCTACAGGAAGATACTGGGATCCTGCATCCTCGCCTTCCTGACTGAGCCTCACAACAGAGCCCCAGAGGACAGAGAGAAAGGACAAGCCTTGCACAGGTCACACCATGGACCAAAAGGCTCTTAAAAACCTCCTGTCACCTGAAGCACTTTGCCTGTGATTATGCAGAGAGGTGGGTTTGAGAGAGGAGGTTGGGGGGGAATCCGGCACAGGGCGGTGCGGAGCTCCCTTTGCCGGCTCGGCAGCAGCGCGGAGCTCCGGGAGACAGGAGCTGTTCAAATGTTTTGACAGAACATGCCGATTGCTCGGGAATGTTTTTATTCCAGACGATGTGCCAATCCTGCATTGCTTTCCAGTGGAAAGCAGGCAGACAGTCTGGGGCTGCTGAAATAAAGTGACTTCACCCAGAAAGGAGAAAAAGTTGCATTTTCAGGCTATATTTACTCGATTTGCGATTGTGTTTGGTTTTAGCCAGTTTGTTGGATCATTTTCAATTTTACCTGAAAACTCCACTTGCTAGCAGGGTCCAAGGCCAAAAGATACCAAAACACCGTAGAAAATTAAGCTAAAGACCTCAGAAACTTCATACAGGTTTGTAAGTAAACAGGACGCAGAGATTCATAGGGAAACCCAAAACAACTATGCACTAAATTAATGATGTCCTAACTAGAGCTGCTTAGTCTCATTCTGCAAGAACCCAAACACCTCCATTTCTACATTTGTGGTTGTCTTTCAAAAGCTTTCTTTTTCCCTTTTGCCTTTGGGAGTTATTTATAGGGCTATTATAATTTGAGGTCTGGTCTTCTTGCAGCAGGTCCTCCATCCAGGAAATGAAATAGCATTAGAAAATGAAATCTCACATTTATGAGGTCTTTGAGATGGTTCCCTGGGGCTTTGGGGGGAGTGAAAAATATAAACACAAACATAACTACAAGATAATTGCATGGTCCCTATCTCTATCTGTCATGAATTACATGAGACTTTTTACTAAAACAGAGACCTGTGGTATGAGGTCAACAACAGTAGCTGTATTCCCCACAAGCTCTCCAGTTTCCCCCTTGTGTGTGATCAAGCACCTTTCCCACCCTACCCTGGCTGCAAGGTGCTCCTGTCTGAGAATGTGATGTGGATTCCTTGGATGTGAAAATCATGGAATGCCACCCCCTTCCCCTGGCTGCCACGTCACACGCTTTTCACAACACATTGTATGTTGCAGTGTGTTAATGGATGAAGTTAGGTTTGTTCACCCCTTTTCAAAAATCATGTATCAAGGACCAGTTTCTTACCCACACTTCTTTATGCTTCTTTCTTAGACTACTCTCTAGAGCCACAAGGTGCCTTATCACCTGCTGTTTCATCTCAACATGCAGACATAAAAGCAAGTAGAGGCAAATCAATGAAGAATTTGGGGATCCCCATCTGCTCTTCCTGTGTGTATAAATGGACACATCCCTCCAAAAGCCTCCCCTTGCCATGTATCTTTTCCCCTTTACTTAATTGGAACGTAATCACTGTGTTTGAAGTCCCACTCTCAGAGAATACTTAAATAAACCATCACACAGGACTTCTAACAGCTTCTGCAGCCCAGCTTTCACTAATCCTACTTAAATTACCTCTGGCATCATGCTACCTATTAAAAGTTAGCAGCTTTGTGTACTCCCAGAACTGAGAAAAGCCATACAATGCACAAAAAACTGCAGAAGTTCATGGAACAGTAAAGAAAAATTTGCAAGTAATTTAAAGCTTAGTTTCTTCTGAAATTATTTGATAATATTTTTAACATATATGTACATTTTAATTTCTTTTTCTCTTGTTTATAATTTTCACTTTTCTTGTCTCAGGGTAAGATAAAAATCACCACTATTCAGTGAGGTGTTTTTTTTTCTACCTGAATATTAAAAATTTCCTCAGTGCAACTGCCCCAAAAACATTTCACTTCTCCCTATGACTTGTTAGAAATCACCCAAAATTAACAAAATATTTAAAAATTACAAAATGGAACAGCAAAGAAAAAAATTGAAGTTCAAAAGTACAAGGACAACACAAGACTGTATTATCTGTTTCACTTCATTGCTTAGTAAAAAAAAAAGAAAAAGATCATTTTAAATACACATTTTTAAAGCACAGAGGTTTGTTTAGACTTCCTATTGTTTTTAAGAAAAAATATTCAAAGAAATGAAGGAGAAAAAAAAAAACAAAACAACATTCAGTTCTCAAACACACCTGATTAGAATACAGCTCTGGTTGATTCTGGTATCATCGTGTCATCCATACTTGCACAAGCACTGAGGCCTCTGAGGACATGGAAAATTAGATTAACTTTTGAATTTTATAGGTCTCAGACACGATTGGTCCTTTCTTACAGTTCTCTGTCTTTTAGGTAACTTGCATTTCTGGATCAAATTGCATAAATACTTATCCAAAGAGCACTCTAGAACATAACATTTCATTAATTTCTGACAAATTACAAGCATCCCAAACAGGCAATGGCTGCTTTATATCTGTCCCATGTCTGCAGGTACTGAAGCCCTCACAGCTCTGCCCCAGTGCCCATCCTGCAAACACACCCTGCCCTTCCCAGCACGGGATCCTTTTGACCATGGGCTATGACTAAACCCTCATTTCACACTCAGTCCCTCTTGGGGAAAGTTATATTTCATCTCTACATCCTGCCTGGGAAGGGAAGGAAGAGGGGAAAACCCCATGAGTCATAAGTCTGACATCCAGATAAAGTTACCAGGAGGTGATGCCACCCAAGGTGCACCATAGGCAGCCAGAAGAGAGCACACAACGAGTGCCAAGGATTTAATGGCACATATTTGAACAGGCATTTCTCCAAAGCTTTCAGTAGAAAGCCTCCCAGAACCCAAGCCCAGCTACCTGGGTACATCAGACCCACAGCAGCTTTACCTTCCTACTCTCAGAAAGGGTGGAGAAAACATCTTGCTCACCACCCTTTCAGGATGATTTGCTGTGCAGAGGGCCAGCTTCTTATTAGAAGGGACGTGCCATGCTGTAAACATTTCTAGTGAAGCCTGGGTTAGCAGCACTTGTAAGAAAACCCTAATGAAAATAAATTGTTATGTATTTACCCATATGCTGAGGAGCATATGGCTAATGCATTTAGACACTGCTAATGAAGTTAAGACTCAGCTAAATTTGTTGGCTCATGGATAACAACTGTTCTCAGCAACCAATCTGAGCCTGCTATAATTTTAGCATTACAACTGATACCTGTCCATTATCACATGTACTGATCTTGCTGACACAAGAACTTGTTTTCTGAATATGGGTTTCTCCACATTACAATGTGATGGTCAGCAGCATATGATGCCACTAAACTCAAGATTTACAGGTATTGTGAGCATGTTACAACTTCATTTTTATTCCTTGTAGCCTTGAGTCTATTGCTTTCTTTCTTAAGTTCAAGGATTAAAAGATTTTATTTAGTCCAATCTCAGCCTCTCCAGGCCAGTACCACATTGATGTGACTGAAGCCATAACTGAAGACAATCACACTAAGCACCTAAGAAATATTCCTGCTTTTTAAAGTCCATTTGTAGAAGACCATTAAGTTTACTACAACAGCTACAGAAGTCCTCCCATTCAGACATATCATTATTGTGCTGCTCTTCCAAGTGAGGATCCCTGCTGATCCCCACTTCTTGTGGGAACTCTATTTCTTGTGCATGCTTACAGGGATCCTGGAGTCCAAGCTAAATTCCAGTTGAAGTGATTACACTAGGTGTCTATCTATATGCTGCTACCATTGCAGCTGTACATTATTTCCAATCTCTTAATCCAGCTATTGCATAGCATGGCTGTTTTGTGTTTACTGTTTCTACATGTCATGACAGAGCTGGCTTTACTTATAGCAGTATATATGCTGCCTAAAGAGCAGGCTACATAGCAACTTACAGAGGGTTTTCTGGTGAGCAAGCAAATATAGCCTCTAAAAGCACAACATATGACAAACTTCCCCTACGCCACTTTTGGGACTCAGGTCTTCTATTCTAATGGATATCAGGTAGCCATCTCTCTACTGACCTCAAAAAGCCATCTAAAACATATTCTTGGTAAAGGATGGAATAGCACAGCAGAGAGTGTCCTTCAGTACTGTTATCTTGGGGATCCACCTTACTCAGACATCTTTATTTATAGACCAGAGCCAGGTCTGGCACTGACTCATGGCCCCACTTGCTCTGCAACTATTGCCAAATTGTTTAAAACTTCCTCTAGCCTTCAAGTGTCCAAATCCATTAAAGGCAGCAGTGAATACCAGCCTCCCCAGGTCTACCTGAGAGGGTGCTCAAAGTGTGTCACCATGACCTGATGAAAACAGAGACCTACCTATTCTAGAACACTGTCTATACCAGTTTGCAGCCCCAAGGTGAAGCAAAAGAAAGATTTGCTGACCCGGAAAATAAGACAGATTGCCCTAGTCAGACTTGCCCGAAGTTACACTGGGAGGTGGGTGAAAGCCAAGGAGCTTGATCAGAGAGACTCTCGTCTCACTCACTCTTCTGCCATGGAGAACATAATCTCTTGTTCACTTAACAGGAAAAACCCTTTAGGCTGCAATTGCCTCAGCCATTGTCTCTCTGCCTCATGCAGTGTTTAATAAAGAAAGCACAAATCATGCCAAAGGGAAATCACCAAAACATGGCTCAGAGAATACCAAAACCACAATGTTGCAGCAAAGACAACATCTCCTTCAAGGGGCAACTACTGAGATCTACAGGTCTACTCACTCAAATAGATGTGGGAGCTGTTCTGGGCAGAAGCTACACAGTCAACATACCACTTCTTGGAGTACAAAAGGGATCTGTTTCTTTCCTCAAAGGCAAAACACTATGGTCCAAAAGACCAAAAGCATGCATCAGGACCACAACCATTTTCACCATCATTAATCACCAACAGAGCAGCAATGATTCACCCCTTTTTCATTATGTAAAACCCATTGGTTGCTTGGAGTATTCTAACAGGTTTCAGCTTCCATAAATGTCATTAAAAGTTGACATCACATTCAGGGACACCTTGCAAACACAGCTGTCAGAAACATCAAATGAAAAAAAGCAGAGAACATTACATCTCTACAGAAGGGTTTGAGGCTTACGTCCTGCTCACCCTGCTGAGATCCCACAAGCTCAGAGAGAAGCTGGGCTGAACCACAGCACAGGTCTGCCCAATGGTCTTGTGAGAAACTACAGGTCCAGCCCTTGCTGAGGGGTGCAAGTAGCATTTAGTCAAGTGGAAGACAGCTAATTGCCATGTCTTGGTTTTCTGCATTAGGTTCCTGCAAACAGATACTGCACTGACTTTGTCAGGCTAGTTGACAAGGCTAACACCTGATCAAAGGAGGTAGCACAGAATATCAGCTGAAACTAGGAAAATACACATACTTGAAGGGGGGAGAGGCTGGTTTTATAGATGCATGAATATACACATAAAAACACATCTAACCCCAGGTTTTCTGTCATGTTGCAGAACGTGACATGTCTAGGTTTAGATCTGCACCACATGTATTCATGTCACATGAAACATCTGCATGCACAGGCCTCCATCAAGGTGGGAGGGTTTCCTAGGATGTAAGGGAAGACCTGAGGCATCCTGTAAGGTCTGTTTGGGCAGTCAGCAGCCCACGGTGGACATGCACAGATGGCTGGAAGAGATAAAAACAAGTTGATCTGTGATGCCACAGACACACTTTCTGGTTCCTTACAGATAGTTATCAAGAGGCAAAACAAATGCTCCCTGTCCCTTTCTCTCCTGTTTACCTGCACAAAGCAACACGAAACCATATGTAGGCTTTCACTGTCAGTGTAAACTATATTGTTCTTGTAATTAAATCCAGCCCCGTGGCCTGTCTAAGACCTCCTCTTCTTCCTTCTCCCCTCCTCTTTGCTCCCCTCACCATTTGCCTCTCTTGAACCTTGTTTAGGTTTGCATGCTGTGTCATTAAATTCCAGAACAGTAAACACTGCAGCCTCTCTCACTAATCACTGACATGCTGCTTTCTAGGCTGAAATTAGACATGGGATTAATTTCATTCCTGCAAGGACACAGTCTTTTATTTTTCTTAATGTCCAGCTCACAGGATGCTTCTGGCAGATGCATAGTGGAAAAAAAAATTGTGTTTGCTCTCTGTTTCCTCCCTCCACTTTCTGTGTCTTCGCTCCCACACATCAGCCATAAAACATCACAGCCCAGCCAGATCCCAGACTAAAAGCAAGACAAAGCACCCACACAGCCCCTGCCTCCATTCAGCAGAAATGGGCCACTCTGGGATAGCCAAGGATCCACAAGTAGGCCAGACAGAAATAAACAGGGTAAACAAAGAGTATCCTGTCCAACCAGAGAGGGGCTAAAGAGAGCAGTGTCTTTCATTAAAATGCAAAGCAGGGATACAAGCACACAGCCAGTCAAAAGCATCACTGGAGCTTGCTAGGAGTAATAGAAGGAAAGCAGCACATGACCACTCCATTATAAGGACCCAAAGCACATCACCCAGCTGCACACGGGGCACAACTGCACATCCCACCTACCCCATTCCCTAACATAGCAGCCAACCACACACCTACCACCACCCCAAGACACCAGAGACACCAGCCCCAAGGCTACAGCAGCAGAGGGCTGCTCTCCAGGTGGCTGAGCAGGGAGCAGTGCAGACAGGTACAGCACCAGGCAACCAGAGTCGTGCAAATATCAGAGCCAATGACATTTAAAAACAACCTAGGTGGCCTTTTTAGAAACCTGATGGGAAAAGGGGAGCAAAAGCAGATGCATGGCCATAGCAACAGGTCAAGTGCTTTGCCGTGGTCCTTTAGGAGGAAGGGTAACGGGACGTGTGTGCCTGCTCGGTTTTTGGAGCATTTGTCACGTAATAAAACCATTAGCCTGGAAATTCATGGAAGAGTTCTGTTTAGTTTTTCTGCAACCTGCTGCTCCAAAGCCCTTGCAGATTCCATGTGTGAAATTCCATGCTGTGTACACCCTTGTGTCTCCTGCTATTGCAAGGAAACCTCATGGTTTCCCACACAGTGGTAGGAAAAACACAGTACGTGGAGAGGTGGGGGAACAGCCAGGAGTTTCTAACAAAACAGCAGTCTGCTGCAAGTCTGCTTGGTTACTGGGAAAACTGAACATGCTGCTTTTTTCAAACAGCCTAATGGTATTTACCATCAGACTTACCCACCACAAATTGTTCTCATGCAATGGAAGAACTTTTAATCTAATATCTTGGACTCAGATAATTTCCCAGCTGCAGGAACTGCAATAATTTCCTATCTTCTCATTTTTGAGATAAGCTGATTAACTTGGGTATGTTTTAGTTTCAGAGTGTGATTATCTCCCTTTATTGTACTTGAGAGAGAAGGAGCAATTTATAGTAAAATAACTGTTTTACCCAAGTCAGCTCTTACAGTCTGCTTCTCTGTGATGTAGATAGGTCTATCCTATTGCATTTCTCTTAACTCCTTAACTTTCCATACTTCATTGTCCTCTCTCAGAGACACTGTATTCCAGCAACTCTTATCCAAAGAAAATACACTGAGAAATCCTTGAAATAACTCCAAAAAAAAAAAAAAAAAATCTCATGGAGAAAATATTTTCTTTTTTAAAATACATTTGAAAGTTTATCAAAAACCCACAACCCCACACTGCTGATCAAACCCTGCCTGTATTTTCCATTTATTTTTAGAAACACTTACGGAAGAATAATAATGCAAAAAAATATTAGGCCCGATGTTCTGCTTACATAAACAGGAGAGCAGAACAGCAACCTCTGTTCACTTAGTAGAACTGATTTACAACCAAGTAAGGGAGAAGACAAGCAAATCCTTGAATTTATGCTGTTACAAATTGAAAAACACTGCATACTCCCACAATTTCATTGAGAGCCTTTGATATTTAATGTTTTTTCATAAATTCCCAGGTCCTAGATTTACTTGATTATGTCAAAGTGACTGCCTCCCCTCCTCTATTTTTTTTCCTTAAGTTTCTATAATGATAATTCCAGGGGAAAGCCTGAAACGATGAGATGAGGGCACTTTCTGAACTGGAAGGGTCTACGTTGGAGTGTTTTGATTTCCCTTTCTCTTCTGTGTCTCATTGTTATTCAGGGCTTTTCAACCTGTGTCTTACAGACCAAATTTGACAGTGGAAACACATAAATAACTCATATGCAGATTCTTGTAAAGCATGTATCAATTCATTTTCCTTAGTCACCATTCATTAATTCCCCTGAAATAAATGTTTATGGGTTGAAAACCACAGTCTGGTGATTCAGTGGGAGCACGGCTCATCTGTTTTTCCTGCACAACATTGTCAATACCAAGAAGGAGCCTATTTTAAAAGAGGCTCTCTTAAAAAAAAAACCAAACTAGCTCAGTGCACAGCTCTGCCCTTTGCAACTAAATCCACCAAACCCATCCCCATCCCCTGGAAGGTGACAGGCAGCCTCTGGTTCTCCCCTCCTGGGGAAGGGAAAGAGGAAGCTGTCCTCTACTGACTGCAGTGAGAGCACTTGTGTTCCTGAAAATGCCTTCATAGAGAACAGCCTGCAATATAAAAGCAGCCTTCCTATTACCAGCACGTTGCTATGGGCACTACTTCTAAGAAAGTATCTACAGGAGCAGATCCAGAAAATATGGCAATATATATGAGGGAAGAAAGAAAAATCACAAAGGGCCTGGACTTATCCCTGCCTGTTCCTCCTGGCAGCCACAGGACCGAAGAGAAGATGGACAGTGAAATGTTGTAGTGCTGGACATACAGCCTGGTGGGGCTTGTGGCTGTGCATCCCTCAACTCTGTTCACAAACCCTGCCTGGAAGTATTATTTCCTGGTATTCCAAAATAAAATTTCACAGCTACCTTTAATTTGTTTTACTAGCTTTCCTAAAAGCTAATAAAATCAGGCTTATCTTTCCTTCATTAGCCAGCTTTCAGTGAATCTAATGAATGCAACTCCTGTAATAAAATTTGCCTGATAGATCCTAGATAACAATTCAGAAAAACTTTCTGCTGGTATAGGGCAAACCTATCTACAATATATCAAAATAACTTACTCTCTAGGCACCTTTTGCTGTAGCAAGTGTTTGCAGGTGACTAATAATAACTGGATTTTGCCACCAAAGATCTACAGAGCAAGTAGCTTCATGCCATCCATCTGAATCTAAACCAGAAGAGTGAAGATGAATTGGTCTGTATTCCACCAGCATCTCCTGTATGTTAAAGTCACCCTGTCAGTTCCAGTTCAAGTTAATAAAGAGTGGATCAAGTCTACCTTTTATGCTATTTTCTAAATGAAATCAGATGTACATGTAAAACTGGTATTTAAATGGGTTTTACCTAATAATGAGACAGATATTGACAGAACAATCACCATGAAGACCAAGGTAAGAGACACTATATTCTCATTATTAATTCTAATCTCAGCATGGCTATTGATGACTATGCACTTAAAAGAGGAAATTAAGCATCAGCTGGAGTTATCCCAGCTTTCCTGAAAAGTTGTTGGACTGCAACAGAGATGCACAAGAGATATACTGCAAGATTAAACCAGAGAAATGCAGTTCCTCATTATTAAGAGAACTTGAACCCTCAGAAACATTACTGAAATTGAGCAAGGAACAAACAAACCAACTAACCAAAAAAAGCCAACATCCAGCATTAGCAAACTAAGGGGATGAGTGAGGAAAATAAAGGAACAGAATCCAGAGGCAGAATCTCAATACTTCCCCTTCTTCCCTTCTCCTCACCCAGAATGGTAACAAGTGGGGGCACAGAGCAACAGCGTTTGGTGGTACCTAATCCCAGCTATTGCTTAGGAGCAAGCAATGTTATTGGCTTTAAAACAAATGTGTACAATCAGCAAAAGCTCAAACAAATAGAAAGGTCAAAGGAGCCAAAAAACACTCAGAACAAACCAGCTGGGGCTAGTTAACATAATCTGCTCTATATACATAAGTTTGTTTCACTGAGGGCATGAACTTTTCTAAGAAAGCTCAAGTAATTACCTTGCAGGAGCTTACACATTTTATTTCCCTTAAGTTAACTTTACCCTGAAGTTAGAGCTGCTTGCACACAACTGCTTCTACCAATTCCTTCAAAAAGCAGAGTTTTACTTGTACCAGAAGGAGATGCTCCAGTTGAAGTGTAGCATTTCCTTCAATTCATCTTCCCTCCTATCCACACTTCCTATTACTTTGGATAGATACAAAGAAAACCATATCTTACCTCACGGAAAAAGAGCAGGTTTCCAATGAAAGGAAGAGGCGGAGGATGTCGGATACCTACTTTGCTTAGCTTGGAGAATGCAGAGGTGGAGTACCTGGGAAAAATAAGGGAGTGGGTTAGTTTTGGATCTTGTCATCACAGGACTCACCATAGTAATTGGTTCAGCTAATTTTCCTGGATTCAGAAAGCGAGAAGATGCTTTCTGTGTTGGCCAAACACAACTGCCAATGTGGTGATACTGCTTAGCAGCTCCTTAGGTCACAGAAATAAATGCAATACACTGGTGTTTCAGAGAGGGCAAATAAATGAAGGGGCTCCCAACACAGGCATGCAAGCCAAGCAGTGGATAAACAGAACTTCTCCTCTTCCCACAGAAAGTCTTGTAAGTCTGAAGTTACTTTCTAGAGGTTTTGTGAGGTTAGAAACAAGGCTGAAGTAAGCATTTGGATTTTAACTACTGTGGCACAGCCAGGAAAGGAACAAGACACATCTTCATCTATTATTTTCCTTATTTTCTCCCATCTACACTACCTATACAGATCACAGAACAAGAATTCAAACTAGTCTCAGTTGTGCATGAGCCAAGACACTGTCAGAATGCTCAAGTCATGCCTAGTATTTGGGCCAGATATGCTGATTAAGTGATTTTCCAGCTGCCAGTCAGCAAATTAAACAAAGATAAAAAATACAGGGGGGAAAAAACGCAGACTGAAAAGCTTCATGCATCCTTTGTTTCACCAAGAATTCTGGCATGTTGATAGGGGCAATACTGGAAAAAAGAAAAACCCCAAGTAATTTTTTTTTCTTCACTCCCTCTGTCTTAATACAAACAATGGATTTAGGTCAGTGGGCTTCACTTAGTGAAACCTGAAAGAGCAGGAGCTAACAGCAGCAGTTTTGATTAGCCAATGGCACAATAATACTGAGTACTATCATTCTGAACACAATCACCAAGAAGACTAGGGTAAAAGATCTTTAAGCTTAATAAAGGTTGTGTCTATATTAACACCTTAGTTCAGAACAATACTGTAATTTTAAAGCTCTTCACCATGGTTCTCTGTCTGAGGCAGCTTTGGCACATGCAACCACACCTTTTTCAGATGAAACTGAGGTTGAAGGTCTCCTCCAGACTTTCATCTCTTACCAGGACAGATCTGAACTAACAAGTGGTCATTTAGTTTTGGACCCCACGTGTGGAGAGACTGTTTTGCCCTGGAGAGAAAATTAAATCTAACCCAAAATAAAACCTATGAATGACATATAATACAGGGGTCACAGTATCAACTGCTTTAGTCCATCAAGCCTGCAAGTCAACCCCATAAAAACAGGGAAAAAAACAAAAACAGAAAACAAAGCAGAGGGAGAGCAGCAGCAGAGCCCTCAGATTCCTATGTGCTGACTCCCTCTTAAGCCAAGAATACAGCCTTGTTGACTCTGAAAACTATGCTAACCCATTCCTATCATTTGGACCTGTTCTCCTTCATGTCAAGTAACTGACATGCATAATCTGAAATGCCCTACCTGACACAGGCAGGAATATTTTGGTTTAACCTAATGGACACACTGCACAATTCTTGGGGCTTAAGGAGGATTGGGAAGAGAAAAGAAGAGAGAGAATGGACCAGAAAATGGTCCTTTCCTCCAGAAGGGGGGAAAAGGAAAAATGTATGTTGCAAAATGAAATATATAAAACTAAGGTAATTAAATCTCACATGGCCAGCAAAGCAGAATGGGACTTAAGTATCAAGTCAGGAGTCAGTAACTTTTTGTGTTTCCATTTTTCGAGAAGTTTTCCTGCAGCACAGTCCATAGTCTCTTAATGGGATTCCTTTGGGGAAGATATTTTACAAAAATCATTCTCAGAAGACACAGATTTGATAATTTTTAAATAGCAACAATGTTTTGTTGTGTTACTTTTTATTGGGCAGTACAAACTTTCTCAATAGAAATCATATGTTTTCAGTCTACGCAAATACACTATTTCAATATGACAGGGTACTGCACAGTAAAGGCACAGAAGCCGACATTTATTACACATTTTATACATATTATTGACTTTTTGGCTGCTCGACTGCTTTTAAAAAATATAAGAGTTTTTTCTTATTGAAACAGCTAATACTCTTGGGGAAAGAAATGTTTTAACTTCAAAATGACAAACAGCCTACATGATACATTTCCTTTCGCAAAGAGAGGATTTTTTGCTGCTGTTTGAAAATCTTCTTAAAGTGTCTTTGTGTCATAGCAAAGTCCTCATTTCTGTATGTAAACAGTGCAAGAGATGAAAATCTCGTCAGTAGAAACCTAAAAAAAAAAAAAAAAAAAAAAACAACCCAAAACCAGGCTTGGCCTACAGTTAACTGCTACTTCCACTGCAAACAAGACATTTCATAGACTCCTGGTCTTCAGGTACTGCAAAGTGAAAAGTGTCTGTGACAGAGCCAAAGGCTGTGACACTACCCAAAGTAAACAATGCAATCACCAAATATTTAAAAAGGAGCAGAACCAAAGAGTACCTTGCACTCAGTTTCACAAGGCAAGAAACACTCAGACTCTGGAGACTATTTATGCTTAGGTGAGCAGTTCATCTTTGTCAGCTTCTGAAGATTACTGACAGCTCCATGCAACTGAGGATTTGCTTTCCTTTTTCCCCTCCTAACATGGTTTTCTCAGTAGCTTTTTATTCAGTCACATTTGAAGTAGGTATTCAAAAGTTGAGGAAAAGCAATTTACAATAAGGTGGGAAACAGAAGCACTGTAGTCAAGGTACAAGACTGAAATGCAACAAAAGGGCAGAACCAGGAGGGAAAAAAAGACTTCCTGGATAAAGACATCTAGTTCTACCCTATGATTTCACAGTGTTTCTGGGATTTTTGAAATATCTGCAGTTTTGCAGAAAAGGGAATACAAGTGCTTAAAGACTGATGGTGCTGCACACAGTAAAGAAGGAAGATCTAACATTGCACTGGTAACCTTGACTCTGTCCCTTCCTAATGTGACAGCTTATGTTCTGCAATCTTAAATATTGAGAGAGAGAAGTAGTAGTGACTTGGATCTTTTAAAAAGAAGAAAACAAGAACTGTCCTGTATAACACATGATGAACATCACCAACACAGGAATCTGACAACCTTTGCCTTCTCAGACAGAAGCAATCTATAACTCAAACAGGCTAATTTATGTTTTTAGGATACTCAGCATACCCATAACACACACCTGGCTGGCAAGTCACAGAGCTGTTTGCTCAGTACACTGGGAAAAGTATCCAGGCTTAGCTACTGGGATGGAGAGGTGGGCTAGAAGCTGGCAAAGTGCAAAGAGGCAATCACTAAACCTTCATCTGGACAAGCTGTACATTTAAATTTATCTCTACTAAGGGTAGAAGACCAGCCAATGCACTGAGCTGGGCTAAGTCAAATGCAAAATCTAGAAACAGAAGAGATACTGAGAGGTGACCAAGATGACCGAAGATGTAGAACGATTTCTACACAAGGAATAAGCAAACAGCCTATAAACTTAATCCTGGAAGAAGAAAGAAACTCTTGTAGGATATGACAAATATATTTAAAATCCTGCATAGCTTAGAAGACAAATAAAAAATTATTACCCACTGTTTAAAGAAATACATAAAATCCACAAATGAATATTCAGGTGGCAGGATGAAGAATTAAACACTTCTCCAAGTAATCAATATATTAACTCTGGAACTCCTTGTCAGGGAATGCTGTCTGTTCCAAAAGCTTAAAAAGCTTAAAAAAGTTGTTAAATATGTCAATGAAAAAAAAACCAACAACAAAATACCCCAACAAAACCCAACAAAAGCGGCAGGCACTTTTAAATCATGAACTTAACAAATGT
Source organism: Florisuga fusca (assembly GCA_038090715.1). Classification (NCBI taxonomy): domain Eukaryota; kingdom Metazoa; phylum Chordata; class Aves; order Apodiformes; family Trochilidae; genus Florisuga; species Florisuga fusca. The sequence continues at coordinate 53,195,233 of JAAWXA010000005.1, read as the reverse complement.
AAGAGATACATGGAAAAGATTAAAGGGAAAGAGGGAAAATTAATCAAATTTATTTCCTAAGTTTATTTCCTAAGGCTATAAGCTTGCACTAGCAGAATAAGACATTAGACTTATAAAACCTAAACCACTTCAATTTTCTTAAAAGGAAGATAGGAAGGAGTCTTTACACAAAGGGAGGGACACAAGAAAAGGATAAAGCTCTGATGGCAGCAATATCTACTGGACAATCTAGCACATTCTCACTCAAAGGAGAAACATACCCTAATATTTACACAAGCAAGGCTTCTTGCACAGCTATTAATTTAAAACTTTGGCATTATATTTTGAAAAAAGTGACAGGACATCAAAAGTAACCAAAGGAACAGCCATAATGAAGTAGATCAATAAACATTTCTATAACTCTTTGAAGACATTCAAACGGCCTCTCAGAGCTAGATGCTCTCCGTATATATTAAACACAACTGTTAAAAAAAAAGTTAATATGCCAAATATACTCTTGTAGGCCAGCATGGCTGATTTAAGATCTCTAAAATATGAACTTCTCTCCACAAAACACCATGCAAAAAATAAGGAGAAAGGGTTAAAGTCAGCAGGTTAACTAACGTGAGTTGCAATGAGTATATAATCAACAGAACATAGTCACCTGTCCAGACAGGGTAATAATAACCAATACTGCAAGAAAAAGTATTATACAGTCTACCATTAAAGGCACTCTATTTGTGCAGCAGATAACATTACAGAATTGCCAATTCTGCACCACAGAGCTCAACATACCATTGAAATTATCCCAAATTTCTCTCAATAGTGAAAGTGCGTCATTCCTTCCACATCTAAGTAATGCAGAACCTAATAATACCTGAAAGCTATAAACTAGGACACTTACAGAAAAAGAAAGTGATGTTATTTAATTTCACTGTTAGGAGTTGGGAGGCGCATTATTTTGGAAGACTGAGTGGGAAAATAAAGAATTTTGCTGAGATAATGGAAAACATGCCTGCCAAACAAGAGATAATCATCACATATTTTAACCTGCTTGCTTCTATTTACATATACCCATACCAGATCCCAGTAAACACTGGGATGTGTTTTGCTCACAACACAGGGATAATACAAAAAATAATGGTTGCCTCCCCAGCCTGACAGTGATGGCTCATTTAAAAATAAACAAGCATCCCCAGAAGCACTGCCTGGACGGCAGTCTCACCAAAACATTGATTTCATCCCTGGGCTGGATAGAGTTGGCCTTTCTGCTCTTAGCCCTCTCTAGGAAATTTTTCATCAGAAGTCCTGCAGCAGGGTCACTGGAGAACTGTCATCACACAAGCTTTACTTTTAGCCAGATGCTCAGGATACTTAAGTTAGAAAATCATTATCTGGTTTGATTCCAACAGAGGACACACAGAACCCAGGACTTGCAAATGAGTGAATATTGCAGATACCACCCCAGGTGGCTAAAAGCAACTCTAGTTGCTACCTAAAAGGGCAATCATTAAATAAAAAACAAAAACCACAAAATTAAATTGGCTGTCTGTCCCCAAAAGAGAGGTAGGTCCTGAAGAATGCTCTCAAAAAGCAGGAAAGAGAAAAACGGGGAAAGTAAATCCCTCTTACAGCTTGCTCTAACCTTGGTCAACAAAGATTACCAAGTTGCCCTTTACTCTTACCAACCAGTACCCCTGGAGAAAATGGAGTTTTTTGCTGAAAGGAAAGACACTTGGTTGTATAGCATATCTGTCTCAGAGTAAGGAATTATTACTGTTCCTCCAGTGAAAGATACAGAATATCCACAAGAACAATTTCAGCACATTCTAGAGGTTTCTTCAAAAGAGACTTCAGCCAGTTTTGGATAAGGCTATTTAAGTATTGCAATTTTACTTTCAAACCCAACAAATCCATATTTTTAACTCTGAATTTGTAGGGCTGTAATGCCAGTTTCAGAGATAATGAGAAGTTCCATGTAACACTTGCTCTCCTTAATCACTTGCATGCATTCCCAGTGTTTTAGTTTTGATATAATTGCACAAGAAAAAGACAGATCTTTCACACACTGGCACCATCTGCCTCCACAAAGGCAGATGTTTTCCAGCTGCAGATCCTAAATGACCACAGGATTATTATTTCATTGAAACACTTGCAAATGCACCAGGAATATTGTATAGGAAAGGCCAAATTATATGCTCAATATTAAATCTATCCTCATATATCTGCTAACAATCATTTTTAATCCATACTGTTCTGGTCAGATGAACAATTCTTTTAGTGTCTCTTAAGAGAAGTGGTAGGCTTCAGGGACTGGTTGTAACAAGGCTGCAGGTTGTCACAGTGTCTTTAAAGCTTTGGGGGTTGCTTTGGTTAAAAAAGAAAAAAAAAAAAAGCAATGAATCAAGGCCAATTAATTGAAAAAGCCCATACAGAAAAGCAACACACTTCACTATGCTCCATAGTAGCCCTGGGAGAGACAGATGGCCCGTACAGCAGGCCAATGACAATATTTCATCACCTCTCTCAGAGTGAAGCCCCTTCACACTGGGCGGTGACTTTTCCAAAAAAAAAGAGCAGAAGAACAAGAGTCATAAATCCACAGCTTCAGCCCTTTGTTTTTGGCTCAACACCTGACAGAGGTCAACAGCAACAGAGTCTGCTGTGCCCTTACAGCAACGCATATCCTTGGGAAAGGAGCTGGGACCTCCACCCTACATGGGTGCAAAGGGAGGTCTCCTCACCAGGAGGAGTTTCCACAGCAAACCTGAATTCTGGTGCATATGTGAGGCCAAACACAATGTCCAGAGGAAGCCTGGGTCAGAGCTGATAGCAAAGCTCAGCTCTCATGTTTCAGCCTTAACCACAGGCCCAGCCTTCCTTTCACTCCCTAGGACCACTGGTGCCATTCCTTTCTTGAAAGCAAATTTCCTGTTCACCCTTTTTATTCACACAGAAATTGTGAAGCACACAGAAATTGTGAAGCACACAGAAGAAAACAGTACCACCTCAAGGCCATAAATGTTCTTGCTTCAGCCAGGAAGATTGACATTTGCATTGGCAGGTGCATTGCTGAGAAAGATGGCTTTCTAAAACCATAGTATAGTTCTGAAAAGTTTTTTCTTCCTCCGTATGCAATTAAAGGTATTAATTTTGTAACTGGACATCTTAATTGCATAATTAAGAGGACATGAAGTTTCAGTCTACTTAGACTTCCTAATTGCTATGCAAGTTCCTATCCTATTTGCAGAAAACATGGCACCCATTTCTGTATGAATCTCCACCATTCCTACACCTCAGGAATAATGGTATAGATGAGTGATGCAGTTTTGCATTCAATCTGAGGGAGGAAATCTGCCTGGGAACCTGAACATTCTGGCTTTTCATTGCAATAAAAGAAGTACTCACTAGGCCACTGGCCCGTTATTTGACAGGGTCAAAAAGGGGTTGCAATGCTATGGAGCCTGCATTCCTGAAATGTTATCTAGCATACACATCAAGTGCTGATGTGCTGTGCAGGCAAAGCCAAGTTGTATTCCCACTAGAGTATACGTATCTCAGCTGCCTTTCACTTTTCAATCCATGCACTTCTGGTCCATCAGACAACTTGCTGGATGTCTGTTGCTGTCAGGGAACTGGCTGTAGATTTCAGATCTTATACCACATTTAACAGCACCAGTATCTGATACAGAGACACTCCGTGGATTTACGGAAAAACAGCCGGCACAAGGGCTGCATGGAGTCACACCCTGTCAGGGAAAGGCCCAGAAGAGACAAAACTGTGTCAAGAAGCTCAATGCTTTCCAGTGCTTTTGGGCCCAAGATGTCTTCCTTGACTGAAGACAAGGTGGGGAACACAGTCCTTCTTCCCCTTTATGAGAAGAGCTTTTTAGTGTATAGGTGGCAGGATGGCAGGCACCAAAGCCCAGACAAAAGGAGTTACTGGAACAAACCTTCAGGCCTCTTCCCCACTTGTAGACTCAAATGAGCAGCTCTGACAGAGTTCAGGGATAATTCACCTCCCTTTAGACAGTCTTGGATGAGCACAGACAGACCTTCTGATTATATGGCACATTAAATAATTTTTATTTATTTATTTTTAATTTTAAATTGCAGGGCCACTACCCATCCAGTGCACTGAAGAGGGCAGAGGTCCTGCTGACCAGAAACAGATGTGATCAGAGCACCACAGATCATTTCATAGTGTCCAGAGAGCCTGAATTAATGATCCACAGCCCAACTTTATTCTGGCTTTTTTAAACTCATGTGTACTTGACTTTACAACCTCAACAACGCTCCTTTAATGCAATTTTCTGTGCAACTTCTCAGGTTTTTAAAAAGCTCATTAAAAATCCATCATATTGCATCATTTTGCATCCCTGGGGGTCATCATAAGACCCTAAGACTGTAGAGGTACAGACCTTTGCCAAGTGAGCTAATGGTGGAGCTGACAGAAAAGCAGATTGTCTTTCATGCAAGGGAGCTTGCGAGGCACAGGCTGCCAGAGGGTCTAATACTTCCCCAGAGAAAAAAAAAAACAAAAAAACAAAAACAAACCAACCCAACAACCCAAACCCAAAACAAAAAAAATCAGCAAAACTGAAGAATTCCCAAACCAAAAATGCGAGGCTCCTTGCTGGTTGCTGATACCTCACAGCTGAGTCCTCATCTGCTCCTCTGGTGATGAATATTACCACATGTCCACTTTTCCTCACCCAAGGTCCTGCCATGGCTCTCTGCTTTTCATTTGAGCAGACCTGCACAGCTCCCCTTGCCAAGCCTCTGCCTCACCTCCCATCACGAGCTTCCCAAGCAACCTCTTCCCAACACAGCCCCGTGCTCCATCTGCCATCCTCCATGCAGGGATTTATCCCAGGACCATTTGCACAAGTGCCCTCCTTTCTTACCACTTCAACACCCACAGTCCACAACCCTTCCCCTCCTCCCTGGCAGCACTGCACACAGGTGGTGGGAGACTTGAGAGGGGAAAAAGCTGGTGGAGAGGTGAGGGAAAAAGCTGGTGGAGAGGTGACAGAGACTCCTCACTTGCAGTTCTTGTGCCCCAACCTCCCTGGTGGTATCAGATGGGGGATCCATTACAGCAATGCTTTTCACACTCCCTGTAATTGAAGCAAGCTGAACTGCCCTCAGGGACTTGCTGCCTGGTCAGCCCTCAGCACAAAGGGTGGGAATAAACTTAATAAAGGCGGAATCAGAAATGTTAGCTTAAAACTATATGTAAACATAAGAGATTCCAGTGAACGTGTGCTAACAGCAACTTTTCAAAGACTTACTATTTGCACAAATTTGCATGAGAAAGGCAAGAAGTACATCCACTAGCAAAAAACACCTCCTCTAACCAAATATTGAATCCCTGCAAAATTAATATTAAAAAAAAAAAGAAAAAGAAAAAAGACTGAGCCCACTTCTTTAGAGTGATAAAAAACCCACGAACCAGAAAGATGCCAAAAATGAAACAAACCAACATTTCTCTTTAGCCTTTCTCTCTGAATGTATGGCACTTGTTCAGAAATTTTTCAGTAATTCCACCTAAGGCAGACACTGGCCCTGGAAAACTTCAAGCCCAGATGCTTAGAGTTTCATCAAGCAATTGAAAATAGACTTGCATAATGGGAGCATCACACAACCTTAATTTGTGGTGCTCTCCAACCTAGTCTATAATTAAGTATGTCAGATTAAAAATAAAGGAAGTGATGGCTCTCAGTCTGAGAGCACACATAAAATCTCAGCTCATAGCTAGTTATTTTGTGCAAGCTCTAATCCATAATATTGGGGAAAGTGACAATGACAATGTTGTCTGACCCTTAATTAGGAAAGATATTCTAATAGCGTACATACCAGATAGCCTATGATAAACTTGAAATTAATACTGGATCCTCAGCCTGCTTCCCTGTGACTTGAAAACTTGGAGTATTCTGATGAGAAACAACACCTCTTCATTTTACTTTTCTTGCTCATATTTTTATTCCTCAGATTTTTCTGATTTTCTATCATTCCCACTAACTAATAAAACTCACCAAGATGTATTAAATTACACTTCAAAAACACAGAGATTTCATTTCCACACCATTCAGGCACAGAGGAGGCACAGACCCTTCCGGAGGACTTACCCAGTTTCCTGGAAGGTGGCTGAACCACCAACCTGAAGACCCATTGGAAGTGAGAATGCTTCAGAAAAAAAAAGAACTATCAGTTATATTACAAAATAGCACCAGTGCTGGCTACAAAGCCCCAGGATTAAACAAGAGAAGCTACTATACCTCTAAAATGTCTAAACAGGACAAGTCCAGAGCTCCATGTTTTGCTGTACTAATTTTATACCATAAGAATTAAAGTGAAGGGTGTCTGCAGCTCCCTTCATGAGAGCAACAAAGCACCCTGGGCACCAAGGAACATCGTGAAGGTAAAAACCAGACAATGCTTCCAATATCATGGCTCCTGCACACATGAACAGTGAGCAGAAGTACTGGGAGTTTCAAAGGCTTGTGAAAATACAGAAAGCAAACTCAGCCCCCTTTTTTCCCTTTGCACCTCATTCACGTTTTCAAGTACCTATGTACTGATAAGAGTTGAGCCCACAGGAAAGAGGAACTCAGTCCTTTTCATAAAGTGAATTCATCTTGTAAGAAATGAAGTAGATAGAGCAAGGAGTATACATAACTTTTATCCCCCACACCAGCACTGGCAGAATCCCCTTTTAGCCACCACAGGCATGAGACAGGAAGAGTGGTGAAATTATTTCACTCACCTTTCAGTGTGCTTGGGCAGTCAATCACCACCAGCAGCCCAAGTAAGCGACCATGGGCCACTAAAAAAGGCTGATACCTACTACAGAACAGTTGAATAGATGCCAAACAAAGCCAAAGGAGAAGCAGAATTTCAAACAGACAGGATGAAAAGATCACAGGAAGCAAACTGCAAGGAGAGTCTTCAAACTCAAAAAACTGCAAAAAAAAAAAAAAAAAAAAAAAAAAAAAAAAGTGGGCTCAAGTATTGTTTCCAAGTGCCATCCAAAACGCACGAAAAAAGCATTTGGGGTTTCCTGGAGCTCTGAATCACACAATCAAGCTTTAAGGAGGCTGAGAGATCAAATAAACACAGGAATAGCAAGACTAGGTAGGCACAAAGTGTCAAACCCAGAGCAGAATGGACTGAAAGGTATTTTCCTTCTTTAATCACCAAAAAATGCAGTAACACCATGCACTACTTGTAAAACAGCAGGTTGGACCATTCAGGCAGAAATATACTTTTTAAGCTGATATGTTGCTCTCTGGGCTGCTGGTTATGAGAAATGCTTGTAGCACATTATCTCATCTTCAGACTTTGAAGTCCATTCTGGCTATTCCTCCACGACACAGACAAATTCCAACCCTTAAGAATAATTCTTCTAACTTTATAAAGAAACCCTTGTTCAAGTCAGATAATTTTCATGTAGAGGCTGGCATGGAAATTACTTTCCTGGAATAGAGTTGATTTACAATACTCGGTGTCATAGCACACAACAGCTTCCTCCGCAGCCTGTTTTTCTGGATATTCCCTAATCCATGCAGCCACAGCCATCTTCTCCATGGAGCAGTTGTGCACATGACAGGAAGGGCAAAGTTTAATGAAGGATTTTTGCTCTCACACTGGTCCTGTCCTTCCTCAAACTCTTTATCTGGCAGGCTCATGGATGCAATTTGTATTAGATGTATTACTGGATACTAGGAAAAAATAATGCACTTAAAGGGTTGTCAGGCACTGGAACAGGCTGCCCAGGGAAGCAGGGGAGTCACCATCCCTGGAGGCATCTTAAAGCCATGTAGATGTGATGTCTGGTGACCTGATCTAGTGGTGGACTCATTAGTGCCAGGTTAACAGTTGGACCTAATGATCTTAAAGATCTTTTCCAACCAAAACGATTTTGTGAATCTACATAATCATTTTTGTGTGCCAACAAAGGAAAACCCATTACAACCACCTGTTCCTTTGACTTGGGATTTTAACATCTAATATACTGTTGCACAAGTAATATACCATATGGATCTGTTAAAGACCACCATCACAGCATCTCTCAAAGGACCTCCTCTTGCACCCCTGTCCCTGCTCACCCTCTCTCCTTCAGTTAAACAGCCTGAAACACTCCTGGCACACAAAAGCAAAAACACTTCAACGCCTGAGCTGCAAACACACTGAGACAGCAACCATCTTTCCATTACATCACACAGCCTTCGTGTGCACAGTCATCCCTGACAGCGGTTCATAGCTCCTGCTGAAATGAAAATGATAAATAAATCATCATCATGGGGTCCCCTAAAGTGAAAGGAAGACTGCGCACTGTCATTCGATTACTTTTTAACTACCACAATGAACTAAAATTCCACTGGGAGGTAAACTATAGCAAGTCATTACCAAGAATGATTCACTCTCAAAGAGAGGCAAGAGAACTGGAGCCCAGAGAAGACAGTTCTCTTCACCCTCTCCACAAGCACCCAAGAGCAGACTGGCCATGTTTTCCAGAGGCAGAACAAAGGCACTAAATGCTGATATGCAGGTATCTCTTTAAAAGAGATTAAGAAGCTGATAAAAATAAAATAACTGATAACAGAATTGGGATCAAGAGAGAAAAGAATAAGAGAGAGGCATGATACAAATTACAAAAAACCTGGCAGGAAGGAAGAAGCTTGTTGAGAGAAAGGAAAGGGCAACTCAGCCTGTCAGTCTCAGAGAAGTCACAGTCTGGAGAGGGGATGCAGGATCTCAGCACTACCTTGAGCCACATACAAAGAAGAAACTAATACAATGAAATGAGTTAATTAATTATTGCAATTGGATTTGTGTATTTCTTGTGCTAAAACAGTGATTTATTTTTTTTTTAAAGCTCATTACAGACCTGCATTATTATTTCTAGCTTCCAATCTGTAAAAAGGGGATCACTTCCCCTGCCACCCGCCACAACATGCTCTCTCTCCTTTCCCTGTGCTCATCAGATCTCTGCCTGAGCTAACACAGTCACTAAACCAGCAGGAACAAACTTATTTAGCTGGTGGTTTTGTATCTAGGAGAGGGAAGGGTGCACAAACAAGTGCAAGAGTCAGCACCAACAAGTAGGCAGTGGGAAGGGGAAGATCTTTTTTGGCAACTGCCACCTATCAGGTGAGCTCCACCACTATTCCCATAGACACAGTAGCTCTACAGCTCTTTCCTAGCAAAATTAATCACTGACACAAAGGTGGGTAGGATAGCAGAGTGGAAAAAGGACAGGCTGATGCTACAGGACAGGGAAGTGAAGTCATCTGGCAGCCTGATGATACATCTGGGAAGATCATATCATACCTCCAGGATAGAAGGCTCCACCTGAAGAGGTCACTCAGTCACTGCTTTGATTAGAGCTGGAATCCTTTCTGGAGGAGCTAAACACACCAGCATCATTCCCAAAGTTATAAAAAGGGGCTACCAAGCAGAATTGAGGAACCAACATGTAGAGCACAGGTAAGATGACCGGGTAACTGTTACACACAGTCCTGTTCAGGAAAGGTGTGGGAGTACTGGGTGGAGCTCACGAAGAAAGAGATCAAAGGATGGGGAAGGAAAAATGAAATTAACTTTCAAGTAAGAAGCTTAAGTAGCTCAGTTAGAGCAGCATACTGAGCTGAAAGTTGAGAGGTGCCTTTACTGCTGCCTACAATACCTCCACAGAAACAAGCTCTGGCAGTGAGCTTTGTCCATCCTCCCTGACAAAGCCAAAACACTCCTGGAGCTGGGTATAGACATTAGAAAAATGTAACCCTGAATTTAGATGCCATATTTTGGCATGAACGGCATGTAAAGATTTAAACAGTTCACCAGGGAAGCTAGTGGACTGACTGTATCTTTCAGATTAATAAAATTCCCCTTTTTACCTTTGTCTTTTTTTAATTGTTTTGGCCAAAGACGAGAACTAAAAAAAAAAAAAAAAAAAAAAAAAAAAAAAAAAAAAAAANCCCCCAGCACAGTCTAAAGGCAAATGCACAGCCTGAGTACACAGGAATTCAAACTAGATGGAAGTGTAGCTCATTCTGGCCTATAAATAAACAAGTGATTAACTATTGCTCTAATTGCTGTTTGCTGTCGATGGAAGAGGGACTATTTTCCTCCTCTTCCATCAGGGAGGTTTTTGTACTACCAATACAAATCAGTGACAAAGTCACAGAACTTGCCCCTTCCACACCAATGGAGTCACACAGCTAAAGGCAGCAACAAAAAGGCTTTGGCTACAAATTGACAACAGTTTATCTGCAAAGACTAAAGCTTTGCCTCCTTAAATGGGAGCCTAAGCAAAGACACCAAGCCAGCTAACAATTAGTCAAGCAGTCCCAGGCATGTTTAGGTTTTCCCGTATTGAAAAGTTTATTAGAATTTAGCATTTCTCTTGTATTTTACTACCATATCCTACCACGTAGTTTCACTAAAGATGTTTTAGGGAATGGAGCCTTTTATCTAAAAAACAACAGAAAGACCTCTGTGAGGAAAGGCAGGTCTCCCCCCTGCATACCAAATAAAGGCTCTCTGGGAAACTAATCATGCCACAAGTCTTCAATTTTCTTAAAAAATAAATAAATAACAATCATCATCATCATGAAAAAAAAATATTAGGGAACTATTTGGACCAGTGATTCTTTGAAGGAAACAATGAAATAAGCTCTTCTACATGTGAAGAAGGGAACATCTATAGTGAAAGGGCATTATCACAGAGATACAAGACCACAACAAAGTCATCATTTTGAACATTACCACTACAGCTCAACTTCATGTGGCCCTCTGGATTTACAGAGGGATGAGCACGTGTGGATATATGAACAGCTGTAAAGAGTGGTGTCCAACTTTACAGTTACTGCCAGTTACCTAAAGCATCTTTTAAGGAACTACAAAAAAAGTTGCAAAAGCCTACCATTTCAAAGGCAGTGCACCCAAATGTATTCTTTAATACACAGAGCATCTTCTACAAAATGTTCTGATATAGTGATCTAGTCAAGTCTTTTCTTCAACATAAACTAAGAAACAACTCATTCTTCTAACCTGTGCTGATATACCAGGCTTCATAAGGCATATTCTTAACTTCGAAGCATGAACACCAAGAGTAGACCCCATATCCTTCAGCAGCCATACCTGCACTGGTTAATCACCCTATGGAATGCAGGCAAACATGATTAATTATTCCATTAGCAACATATCATGCACCTGAGACTTACTACTAATGCCAGACCACCTGTGGACTTAAACATTCTGAAAATTAACCCTGTGTTATTACTCTTCTCTCCTGGCAGATCAGTAGAACAGTTGCTTTTTTGATTCTGAAACAAGTCTATTTGAGTGGAGTTGTATTTTACTGTAGAGCACAGCCTTTTTTTGCATGTGCTCAATTTGCCTCCTACAGAGCAAAGCAGTAAAAGACCGATCTGTGATGTTAGAAACCAGCATTTGAGAAGGGAAAAGGGAACGAAGGGTTTCATTGCAATACATGGTGAGGGGACCAAATCTGAGGACTGGGTTACCTGAAGGGCTTGTGACTGAGCCATTATGAATTTTACAGCTATAGCTGCTGGCATGTTGGCAAAAGGGCAGATGAATCTTTTACTTTCCTGCACCTGGTTGGTGAAACATTGCAATGAGTAGACAGGGGATGGCTCAGAGGCCTTCATGAAACAGCCTCGGGCCAGCCACATCTGCAGTGGTTCCTATTGTTCCATTAGCTGCTGATAAAATAGGTTGTGCATCTCTAAAGCGGTGCAAGTATGATAGTGTTTCTTTGCTTTTAAGGATAATTTAGTGCTTTTGACAGATGTCACATCAGCTCAGGCAGCTGAGGCACCCAGAGTACACAGTAATTACAGCACCCATGTTAGCTGATTTGGCTTCTCCACCTTGCCCATGAGTTGGCCATGGTCTTATTTCTGTTCAAGCAACAAAAGAGCAGTTCTGCACACAACTGGTACTCACCAACTCTCTGCTTATAAAGATCTTAAACAAAGCAAACTTTCCTGGATTTAATTAAAAAACATCAAGAAATAACCCAGAGGCTGCGTATTCCACATTGCATTATCCTCACTTATTAGAAACGTATTTCAGTGTTTCTCCCATTATAAAGGAGAAAGATTATGCACCTTGCATTGCTGCCTGCAGACCTATTTTTCAAACTTGGGTGTCAAAAGACAAAGCTCCTAAATCCACATTAAGGAACTGAAAAGAAAAAAAAAAAAAAAGGCTCTAACTTAACTAAGCATTGCACAGAAATTCTCCAGAAACAAGGGGAAGTTGCAGACACCCAACTGTTTCTAAAGAAATCACATTATTTACCTCTAAGTGCCCAAACATAGGCACCTGAAGATAGCAGAGGCAGGGGCTTTTGACCACCCTGGCCACAGCTGCAAGCATTTGCTGCTGTACTAGTAACACAAGCAAGAAATAACAGTTCACAGAAGGAATGGAAAATAGAAGAGAGGACAGGTGAAACAAACAATGAAGGATTTCAGTGTATGTTCTAGAATGGGGGTCAGGGTTTGTGGAGAGCTCAAGGAATAGGGTGCAAGGCAACAACTGAACCGCTGCCTTTGCCCCACCTGCTCTGTGTACAAAATTTCTTTAGCCCTCAAAAGCTGGAATTTGGAGAGCAAAGACAGAGTTTTCACACAACTGAGACACACAACTCGATGCACAATTTTACCGAGTGCGTGCCAACACGAAGCCCTAATTATCTGTGCTGTCATGTGTAATTAGTCTGAACATGTAGTTATCATAAATATGTGAATGTTAGGTAAGCCTCATACATTCAATAGCATCCTATGTTTGTACACAGGCAACTCTCCATAAGTATAACTACGATCATGCCCTGAAAAGGGAGAGTAAAACAAACAAAAGATTTAGACTATAGGTCATTTCTCTTGAGACCTTACATGAAGCCAGAAAATTCCTTCCTAAAATACATAACCAAGTGGTTTCTGTGCTTTTTCTTTTAAATCATTGGACACGGTGCTGCCATGGCGTACATTAATGACAGAAATTGAAGATCATTATTAAAGCCTGCTGTGATCAATATAGGGAAAATAAGAGGACAGACATGAGCAGGCAGTCCTACAACACTCTTTTTAAGGTCAGTGAAAGTTATTGTCTGATTGCATTGGAAAATGGACATTATTAGAGAACTATAAATCTGGAAATGGAGGAATGAGGCAGACAAGAAATATCACTGTGCACATCTCAGCACACCTGAACAGTCTTTCACATAGCTGAACCTCACATTTGCAAAAAATCTGGACCTACTCAAACACAAAATTCAGCATATAAAACAGGATTAACTTCAACTAAAGCATAAAAAGGCTGGCTAAATATACAAGACAGATCTAATCCATCTCGTTCTCTTATTCTGGGTATCAGAAAGATTGAAGTGTTAATAGCAGTCTTACTGGCTCATTACCTTACAGGCTTTAAAAATCTGCATTAAAATAGATTTCAAAAAATCTCTTTTTCAAATCAAGTACTGCAACTACATCAAACAGAGTCCCAGTTTTATCAGAGATATGCTGCTTCATGTCACTTAGTTGACACAACCACACGTCTGCCTCTGTGCTAAAGAGATGTGCATGCAGGGAGGAGGGGAGAGAAAGGAGGAGAGCACGAGCACCTCTGCAAACATGCTGTTATATATTTTTTTTTTCTTCCAGTTGGAAAAAATTCTTAGCACAGCTCAATCAAATCTATTGAAAAGAGCTAGGAACTCATTCAACCACCCTCTTTCAACAAGCTCTTTATCCTGGGCCTCATCCCAAATGTGCCGAAGACCATGGGAGTTCCTCAGCCGACCTCAGTGGGTTTTGGATCAGACTCACTCTGCAAGTAATCTCATTTGATATGGTCGTGTTAATTGGCTGCACTGATGGAATGAAAAGTTTCGCAGAACATGAGAAGGGCTGACAAAGTCTGATTGATGGAAAGCCACAGGCTGAAGCCTGATAGAGGCAATGTAATGATTTTGCCTTTGCTGTACGGACGCTAGTGTGATCAAGAGTGAAGGACATAAATAATTTGGGCAATGTGAAGATTACTTCTCAACTACCAAATAAGTTATTTAGCCCACTTCTTAAATTTACTGTGAAAACACTGGTCCTGTTCCCAATGGCCCCTCCCTTGTAAATGCTTTAGCCATATGTAGAAATTGGCAACACCAACACTGGAGCTTCACTGTCACACTCAGACACATCCCAAAGCGCTGTGAAGAAGCCTTTTTAGCTCTGGCCTCCTCTGATAGATGAACAACACTATGAAAGGCTTTCAGAGCAGTAATGGCTGCAGCACATTGTAGATTTGCATTAAAAAAATATACTGTCCAGGTTGTCATAGTGTATTTTATCAATAAATTTTCTACATTCGCAGTCTCAGAGGGATCCATAGAGCAGTGAACTCCAAATCTTTTTGATTGTGCAACCCTAACAGTAAAAAATGTTTGAGCGCACACCCCCAACATATGGATAGGTACTTATTTATGAATTATACCCATGTACGACTGGATTCCAAAATTATGTACATTGTAAAGCATACACAAAAGCAGAAATTAAGAAAGGATGAGGTGTAATAAACTTTTTTTTAGTTAATAGTACAAAAGATATTTTTCCCACATCCTAATGGATTATTTTGCCCATCCCTTGGCACTTTGTTGCCATATAGAACTCAGATATGTTCCTCTCTGCATTGCCGATGGCATTTCAAAGTCTTAACCAAATACACACAGACCCTGGCCTGATCTTCAGGCAAGAAGATGGCCCATGAGTGCTGGGCAGCACAACAGATGTTTGCTTTCTGCATCTGCTGCTTGTCACTGTACCCCACGCCTGCTCAGTGCTGCTGCCTTCTGCTCAGTGCCTAGTTTTTATAAGGCTGTCTCTCAATTTTCAGTAGGAATCAGTGAGTCTAAAAACCCCGCTTCTTTTTAACACATTATTTATATTCTGAAAAGAGAATTTAAAATTACAGTCTTCTCATCTTTGTTTTTATGGATTGAAAAATCAAATAACGCTTTCTTACATCTTTCACTTAGTATCTTTTTGTGTCTCCCTTCCCTTCTGTCCCACTGAAGACATCAGTCTATTTTCTTCCTGTTTTCATAGATATAAGTATGCCACCCTCCTTTCTGCCTCTCAGCAAAAGTTTTCCCGAAGTCTGGCCACCAAGATGAAATTTTTGGCTCCTTTTTAACTCTTTCCTAATAACATCTCTTACTTGTCTTCTAAAAAAAAGACAAACCTCAAATTAATGAGTTCTGAGGCATGAAAACTGGGATGTGTTACTGAGCTTATTCATATAGAGGAGGCAAAATCACCTAATAAGATAGAGCTTTAAAGCTTTATGAGTTCATGAGAAGGCTTATAGGGAATAACACAGGAGTCTGCAATCGCAGGGGATTGGGCTCAGCATCTCAGGAGCCCCATCCCCAGGTGCAGCCTCTCACCCACCTTTGCCTCACTTACTGCTGGTTTTTGCTGGGCTGCACTATAAGCAGTGGAAAGCAGTAAACAAGCCTTTGGTTGTTTTTATTTGTCTGTTTTGACAGGCCTACCCATTCCTCTATTGCACAAGCTAGAAAACAGCCATGTCAGATTTAGAGCACCACACCTATTATCGCTTCCAGTCAAAGGTAGGGCCTCCACACTTGTCTTCACGCTGACTGCTTTCCCTGTAAGCCATCCCCTTATTAACATCAATTGCAAATCAAGCCATAGAGGTGAAATTCATCACTGTGCAGAGTCAGCGGGTATCCTACTTCAGCCCATAGAAACAGGGCTTATATTAAACTCTTAAGCAGAGCTTAGGCCTTATATTAAGCCTTTGTAGAGGGTGTACAGCACTTTTTCTGAGCTACATTTCATGCAAAGCATAACACTAGGAAAATGCACTTCAGCACTTAGCCACTCTGCAAATAGATATTACAAGGAAAAAAAATCTTCAACAGATAGGCTAAGGGGCACTATATTATGAAACAACTGAATGGGGGTTTTTTTCAGTGCCATTTTATTCTGAGAAATTGATCGCTTTTCTGAGAAAATTGTAAGTGATGTGATCTGATAACCTGTAATAAAAGCATTACGTTCCCTGAAATCCAGAACTTAGAAAGTGGAAAATACCTTTAACGCTTCTCAAACTACATGAGATTTCCAAATGCATGTCTTTCTTACTGACATACCAACAGGAAAACAGTTTTAGGAAAGACTCAGAAAACCCCCACTAAAACCAGAAGCTGGTGTTCAAGTACGATATTTCTTAATAGGTTTTTATAGCAAAGTAGTTCCACTGCCTTCTGTGGGGAGAAAAAAAAAAAAAAAAAAAAAAAAAAAAAAAAAAAAAAAAAAAGGGAAAACCATAACTGCTTCTTAGAAACTCTAAAACCCACATATTATCTAACTTGCTGTCCTGACCAGTGTATCATCTTCTGCTGAAAAGACGAGGAACCACAGATGGCCTGGGACTGGGATAGGAGGGGAGGCACCATAGGGCTCTCAAAACTGTCACATCCAAAAAACTGAAACTACACTGTTTTCCTGTTCTTCTTCTGGCAAAACTATGACTTTAGGAAAAATCTGTACTGCTACAGGACTACTAGTCCACCACATCGACCATCCCCCTTGCACTAGCAGAGCCATGCTCCACTGCAGCACAGCAAGGCCAACGTGCTTAGTGAAGCTCTGCCAGGGGCATCACTCAGGGCTCTGCCAGCAGAGCACCAAGGACCTTGTTTATACTCCCTGCACATCATGATCATGTAGTACAGAATCATACATTAAGCCCAATTTATTCCTCTGAGAACAAGGGAGGAGCATTGCTATGGATAGGTGGGACACATCCTATTCTGGCCAGATGGTGTTTCTCTTCTGGCTGAGGGGAGGAAAAATCCACAGCTCTTTTAGACACTTCACCTTAAATTGAAGTACTCCTCCATCAAACTTTGAAGTCACACTAGAGGGGTGGCACATCACTGCAGAGCTTCAGATTCATGCCTGGTTTCTACTTAGTAAAGGCAACATCTCCCCCCATGTTGGGTCTCAAGGATTTCACAACCGTGATCCCTCACCACCCCTTCCAGAAATGGATTCTGCTACCCAACTGCACCAGCACAGGCTCCCTTTGTAGAAGAAATGTCTATGATGGTGTTCCAGAGGATACAAAGCAGGCTGTTTCACCTGGGCTGAGAACACTCTTCATTGGTTACCAATTACAGAATTATTGTCCCTCAATTAATTAACCATGTTGTCTGCAAGCAAGAGAATCTCACTGACCTTAAAATATGTGTTACCCGCATGTAAGCTATGAGATAAAAGCAGAATACAGGATGAGGATGTTGAGCATTTTATTTCAGTAGAGCTTGTCCTTTGCATAAGACTACCACCATTTAAATTTGTTGCAGAAAACAATCCGCACATCTTTATATTGGTTCAAAATTAGTTTATACCACTTAGGTTTACTTTAGAGGGACTGGAGAAAAAAACCTGCAAGAATATTTCTTAAAATTGCCAACTAAATCTTACTATTTTATTAATTTGGTATAAAGAATGTCAAACTTCCATATAAACCTGTGCAGGTGTGTGTGCATATGTGCAGGAACAGAATCATAGAATCATAAAATGGTTTGGGTTGAAAGGGACCTTAAAGATCATCTAGATCCAACTCCCCCTCCATGGACAGAGACACCTCCCACTAGATCAGGTTGCTCAAGGCCCCATCCAACCTGGCCTTGAACACTTCCAGGAAGGAGTCATCCACAACTTCCCTAGGCAACCTGTTCCAATGTCTCACCACCCTCACAGGAAATAAGTTCTTCCTAATGGCTAAACTAAATCTCCCCTCTTCCAGTTCTAAACCATTGCCCCTTGTCTTCTCACTACACACCCATGCAAAAAGTCCTACCCCAGTTAACTTGTAGGCCAACTTCAGATATTGCTCGGAAAATCTTGCCAAAGAAAAAGCTTTTCCAGGAAAGCTTCCATGAACTATTTTCCCTGTTTATATCATCCCCTACTTATGTTCCAAAAAAAGAAAGAGCAAAACATGTTAAATATTTTTGTCCTGTTTGACTGCCAATGCACAAGCCTAAGGGTGTGCACAGAGTCAGAAATCATGTCCCATGGCCACCTCTCTCCAACCCACATGGCAGCAGAACAGTCCCTTCCCCAAAAGGCATAGGACAGTGGTCAGAGCTGATGTCTGCATTTGCCCTTCAGGTACATCCAGAGGGGAGCGTGATCTATAGGCAAGAATGTGAATATATGAGTGCTCACCTTCATCAATCAGCTGAAATTACACAAAAGGGGCCTCAACCCAAAAAATCCCCTCACCCTACCTCACTCACACCTTGTAGTTTCTCCCATGAGTATGCATTCAGTATTTCCTCCCACTACATTTATACATATTCCTTGTGTCCCTGCTGAGAGCTGCACAAGCCCATCAGATGAAAAAGACCTTTATAAAGCTCATAGGTGCTGCTGTGCATTGCTGTGTTCATGTAATAAATATGGCAGAGTAAGCCAAGAAAGTCAAATGGTTTTATATGCCTTCAGCAGGTTGAGGAAGGATAGACAAGTGCAGGAGAAGAGGAAGGAGGGAGGGATATAAGTTTAACACTACAGCATTGTCTTCATGGTCATTTTTGTTTAAAAAAAAAAAAAACCAACAACAAACAAATAAATAAAAAAAAAAACCTGGTGTGTACATCCAACAGAGCAAATTAAAACAAGCCAGGCTTCTGGATTTTTTCAAAATGTGATGTGCTAGGTGAGAGTTGACACTATGCATACAATGCAAGAAATGCACAAAAGGATTACTCACACAGGCAATTGCAAACCAGAGTTCCTACAGCTGGATGAGTGTAAAGACTAAATTGAGTCATAGAAAATATATGTCAAATCAATATTAACCACAGACAGAGAGAGCAAATCTTTGTTGGGAGACAGTTCAAAAATCCCTCCCCCCTTTCTCTCTCCAATTCATCCCCCTCCAAATATATATGCTGTTTCTGAAAGGTCTCTCGGTACCATGAGGTGCTACTGGAAGGGTACCACCAGATCCAACAGAGAGAGAGGTGAAGAAGGATTTGTGCTGAGCTGGCAGTCACCAGGGTCCAGAGGGACTGACACTGCTGTGCCAAAGCTGCCAGAACCAGTGAGGACATGGGCTTGGTGCAAAGGACACTCTGGAGGGTCTGTGGTGGCTCCTCTGGACACTTGTATGGGTGAGGAAACACAAGGTGCACCAGTAAACCTTGGGCCACAGCCTCCCCCTTTATCCTTCATGGTTCCAGACCACATGTTCTGGGCACCTGCAGTCTGCAAGGGCAAATAATGGTGTTAATCATTCAGCATGGGGCTCTCATGGTAAAACAAGCTACATGGATCAGCAGCAGATAGGCAGGCAGTGGAACATGAGTAGAAGCTAGGTTTTCTCTTACAGTACAGAGTAACAGCAGCCACCTAGCACTGGCAGACTGTCTTTTCAAAAACAGCCCAGGATGGCCACAAATTTGAGGTGAACACTGCACAGTCTTCCTTTCAGTCCAAGTCATTTATGCAGGTGACCATCACCATCAAACTCACTAGGAACTCAGCTCAGCCCATCTAATGCAGGGCACGTAAGGCACAGACAAGCCCAGTCAGCTTTCTGACAGTGACAGGCCACTCGCTGCAACCACAACTTTCCCCTTGTTCTGTAATCACCATCTGCAGAACCATTGAAATAAGGGTCCTAGAATTCATTCTTGATGCTTCACTTTGTTATCAATATTCAGGAAACACTGCAGCTACGCTGGGGAGAAAAGATAGTTTCATGGTACTCGTTTTTCACACAAACACAAAACAATGCATAAGATCTAGCACACTGACAAGAAAGCCTGAAATTCTAGGTCCACTCTTAGCTCTGACCAGGACTTGTGAACCAGTGGCAAATCCTTTCCCTTTGTTGAAGCTCTCCCACCCTTAAAAGAGAAAAACAACGTTCTTAAAAGAATTTCAGGGGGTTTTTTATTGGGTAGTTGAAGTCTTAAGGCAAACAGTTTTGCAGAAACCAGTATCAGAAGTACAATTCTTCCATACTTCTATAACTCTTCTATAAAGGACTGTCACCTTTCACTTCTTAATGCCCACACTTTCAAATCTAAACACTGCTCAGGAGTTGATTTTGTTTTCAGGATCAATAATTTGGAGCTGTGGATGAAAATGGTCAAACCTCTTCTGTGCTTCATCAATGCATACTCCTCTTAAGCTCTTGACATTTGTAACAAGTATCCATGTACCAAGCATTATTTAAATGCAGTCTTCTGGTTGGACAAGACAGACTGCAAGCCACCATCAAACCCAAGGAAAAGCTATGCAAAATTTAACCTCGAAAGAATTATGTACTTTAATTTGGACCTGTTACAAACTGGTTCGTTTCTGGTTGTGGGATTTTCTTTGGAGAAAGGGCAGGCAGGAAAGGACATTTATAAATGTACAGCTTCAATGGTTAAACTCTGGACAACACAGCAAGAAGCAAGTTGCACATCTCAGCTAATGGAAGAAGCTTTCCACATTGCAGGAGTGTCCCAGCTTTTGAAAACAAAGGCTTGTGAGGTTTGAATTAGTTTGGCTGGCATAATAAAAATACAGTGGGAACCTGATTTACTTTTTGGGAAGCAGAATTAACTTCAACACATCTGTCCTCATTTTTTGGTGCTTACTCTCAAGCAGAATCCCCTGTCCCCCCCCACCAGTTCCCTTCCAAGTTGTGCTTGTAGGAAGGCTTCACTTAGGAATGTGGAGGGTACAGATGGATTGCTTCCATGTTTATTCTTTTATTAGGAATTTGTTTCAGTGAGCACCCCTATCATAACACAGTCTGATTTATGCTTACCTTGCAGGAGGAAAGACAAATGCACTAAACTTTCCACAGAACAAGATGACCTCATGCTTTAAAAAAAAAAATTTTTTAAGGATTTTGGTAGGGGACAAGAATTTGCCCCTAACAGCAAGCTGCAACCCAGAACCCATGTCAGTCCAATTGACTCAATACATTACAATCTACTGACAGATTCTTATTTCAAAGCTCTTCATTTCAAGAACCACCTTTATGGTTTACATACATCTTGGGGGCAAGCCAGTCACTTTCTCTGGGGCACTGGCAATCTTCATTCCAGCAGGATCAAGGTGGTGATGGCACTTCATTAAGAGCTGGGATAGAATGCAAAGACTTTTCATTTACCTTTATCTGATTATCGAGCAGAGGCTTCTGCACTTTCTTTGCAGTAATTGAATTTCAGAGGAGAAATAGATGGTGGAGAGGAACTTGGACAGGGGTGGTAGATCTAAGTTTCATAGAAGGTCCCAAAGCTGCGTTGGAGAAAAGAGCCTTGTATCTAGTAGGCTCACAGTTAAAGACTGCAATGGAAAATCTAGATCAGCCCCACTGACTGAGGGAATTAGTTCTTCCCTATACCCCTCAGCACTACATGCAGAGATAAAGGTTTGCCCCTTGATGCTTAGCAGCAGTCTGACTTTTGAGTCAAAACAGTACTGTGTCATCTGGCTGTCNGAAGTAGGATGAAATGAAATGAGAAACCTGAAAAAAAAAAAAAAAAAAAAAAAGTGCAGTCAGACCCAACTTTCAAGAAAAACAAGGGCTGTGTTGCATCACGTGTAAAATAATGTCTTGCATGTATAACCTCCAACACCATGAAGCAATAGAAAGGGGGGGAAAAAACCCTACCCAGCTACCCTAGTGAAGAAAAATACTGAATTTTTCTTTTTTAAGTCACCAAGCACCAAAAGAGCTCAGGTAGATCAACAGCAATAAAAAACCCCAAATATGTGAGAGAGAATCATATGAACCACTCTGATGATGAGGTGCTTTTCTAAAAATAAACCTGGGCACTTATTTTGCCCCTGAACCCAACGAGGTGCATAAGATTGCGTTACAGCCTTACAGTCACATTGCAAGATAATGCAGGATGTGAGCCAGATTCTCACCTCACGTAAATCAGCACAGCACTGCTGGAGTCACTGCAGCTATTTTGAACAGCCCCAGAGGAGGATCCAGCCACACATTTTTGTGTGATATACACAGCTCACAAGAAGTATGACCAGCTTTATTAAAGCTTGTGCTTTTCCAAACACAACTGTCTCACATGCTTCATTATTCAAATTTTACATTAAAAAAAGAAAACTTGAGATCTCAAGATGCCCTGAGGACCAAACATATTTTAAAGGAAATCAGTTAGAAATAAGGCAATGGGTACTTAAAGTTGGGTTTGTTTGTTTTTTCCCTGCTTGTCCCATTTAATGGGTCAGAAGAGCTAGTAGATTAAGAAGAGAGTTACAAAGAGGCCCACTGAAACCTTCTTCTCATTCTTCCTGGCTAGATCAGAGGGAAGCTGGTTTGTTTATTTTTTCCTGTTATAACATAGGTCAGAGTATGAAAAAGACTGAGAATCACCGACCTCTTGCTTACAATCTTTGGGCTCACACATATGNAGACAGTATCATAACACAGTCTGATTTATGCTTACCTTGCAGGAGGAAAGACAAATGCACTAAACTTTCCACAGAACAAGATGACCTCATGCTTTAAAAAAAAAATAAAAATTAAGGATTTTGGTAGGGGACAAGAATTTGCCCTTAACAGCAAGCTGCAACCCAGAACCCATGTCAGTCCAATTGACTCAATACATTACAATCTACTGACAGATTCTTATTTCAAAGCTCTTCATTTCAAGAACCACCTTTATGGTTTACATACATCTTGGGGGCAAGCCAGTCACTTTCTCTGGGGCACTGGCAATCTTCATTCCAGCAGGATCAAGGTGGTGATGGCACTTCATTAAGAGCTGGGATAGAATGCAAAGACTTTTCATTTACCTTTATCTGATTATCGAGCAGAGGCATCTGCACTTTCTTTGCAGTAATTGAATTTCAGAGGAGAAATAGATGGTGGAGAGGAACTTGGACAGGGGTGGTAGATCTAAGTTTCATAGAAGGTCCCAAAGCCGCGTTGGAGAAAAGAGCCTTGTATCTAGTAGGCTCACAGTTAAAGACTGCAATGGAAAATCTAGATCAGCCCCACTGACTGAGGGAATTAGTTCTTCCCTATACCCCTCAGCACTACATGCAGAGATAAAGGTTTGCCCCTTGATGCTTAGCAGCAGTCTGACTTTTGAGTCAAAACAGTACTGTGTCATCTGGCTGTCTGGGCTAAACAGTGCATGTGGCATCTGCTTGATCTTCTCAGACTCAAGAAATGCTGGAGATAAAGTATGTGCAAATAAAAATAGTTTCAAGAAGAATGCTGATGATAACACCCAGCAGTACCTTGTTGCTTCATGCTTCCAAACGCTCTTAAAAGGCTGCTCATGCCTCACGGGGAAATAGGCAGCACTTTCTGCTTACAAAAATAACTGACACTCCAAATTTCATCCTCCCTAATGTTATTAGGAGAGATACTGGCACATAAACAGGATGTACACGTCCAGGAGGCTTTTTGATCAGTAACAGACCCTGATCCCAAGGACACCAGTAGCCCTCGTGCTCCCTTTGTAGCCCAGGGACTGAAGCAAAGGGTCAAAAAGGGAAAAACAACCGTCATGATTATCTGTAGCCAAGATGACTGTAAGGTCTGAGGGCTCAGATTTCAGATGGGAAAATGAGAAGTCCATGACCCACAAAACCCTCAAGCAGTTCAACTTCTATTTTAAAGAGTGAAGGAGAATGCAGGCTCTGTAGAGAAACCTGAAAACTAAAAAAAAAAAAAAAAAATAAGAAAAACAAGGGCTGTGTTGCATCACGTGTAAAATAATGTCTTGCATGTATAACCTCCAACACCATGAAGCAATAGAAAGGGGGGGAAAAAACCCTACCCAGCTACCCTAGTGAAGAAAAATACTGAATTTTTCTTTTTTAAGTCACCAAGCACCAAAAGAGCTCAGGTAGATCAACAGCAATAAAAAGCCCCAAATATGTGAGAGAGAATCATATGAACCACTCTGATGATGAGGTGCTTTTCTAAAAATAAACCTGGGCACTTATTTTGCCCCTGAACCCAACGAGGTGCATAAGATTGCGTTACAGCCTTACAGTCACATTGCAAGATAATGCAGGATGTGAGCCAGATTCTCACCTCACGTAAATCAGCACAGCACTGATGGAGTCACTGCAGCTATTTTGAACAGCCCCAGAGGAGGATCCAGCCACACATTTTTGTGTGATATACACAGCTCACAAGAAGTATGACCAGCTTTATTAAAGCTTGTGTTTTTCCAAACGCAACTGTCTCACATGCTTCATTATTCAAATTTTACATTAAAAAAAGAAAACTTGAGATCTCAAGATGCCCTGAGGACCAAACATATTTTAAAGGAAATCAGTTAGAAATAAGGCAATGGGTACTTAAAGTTGGGTTTGTTTGTTTTTTCCCTGCTTGTCCCATTTAATGGGTCAGAAGAGCTAGTAGATTAAGAAGAGAGTTACAAAGAGGCCCACTGAAACCTTCTTCTCATTCTTCCTGGCTAGATCAGAGGGAAGCTGGTTTGTTTATTTTTTCCTGTTATAACATAGGTCAGAGTATGAAAAAGACTGAGAATCACCGACCTCTTGCTTACAATCTTTGGGCTCACACATATGACAACACTGGGCAGAAAAGGTTAAGTTCAAAGCAGCTTGCACCTCTAGGGACACTTTGAAGTACTTTAGCATAATCTAAATTCATAAGGACCCCTTTAATGTCTAAGTAAACTAACAAATGCTTTTGGAACAGCCTAGCATCCCCTAAGGAAAAAGAGCTGTGCAGTAATAATCACTGAATTACCCAAATAGTCTAAAAAATAGCCTGATAAAAAAATCCTGTTAGAGCTGCTCCCTTCCTTTGGTAAAGATAATTGCATTTTTTGCTTTCTAAAACTAGCAGCCAACATCTTCCTCCTAAAAAGAGTTAATTTTCAAAGGGAAGTGTCGTTCCTGCTAATTGCTGACAGACCACCATGAGGAAGTGCACTCCTTAGGGCTGAACTGTGTTCCTGCTGCCGATGGGGATGATGCTGTCTCACTCTGGTCCAGCCATCAGAGAGCTATGAAGAATTTAAACTCCTCAAGCAGAGGGCACAACCAACATGCTGAATCCTGGTTTTGGACAAAAATATACTTGAAAAGGAGTTGGATAAGCACCTGCTGTGAAAGAAAGATGAGCTCCTTCAGAGCACTATTGCTGGGTGCTTTTTACATGCACATCTCTAGAAGGAACCGAGGGAATTCTGTTGTATCTCCAGAAGAGAAACAACAGAATATTTCTGTGACCGAATGACCAACAGCATGCTAAAATTGGGAAGGATGTTTCCCCTTAAAATAAACTCCTCTTTGTTGTCAGTACTTACTTGTATTTGCTGGAAATAAACAGGCCAACTTCCCACTAACTTGGAACTGTGTTTCTTGAAAAAAAGAAATTACTTAGTGTAAGGAAGTGAAATTAGAGCATAAGTGTCTTATGCTACCACAGGAACATTATTCTACATCCTTAATTCTGTGTCATTTCAGAAGGGATCCGATGACATGACAACATGTGGTCAAGAAGGAAAAATTCCTCTCTTACAATGTACAAGTAGTAAGCAAGGGACACTTGGGTTTTTTCCACTTTCTACAACAGTGCTAATTCATTTAGGACAAGGCAAACAAGTCATACATCTCAGACTGTTTCTCAGAGATCAGTGTGATATTTTCTCACTGCTTCTCTCTTACTCAATCCAGTATTTACCCAAATTGGCTAGATGTCAGTACAGCAAGCAAAGCCTCCATCCAGGATACTGGCCAACAGCTATTAGATAATAATTAATACAGCAGTCCCAGCAGTCCTCTGCTTTAGACCAGAGGATCTGCAGAGCAGGAAAATTTCTCTGCTTTGTGTCTTGCACAAGCAAACACAGGGGGCTGAGAGGATCCTGGTTACTTGTAGGAGAGGCTGAAGACGAGCCCTGGGAGCTAGTCCTGTCAGCAGGGGCTGTCGCATGGACACATGACACAGGGGACATTGAAAGGGAGGAAAATACAACACAAAGACCAGCTGTGACTAGATCATTGCAAAGAGGTAACTGCAGTGTGAGAGCTATACACAGATCCCTGGTGGGATGCCCAGCAGTGGTGCAGGGAGACCACACGACAGAGCAGAGCCTTGAGGTGTAAGTGAAACAGACACAGGACACTTTTGCTACTTTTCTCCTCCAGGTGACATCAAGGCTTCCACACCTTCCACTGAGGGTGAAAGCAAAAGGCTTTGGTAATAATGGCCTGGATTGGGTCCCCATTTAAAGTGGCCTCTCGAGAAGCAGGAGCATTTAACATCAATGACCAAAGCAGCTGTGGAACTAATTGCAACATTTTGCCCAACATTTCAACAAGTGCAGTAAAGACTTTGTATCCATATGCCGTTAATGAAAGGCAAAAAGAGTCAATTATATTCAAGCAAGCTAATAGCTGGGCTGGAGGGTTGGGGGGTTTTTTTGTTTTTTTTTTTTTTTTTAGGTGACTTGTAACTAATTAAATTTTCTGAAGGAGAGAGAGGGCTCTCTGATTTAGCCAGAGATAGTGGCTAAATCAGTAGAAGGACTTTTAAGTGTGCTGGGCTTGTGTGCTCGTACAGTAGCAATCCCCACTGTGCCTGAGCTGTTCAAAGCAGGGAGCACAAACTCTGCCAGATGTCCCGTCCGTCCCACAGCCTAGTGTGAAGCGGCTCTGTCATGTATCCACAAGAGTTGTGCAACTCACACTCAGTATCAGTGCTGGCATTCTGCCCAGACTCAGCCCTGGTCATTCATAAATATGGACAGAACCCAAGTCCTTGATTACAAACACTCTTACAAGCAGTTACGCAAGTGACTGAATAATCCCAGGCTTTCTTCCCAGATACGGCATAATCTTGAGCTGTGTAAGAACACAACTCTGCCCTGGCACAGTTCAACATCTCTGTACATCAGCCCTTCTCTCCAGCACAGCTTGTAATAATGGGGAAGAGCAAAGCTTACAGAAAAGCTTACAGAAAGGTGGCCTCCCACAGTATCACCCTCTCACTTCTGAGCATCCCCTGGATCTCCTGTCTGGCTGCTGTTGTGTGTTCTGTACTTTGCCTTAATGCCAGGATCTCAAGAAAAGAGAAATTATACTGACAGCCTGCTGGGGTGACACACGCTCTGTGGCTGGCAACGTTACGACAGCAAGACTGTGGCATTTTGAACTCTGGAAAAGAATTTGAACTCAGGAGCATGCCCATAGCCAGGTACAGCTGTACAGGAGGCAAAAACCTATCCCAGAGCGAGTGGATCACCGTGGAAAAGTGAGCTCTAATCCCACAGTCTCCACCATAGCCCTTCTAATCCATTTCAATATCATATAGGCACTTTACAAGGTTGCTATAAGAACCAGAGAGGTAAAAGTCAGAGTTTAAATTTAACAAAGTGTTTCCACCTTTAGTAAAGCAGAAAATAATACCAGCATTCCCCACGGTTACCTAACATCCTCTACTGAAATAGCATTTGCTCAGTGACTTGCTTACACACCTCAGTACTGATTTTCTTCCTTCATTCTCCCTTCACTACAACATCTTTGAAATCCATTTCCTTGACCTGTACTGGACCATGAAACCTCACTCCATGAAAGCTCCCATTGACCCCAGAGAGAGGTCCCCTGGGCAAACAAGCCTCACTCTGAATTGCAGCAAGACCCAGCTCCAATTTCCTGCACTGCAGCAATTCAAGGTGCTGGCTGATTTAACACCTCAAGAGTCACGTGTGAAAATGCTCTGCCCATCCTTTCCCTGCTAGGAATGCGTGTATGTTTTCAATTAGTATGCAAGTAACAGAGCAAGCAAACATGAACTGCCCATTACATGGCAAAGGGACTTCCCGGTCCCCTTCAAAGGTGGCCAGTTCAGAATTTTCTTTGGGAAGTAAGGACTCTTACCATCTATATGCATCGTATCAGAAGAACAGACAACAGCTTTAGGCAGGTTTAGTTATTTCATCCCTGCAGCAACATGCTCCTGACGCAGTTTTATAGCACTCTGTGGAGCTCCCCAGCCGTACATCTTCCACGTCTTCAACAGACAGTGGGAAAGGAGCACGCCTCTCATCCAGGTGGAAGTGTTCTCCCAGTCTTTACAGCCAGCTCACAGCTGCACAATATTAAACACAAGAGTAAATTATCATTCCCTATCGCATTCTATGGAAGAGCAGAATACAGGTAGCTATCTAAGCCCCCACATAATACTTTTAACCTAGAACAGAGAGAAATTGCATGCTTTGAAAGCTATTTTTCTTTGAAATGTTCAGATAGGTCTCTCCTGTTCTGGGTGAGTATTTCACACAGATAATGCTTGGCAGTAGAAATATTTCTGATATAAATCCACACTACAAAATCAACCTGAAGAAAGCTCAGACAGGCACTTCAGAAATGCTCAGCTGATTACTCAAATATCCACAATAAATTAAAATATAAATAAGTACTTGTTGCTTTGCTATGAATTCGGACCCTGCTTGGCAGTTTTGCTTTGGTGTTATACTATGTTTAGCAATTTCATTTGGCGGGTGATGGGTAACCACAAACAAACAAAAGAAGAAAAGACCAGAAGAAAAGACCAGAGCATTTCAATTACCTAGTTTTGCCATAAAACACCTAGTCTCATGCAAAAACAAAAAGCCACCACCATAAAGCAATTTATTTTTCTTCAGCTAAGGGCACTTTTGTGACAGGAAGGAAGGCATTCCCAAAAACTGCCTTTTCCAGACCTTTGTGCACAGTGCAAAAAACAGCCAGTGCCTAGAGTGACTGTTCTCCTGCTCATCTTTTATGCATGCACTGTGCAAATGCTACATACAAAATGGGAGAGCCAGCACTGTTTAAAAAACAAGCAGAAAAAGCATATAAAGAAGGTGCTTCAATTCTTTACTTCAATGTGGCTGCCTGCCTTCCTCAAAAGACAACCATCTTTCTACTAAACATACTTTAAGCTTTATTGCTTACTGTACCAATGAAAGAGATTATGAGATAAACTGGACTCCTCCGATGTATTCAAGATTATTCGGTCAGCAACCATATTTTTATCTCTTGTTCAGCAGTCAGCACTCTGGGGCCAGGTTTCCACACCCCACACTGATCTCTGTGGAAGTGTGTGTATATGGAGAGAAATCATCATGGGATCATTTTTGCTTGATTTCATAGGGAGCTGTGGTGCCTCTCTGGGTATACTTTATGTTTCTGATGCCAGTCTGCATGTCTAATCATCTCTAAACTTCCCCAGTACAATCTTTTGAATCATGCTCAGAGGAACACACACAGTGGCACTCCAGGCTGCCTTCCTATTTGTTTTTAAATTAATCTACACTTACAGCTGTGGGGAAAGGAGACCAGTCCTTACACCTGCAGAGAGAGCACTGCAGGCTTCCAGCTCCTGCCAAGCCCTGTAGAAGCCTGGCTCTTTAGCCTGGCCCTGGCTGAGCTCTCACCATTCGCCCTCTCTGAGCGCTGGCTGCTACTGCTTAGTTTGCAAAGAGTCCTCAAATGAAGAATTAAAAGCCGTGCAGGAAAGTTGGAGCAAGCCTGCAAAAAACATTTTGATCAGGTTCTGTGCAAGTGGAAAGGCAACAGTAGACAACAGCCAGGAGCCCATGTGCTCTGCCCTGGGCAAGACATAAATTCTCCATCCTGCTCCTCTGCTCTAAGTGGTTCCAGGTCACAGCCATACATTAGAAAACCTTGCTATTGTGCTCACGGTGTTTAAACTTGGGGGCAGGAAGCAGCTGGGCTCCCGTGTATGATCTCATATGGATCTGCGTACATATTTCCATGAGAGCATGGTACAGCTTTTAATAGGCCTAATTTCTGTTCCATACCTATGTTTTCCTGCCTGGGGAAGGAAATACCCTGTGGATTCTGGCACAGGTAGCGGAGAGTTGATGACAGAACATCTCCAGAGGGAATCATTGTGTTGCAGAGATGTCGAGAACCAAACATCTATCCAAAAGCTAGAGAAATAAAGACAGGCTCATCCCTGAACAGGCCCATATCATGGGCAGTTTTACACAGAGACAGAGCCCGTGGCAGACCCAGGTTGTGCACCGGAGGCTTTGCCTTGCCTGCTGAACACCAGTAACACGGGCTGCATCACACAGGGAAACACAGGGCACAGGAGACACCGAGGAATTGGTACCAAGAATAGAAATGGGGCATCAATGAGTCTCTTTATGCAAAGCCTGTGAGCCAGGGGGTCCTCTGCCAGCACCCAATGCACAATTCACAGTGACCTAAAGCCACCCTAAAGTCTGTTGGAAGAAACTTTGATCCAGGGCTAGTCCTTAGACAAAACTCCCAGGAGTGAAAATAGCAATAATTTCTGTCCCCCCCCCTCCCCGACCCTTCTCCCCCCCCACCAATACCTTTCTGGAATATATTTTTTTCTAGAAGCCTTGCACGCTGCCTCCTTCAGGAGGACTTTTTCCCATCCCCAAGTCAGATGGGGCAGTATCTCATGCATCCTGCACAGTTGTCTTCTCATTAGTTATACCAACAGAGAAGAAAACAGGGCTCTGAGTAAGAGAGAAGGCTGGACAGGTGGATGATGCTAATTTTTATAATCCAACCCCAGAATAATTGAAGTAAATGTAACAAAAAGCTATCCTAACGCCTACATACGTAGTAACATGCAATATCCAGTAAGCAGCTGTGTTTTCACATCCTTAGATCAAAGAGGCTACAGAACAAGAAGGTCATGGTTTGGTTACAGTGTCTAAACAACTAAATCAGTGGGTACCACTGGGCCTGTCACTTGATCTCATTACCCTGACCTCACCCGCTCTGGAATTTAGTGACCTTCCCAGATCAATATTTCAGAAATGACTGAAGTCTTTGAGTATGCAGAGATTCTCTCAGCGTTGGCCAAACAATTATATCCAAAGTCCAGGAAAGAGAAAAACTTGTTCCCCCTTTCCAGTTAGCATGTATTTCTCAATTGTTCTGGAATACAGCACACACCCGGGAGGGAAACGTGATTTTCCTTTTGCAACTTGAATCAGAGTATTTTTTAAACTGGAACATTTTGGAGATTTTCAACTTTTTTTTTTCCCCTAACATCAGATTGCTATTGCAGCCTTTCTTACATTTTACCTCTGTAGACATGAAGCCAGGCTCCTCAGCTGTCATCATTTAATCATGTGCAAGCCTATTTCCTTTGCCAACTTTCACTGTAAACTCATGCATGCAAGGAGGAGGAAGCAGGACTCAGTTCGTAGCCAACATATTGATACTACTTTGTTTTCTATGAATCTGACACCTGTTTGTCTGGTTCCAGCTCACAAGAAAACCTGCAATGGTTGCATGAATTAAATCGAGTCTCAATCTCCAACATTTTTTTTTTTTAATTTTGTTTCTCACAGTAAAATAGCCTACTTTCAAAAACTTGGCTAAGGTGCCTTCCTTAAAGTTTTGTTGGTTCTGCTCCACAAGATTAAACCTGGCAACAAAATCTCAAAGCTTTATAATGAATCCTTCATTATTGGGATTTTTCTGAAAGCATCAGTATTAAAGATGTACAATTGCATAAGGAAGTGAAGTTTGGTCATGGATAAATGGATCCAACTAAAACTGATATCTAGGCTTGGGGCTGCTAGGTAGAACTGAAAGCATTCTCAAAGTCCCCAAAACCTATGAGCAAGAGAAGACATGTTTATGGCTTAAATAGCAAAAAAGAAAATCAGAAGGGTTAGGGTTCAAAAAATAAATTAAAACCACAAACCAAAAAAACCAAACCAAACAAAAACCCTTGTACAAAATTCTGGAAGTTGAATAATGAATTTAAGCATTAAAAATCCTGCAGCTGTGCATTCTGCCCGTGGTGATGGCATGCAAGGCTTTCCTAGACACCTGGAGAGATAACACCCAGCCCCAGCAGCAACACATCATCAACCACATCCCTCAGAGATGACCAGATGGTTGCCTCAGCAAAGAGACAGGGCTCTAAAAAGCAAGGGCTTGCACCAATGGCAAGTCTCCTATTCTCCGAGAGATGCATTTTCTGCCAGATCTCTAAAAGGTTCCCCCTGATAATTCTGTTTCCAGTGTTCACACACTTGAACAGTAGGGATTACGATTATTTAGGAAATTTGGATGTTGCCAGGGCATTCTGTGGAAAAGTAGTGATATTTCTACTGAAAAATATGCTTGCCAAACCTACCTACAATGCTAAGATATATGACTGAATGCTGGAAATCCTTCTGGGAGTGCCATATAGATTTGTCTTCTCCAAGTTAAAGTATATAAAATGAATTTATTCTGCTAGGTATTTCAGAGTTCACTTCAATTGTGGAGTTCAGTGGTGCTGCTCTTGCTTTACAGCATGGTAATAAAGATCATAATCAAGATTACTATGTTCCTGAGATATTTCTTACTTGATTTTGTTACAAAAGGTATATTCCTCCCATCACAAGGGCATGCATAGTTAGATAGCACATTGTGTAAAGATTATTTCTCCTGATGCAGCTGCCTCTCACTGCAACTAGAGCATTTGAGCACCCTTACAGACTAAATATGAACAACAAAACATTCTTCATAGATGAAAAATAATTTAAAAGCATCCATTTAACTTGCATTTGACAGTTAGAAGAATGCTGGTTGCTTGCCTGCTTTCAGGTAGTGAGGTTAATGGCCCTTCAAAAACAACTCCGAAATACACTGTGGTGACATACCATAAATACTGAGGGCTGGGAGTTCCCTTTTAATTGCTTTTTGGTAGTCAGCACTAAGGGAAATGGAAGCTTGAGGAATTTATCTCCTCTTCTTCCTCTTGTGCATGCACATTCAAGTGCCACGCTTCATATGCTGAAGCAAAGCCAGAACTGTAACACGAATTCACCTGTGGCACTGCTCAACTCCTTGTTCTGCCCCGGGATTCCTCACCCAAATCACAAATATTTAGTGGCTAAAAAACAAAATAACAATCATTTGGATGCATATCCAAACTTATGGACTCATATTTAGCCTGTAAATAACCTGCAAAAGTCTGAGGTGAAGAAAAATAAACTCTACAGGAACAGCGCAACTAAACTAATGGAAAGAATAACTTTCATCAAAGTGTTCCCTGTAATAGTGAAAGAAAAAGGAAGTGGGTGAACAACCATTTGTTAGAAGCATATCTGCTAAAAGATTAATTTGTAGGAATTAGTGTTTCACACAATCTTCTAAGGCCAAATTTCCAGCTTCAGTTTACACTGGCCCTCACCAGAATATGACTTCAACCAGTCTTCTAAACCATAACTGAATTTACATCTTATTCTGAAACATAGTCAAAATGAAACATATAATAAATTCAGGTGCTGAAGAAACAATGAGACCACAAAGGATGCATCAGCTGTGACTCTGTCTGAGGACAATCCCAATTTGTTCTTTGCTTCTCCAAAGAGATGAAGTTTTTACTGAAGTTATGGCCCTAGCTACTAGGCCTCCTCTAATTTGATTTATTTCTAGATACAGCATACACAAAAATATTTTTAAAAGAGGGAGAGATCTTCTCATAGGAAATGTAAACAACAGCCAGGAAGGAAATCATTGTTTCCCATTAGCTCTGATGTGCAAATCCTAGATTTAAAGTGAAATTGCAAAAAATATGGATGTCATGGTTTCCATCTAAGAAAATGAAGTCAGTTTTTCTGAATGTTGTAGTTTAAAAGTTGAATGCATCCATCTTTGGACAAGTTCCCTATAATATCTTGGGACAATATTCCCTATAATTTTTGAGGGCTGCTAAGGATACCTCTGTTAAAGTATCCTTATATATATGTGTGTATATATATATATATGGTTTCATATGCAGTTCAGGGAGAGGAAGCTTAGTGTGAACAAGTTCAAAAGCAATAAAGCCTCTGAAAACAATTAATTGGACAAAATCCCCTAATAAAAGCATGGCAATCAGAGTCTGTCAACTGGCTGAAGCAAAGTGGCCAGTGGATATCCCAGGGAAGGGACCTGGACCCAGGAACTGTGGCCTGGTTGGCCACTAGCAAGTGCTTTGGGCATGCTGGGGAGGTGTGCAAGAGGCCAGGCAGGCATGATCAGGCTTGGCAAGATTAGGTAAACATGAAAATCATATAACATGATTGCATAAATCATAAACATGATTGCACAAATCACCCCACTGACAATCTCCATCAGTTGTCAGCCTGAGCATTCAGAGTTTCACCAACCTTGTGCAGATCCTCAGCTGAACAACCAGGCACGGCCCACTGCGATCTGGTCCCGTGGCTCTAACCACCTGTGTTACCTGCAGCAGTGAAATGCTTTTCTGAGGTGAGGAGAATACAGCCTAGCACTTACCTCGGATCCTAACTGGATCAGCAGCACGGGCACTTGGTGTCTTCACCAGGGAGACAAAAACACCACCGTGGGAGGGTTGGCTTTGATGGGTTGAAGCTCATTGCCTCATCTCTGCAAATGGAAGCACTGAGCTCTGAGCTTGGGCTGTTCAAACAAACTCCTGCTCAAACATGGACTCTTAGTTCTCCCAAGTCAGTCCCCCTCCTTCAACAGTTTTAACAGCTTGTACAAAAGAAAAAAAAACAACAAGCAATGGTCTGAGGCCACCATTTAGCACCTGGTTACACTTTAGCTCAGTTTCAGGCAGAAACTGCTAGAGCTCAAGGGTCAAGACAGAGTGTGAGGAAAGCAGTAATTGATTAATTGGTCTTTCATAGATCTTTTAATATCCAGGCCTCAGAAATTCTGCAATACCCATGGGCTGCTGCCTAGATTCAGTGTGACAGGACTCTGTGATGTGATTTTGTCAATAAGTACACACACTTCATGCTTACTTGCTTTACTTAAAGTACAAATCATAAATATTTGTATGTCACAAATTCCCCCGTATTGAACCTTCATGGCTGCCAAGCAGCGCACTGCGGAACAGAACAAGGAGGGCTATAATTTTCTTTTCTTCATTTTGTTATTTGACCTTCAGTTTTTCAGTTGTCCTTGGATCAGTCTGGAACTAAATATAGTCCTTTCAGCATTATTTATATGTTTAACCCAAAGCTACCCACGTGTGTCAAGGGACTATCCCAGCACTGTTCTAAATTATTTTAACAGCTTATTTTAAATTGGAAAATGTGGGGTTTGAAAAACCATTGTCAATTAATTATGATTCCACAAACTCCTACCAACTCTCTTGTGTTTTGTAACCGTTTGCTCACAGCCTAAAAGACAAAGCCTCCAACTTGCTCAGAGAAAGCTCTTGAAACTGTCCAGCTTTTGAAAACACTGACTGATCTTTAAATTAACACATTGGTAATGATTTTGGCCACCAGCTATTTACAAATGCAATGTGCAAACAAAAAAAAACCCCATAGATGGATCAGCTGCATCCTTGGGGATCAACAGTCATCAGAGCTGAAACGTCCCTTAGTGCACTGTATCTCTACAAACGACTTGGAATGGGAATGAAAATCCACCATATTCAATTGAAAATCATAGATGTCTGAATACATGCAATAGTTCCTTCCGAGCTGAGCAATATATTTTTCAGCACAAAGGTCTTCGCCAAGCAAGGAAAAGACAAAAAAAGCTATTACAATGATTATAATGATCTCAAAACCTTGAGAAAGGACACTTTTTGCCCCAGGTAATGATTCTGTGGTATGTTTACCAGATACAGAGCTAACCAAAACAGCAAAAAGGTAGGTGGGCAGCCAGATAGATGGGCACACATTGGTGCACACAATTTCTACCACAGAAGAGCAATTTCCCCTATATCATCACAATCCTGCAAACAGCATCAATTTTCTTTTATTTACATAACCAGTGTGAACAACTTCAGAGAAGGATTTACGGTGCAGATTGGGTTTCTGTGTGGGTTGGTCTTTTACTCTATCCGTATTATGTTTAACAGTGTTTTTCAGTCAGAAAAATGTCCATGTGAAAGTTGAAAGGTGAGAGAATCATTTCTAACTGTTCTCTGGTAAGAAATAAAAAAAACAAAGAAAACAAAAACCGTACAAAAACAACAAACAAATAACTCTGCTTTATCACTGATCTAAGCAATGCAAGCCACATTCAGCCTATGAATTTAAAGGGCTTGCACTAGTAAATCAGCTTACAGCAGTTATTTAAGAGTTCAGAATTTCTTGGATAATGAATGAGGCAAGTTGTCCACATAAACTTTACCACAATGTTTTTAAATTTTACAGTAAGCTCTATAACTTAACACAAAATAGTGTCACCCAGAAAATGCCACTGCCACCAACATCTGGAACATCTAAAGCTATGTTTCAGCACTTTCCTGTAATTTCCTTAAAGCTCTGAGTTTGACCTCCATAGAAGCCTAAATGTTCAGACATAAGCAAATCTCTTTGGGAAATACATTCTTACACAACAGTTTTAAAAAACTGATTTGTATGCACTTGGCAGTTGGTGAAATTTCTACTGATCTTTTCTTGCTGGTCCCTAACTTTACCAGGGCAATTGCACAAAGTGAATGTAATTGAGTTCTCAAGTGAGTATTTTAATGATACAGTGAATCAAGGCTTAGGGCAAGAAGCCTATGATCAAAACCATCCCAGCCACATCACCTAAAATGTTGGTCAGCTCTGTTAACTTGAATTTGTTAATATGGAAAAGTGAACTTTGAACTAGATCAGGTACAGCCTGTCTTCTCCCAGTAGTATAGCAGGTATAGAATACATTACTTGCCCTCCAATTAATTAAATCAAAATTGTCTCATGTGCCCATCTTAGTCCAGATCAGATCTGCCTGGAGAAAAATCCTGTGCTGGTGAGAGCATCAACCCACAGCCTGAGTGCCACCAAGGGCAGATGCTGGAGTAGGGGGGAGAGACCACAGTTTTTCAAAAACACAGAACAACATATCAGCCACAGAATGAAGATATACAAGGCAAACCCAAGGTGGTGTCATAAAATACATTCAGGGTCAATAGCTAATGCCCCTGTTATAAAAGTTCTATTGGTTTTACCCAAGGTTATTTCCTTAGCTGCCAGAAGTCATTTGGCTAGAGATGGGATAAGGGAGTTGCTTTTGGGACACAGTGTGATGTTTCCAGGGATCAGATCAGTTATGTTCAGATGCTTTTTTAGAAGCTTTTTGTTCAAGTCACTTGCTAAAAATCACTATATATAAATATAAACTTATACATATGTTTATTCTTATACATGTGTATGTATTTGTTTACACATACATGTATATTTACAGGGTATTTACATAAGAGCTCTCTGGAGCTTTTTTGATGAGAAACCACAGTATTTTTCTTCAGTTCTAAACCATGCTTTATCAAGATGACCAGAAGGAGTGCTGCCAAATTTTACTGCCTTCCTGCCTCTCTGCTAGCTCCAAGTTCCTCTGTATCTCAGAGGCTACTGACTATTTATGGCAAAAAGACAGTCCATTAACCTAGCAATGCTCAAACTTTTATCACCTTTCCCTGCCCCTGCAAGGATAAATACTACTCCCCCAGGCCTCAGTTTAGGAACATCTGGATAAGCTACTCTCCTCCCATACAGAGGCACAGCTCAGGAGGGGGAGATGTGCAGAAGGATGCTGCTGGGATAAGAGAGACCTGCATCTACACCTCTGCCAAGGGCTGACCTGCAACTGCTTCCAAGCACTGTGCACTTTCTCTACCAGCTTCTTATCCAGTACCCTCTGCTCTTTACTGCATGGGATCCATCTCCCATGGTGCTGCTGGGTCTTAGCCCTTCTCCCTCCACAGCTTTTGAACACTCAACAGCTCACCACAGACAAAAAAAAAAAAAAAAAAAAAAAAAAGGAGGAAAATATGAGATGTCTTCAAACAAGAGCTTCCAACAGGCTGGAGGTGGCATTTCTCATTGACTTCTACCGGACTCCTTCCTGCAACAGGTTTGAGCCTGGCCCCAAAGCCAATGCAGCACTGGAGGAGAAGAAGTCCTCAGCAACATAGGGACACACAGAAGCAGAAACAGGGTAGCAAATTCTAAACAAGCATTTTGGCTGTACCATTATCCCCTCCCATGTTTATTATGGACCCAGACTCACTCAGATCATTTCTGCCCCTCATCCTCCCATGGCAATAGTCCAAACCCATTCAGAGTAAAGACCCAGAAGCTGTGACTGCAGGGGTCCTCCAGTATATTCTCTTACATTGCTAAGCTATATGCTATTAAACCAAAAATCTCATCTTTCTTTGTTATCTTATTATTAAAGGATTGTAAAAGAAAAAAATGTGTTATGTTTTGGGTTTGTTTTTTTTTCAAGATGGAGCTGCCACTGTCTGGAGGAAACCTGTGTTTTGCACACACAGAAAGGCATACAAGTATTTCATATGGTGCATTGCTAGCTGCACAGAATAGAAAGCAGCTGGAGGAAAATGGCTATAGAGAAATGGTTCTCCTGGGCATCATCTGTTGATTTGTTTTGTTTATAGAAGGAATGAGATTTTTATCTCTGCTCAAAATATAAAATGGCACTGGGCTCAGATCTTAGTTATGCTCTCACTCTGGAACATAAATAAAAAGGTAGGGGGAGAAGAGAGAAAAGGCTTTCCTGCATAAAATCCCTAGAAATGCCAAAAATTAAATAAAAAAATGTCCATCAGCAACATAGTCAGGGTTTGAAAGAGGAACTGAGTCACCAGCTATCATGGGAACAAGGGTCTCTTTTACATGCTTGTTAATATCTTGCTTCTTCCAAGGCTGAGAATGCAGGTTAGGGACAAACTACTTAAATCCCAGTCTCAAATCCCAGGCTTAGTCTTGGCAGGATGAATATCTTTACACTGTAAATACACCAGGCCTTATGAGATACATGGCCTGCAAAGGCACAGATCCTTACAGTCCTTCCACCATCTTCTGTCCACAGCTGATACTCCAGCTCACACTGCAGCCTCGCTCTGGGGAGACTCCTCACTCCTCTGTGCCTGATACCCAAGATCTGAGGGTCTCTTTCATTTAACAACAGGGCTCTGTGTTCTAGGACCAAACCAGATGACTGGTTTTGCACTCAAGTTGACAGCACTTCCATTTGTAATCAGCAAAAGTCATATCTCAGAAAAGGAAATTAATTTTGAAACCACTGATTAATTAACTACTGCTAATAATGTTAACTTTCTGAAGCTTAAAAACATAACCACTGTGGATGGTATCCAAACTGTGAGAAATTACCTGAAGTCTGAAATTTTCTAGTAGACTAACAACATTTAAAATACTATTCCTCTGAGATCTGAAAGATTCAAGGTCTGTTGCCATAGCTAGGAATAGTTATCACAAAACTGAGCATCCTTTATCTTCATACCACCTATTCTCAGCTCTTAAGAGGAGATGAGAGACAGCAGACATATCTAGAAGTGAAGGCTGCTGAACATCACCACAGAACAGAGCTGATTAATTAGATACAGAGTGGATCTGAAGTCTTTCCTGAATCTCCAAGGGGTGTTAGCTCTTCTTAAAACTGTGTTCTCTCACTCAGCCAGAGCTCTGACCTGACCTGAGGAAATATTTGGGCATCCCAGAGTCCCATGCTGGCCACAATACACCATACCTTTCAGAGACATGAAACAATCCAGAAGATCAGTGCTATCCTCACTGAAATTTATCCTAAAATCAACAAACAACATACAGTACAAACATATCATGAAGCTTATACTGAGGTCTCCCTTGAAGAAATTGCTGGACCTCAGACCATCATGAGTATTTCAGGTCTTAAAACAGGTTTGTTGAAGTCTTTGGAGAGCAAACAGATTGTACTGGAAACAAACCCTTGCAGTCCTGACCACCTCTCTCTCTCTGTCCCTCATGCTAGCATCCAACAAACTGAAGATTCTTTAGCTGCTCCTTCCTCTCCCAGAGTGGCTGTATTTCATGTCTTTCCCACATTTCAAACCACGTGCCTTGATGACCTCTTCATCTTGTTATAGCTCTACTGAGAGGGTATTTACATAAAAGCTCTTTGGAGCTTTTTGGATGAGAAACCACAAACATGCATGCACAGATTACATCAGATTTATTGCTACTGAATAAGTTAAAAGAACACTTAAGGTTAAAAAGGTTCAAAACTCTGCCAGTAGTTCTCATCCAAGAGCATTCATACAGCAGGAGCTTGTGACCACACAGTTACCAGATACCCCCCTCCTCCAGCATCCAGAGTCTTCTAATCCATTCCATACCCCTCAGTTTCTAACAAGTATCACAAGGTTTCTAGTAGCCAAAAGTAACTATTATTTCTAAAGAAGCAGACTTCACTTTGTCACATACAGCCCCTGCCCCATGCCTTACTCCCAACATACATTTCAAATCAGTTCCTTTCCTCCAGCCTCAATGTTGCCAAACATGTTTGACCTCAGTCTGTACTGACCCACTTCAAATTTATATGGAGTTATAGCCTTCTGTTCCCACTCATCTTCCCAGTCCTTTTCTACCAGTTTCTGGAGAAGTTTCCAACTCCTTTCCTATCCAAGAAACAAACCAATGTAACACATTTGCCCTTTTCCTTAATAAATTTGATCAGCAACCTCACAGGTTCTGAAGAACTGTGAAAGAAGGAACTGGCCAAGGAGGAAACTACCAGAGGAATAGATGCAGAGAATCTATCACACGCCAGATGACTCCTGCTCTAAAACTCCAGTATCCTTGTTGACCTGCACAGTCATTCCAGCCGTACAAAATTTATGTAAAATAAACACACAGATTTGTCACCAGTATAAGCAGTGGCACATAAAGAAAGGGAATGGAGAGACAGACATTGAACACAAATTTCTCAAGGTCCTCCACTATTCATGTGAAAATGAAGTAAATACATTTCCAGAGCCAAGCCAGAAAATACTTTGAGCTCTTTCTGCTGGATGTTTCTGAGCAGTTAGCCCACATTGAGCTCATGGAACAATAAACTCTTTTTGATGGGGACAAAAAAAGTCAAAAACAAACCTAGGGAGATAACAGATAGAAAAATCCATCTAAAGGTTTCGGGTATGTCAAGGAGAACTGATAAAAGACAATCTCTCAATAATATGTCAATATTTTATTTTAAAATAGTTTTCAGACAGCTCCATTAAATACTGTATAAAATTCCCTACAAAAGAACAAGGTATGGTAATCAAATGCATTAATTACCTGTGAGACAGAAATAAGGACAAAACACACCAAGCATTGTTATCAACCAAGCCTGATGCAAAGAAAAAAAGGAGTGAAGAATAACTAGAGTTGAGCTATGTTTCTCAGGAGAACCAAGGTGCTGTAATATCTTTTGAGGACATCACAGGAAATTTAACTCTAAAGCTGCAAAAAAACTTCCGAAAAACTGTTACACTTCTCAAACCCCCCCCCCCCCAAAACAAACCACCTTTATTCACTTAAAAGCAGCATAATCAGGGCACTGAGTGGGCTTCATTCTGGATGACCCAATCTGCCTTT
Organism: Florisuga fusca; assembly: GCA_038090715.1. Classification (NCBI taxonomy): domain Eukaryota; kingdom Metazoa; phylum Chordata; class Aves; order Apodiformes; family Trochilidae; genus Florisuga; species Florisuga fusca. Next base: position 53,153,799 of record JAAWXA010000005.1, on the reverse strand, counting down.
TTTTTTCAGAGAAAGAAAGTCTTTAGTCATCTGTGGCGTGGCACTTTTCCAAATTATAATTCAGTATCTTACTCTGCTCTTTCTCAGGTTCACCTAGAGATGCTTGATTTAGCTCAAAGAGAAGGCCACATATTGCACAGCTGTGGGATCAAATTACGTTTGACACTTTAGTGGGAATTCCAGATTTGCTTGATGTAAAGCTGCGTGACAAAGACAGTTTGGAATCTGTTGGGGTTTTTCCGTCATCGACAGCAATTTGCTGGTATTTTCTGCCATCCTACTAGCTTTCATAAGCCATTTGGATGAAAAGAAGGGAAACAGAATGACATCCACTGACATAATGGTGATTTTAGGGGGGGTGGGAAAAATGGGGTCAATAGAATATTAAAAACAAAACAAAACATCTCTGCTTTCTGGCCCTGTAAACCTGATGCAGGGTTCAGTGCAAACTGAGAAGCTACAAGGTAATAACAGGGCAAAACTCATAACATGAGTGCCTGGCTCCAAGGTCAGCCACGGACAGTCAGAGGGATGTGCCAGACCAATGGGCACCCAGCAGGCAGAGCCCCACAGCAGAGCAGAAGAACCAGACCCTGAGCACTCACTCTGCCAGCAGGGGAAACAATCCTGCTTTAACATCCAAGGATTAGGCTGCCTCTCTGAACCTTTCAACAGGAGCCTGACATGAGAGCCAAGCTGAACAGCACCTCAGCACTGGTGAGGCCACACCTCAAATACTATGTTCAGTTTTGGGCCCTCCACTGCAAGAAGGTCATGGAGATGCTGGAGCTTGTCCAGGGAAGGGCAAAAAAAGCTGGTGAAAGGTCTGGAACACAAGACTTATGAGGAGTGTCTGGGGGAACTAGGGTTGTTTAGTCTGGAGAAAAGGAGGCTGAGGGGAGACACTATAGGTCTCTACAGCTACCTGAAAGGAGGTGGTAGCAAGGTAGGGGTTGATCTCTTCTCCCAAATAACAAGTGATAGAGCAAGAGGAAATGTCCTCAGGTTGCACCAGAGGAGGCTTAGATTAGATATTATGAAAATTTTCTTTACTAAAAAGGTTGTCAGGCACTGGAGCAGGCTGCTCAGGGAAGTAGTGTAGTCACCATCCCTGGAGGTATATAAAAGCTGTGTAGATGTGGTACTTAGGGATGTGATTTAGTGGTGGATTTGGCAGCACTGATTATTGGTTGGACCTGGTGACTTTAAAGGTCTTTTCCAACCTTAATAATTCCATGATTCTATCATCGCTATGGATGTATGTTGGTGCTCTGTACCCAAGCCTGTCTCCAGCCATAGGGGTTCTTGCAGCCCTTTCCCTTCGATGGCAGCAGTGATAACTGGAGGTTTGGGCCTACCCACACAGTTGGTACTCCTTTTCTGAAAGGATCCAAGTTTTGTACTGTGTGATACTGGATGTGTCTGGGAGCCTTATCTGGATGCCTTAGGGAGAACAACCCTATGCCTGCACTCAAACCATAAGCCTAGAGTTCTAGAAATCAAACACTACCAAAAAAATTTTAAAATTTTGTAAATACTGATTTTTTTGAGAAGCAAAAAAATGGTGCAAGATCTAGTTTTAGGTGACATCTAGTTGGAAAAAAAAATAATTGGAAAAAAATTAAAAACAACCAAACAAAATACCTGAGATCTATTTGATCTCAGTTTTGCCTAACTCAAGCCCAAATAGGAAAGTTCTGCAAAATCAGAATGAAGTTTTTATGTGGAGACAAATTATCTCTCAGCTTTATTTTCGCTGAGAGTCCTTTCCAAAACCACACATGTAAAGTAATGCCAAACAAGCTATAGTATCCAAGATTAACTTCAGATGTGGTCTAATACTGCTATGGTATCAACTGATGAACCCTAATAGATGCTGTACCCCATATCTAAGTATTCCCTGCATTTGTATTCCCATGCAAATGTCAAGTTTAGTTTTCATTCTTTTTGATCAGAGGCTGCAAATTCTTTGGCACATTTGGATTGACTTGTTATGCAATGGGTGGACAGCATCAAGATCCTTTGGAACCCAAATCTCTCAATCCCTCCATATGTTTCTGTAACACAAGTGATCATAATATTATTTCTTGGTAAAAATAGCATCTTTCTGAATGATTTAACTTTATAGAAAGAGAAAAGAACACCACTAGGATATGTTTTTCTATGCCTGAAAGCATGCAATTAGACCTGTATCTTACAAACATAAACAAACACCTCCCATCCAACCTCCATGTTTCTAAAAAAACCCAGGTTTGTTTAGACAAGGGGTTGATAATCCAGTTTGAACACAGGTATCTGAATGCTGTGACAGCTTCTTCATAATGCTAAGCTTATGGTACATTAAACTTTAAAGCAAGATAAACTCCTGCTTTCATTTTATCAAACATTTTCCCAGACAGCAAAAAGAAAGACACAAAGCAATGTTTGCAGCTACAACCAAGCATAGTATACCCAACTCAGTGTATGTTTGAAATGAAAATGAACAATAACTTGCATAGATACACTGCTGTTTTTCAGTAGAGAGTATCACTGGGATTTGTGAATTTAACCTCATTCATCCCTTAAGTGCTTGTTTTTATTTCAGGCCTGGAAAAAAACTGAGATTCACAGAGATTAGCAAACAGAGAAAGCAGTCCTTGGAACTGAGAAAGAAAGTGCTCTTTAACAAAACTATTCTAATATTCAGTTTGGCTAGTAGAAATCACAGTAGGTCAGGGGGACATAGACAGGAGATTTTTAAGAGTGCTCAGAGCTGAGCCACTGGTATTAGTGAGCTTTATCACTTAGCCATCTTATGCCTTATTGTTGTCAAAATAGCAGCATTTTCACTGTCTATCCCAATAGTAACGAGGAAGCAAGAGAATTCTTTGGTCTCCAAAGAATCCATGATATGAGATCTGTGGGAAGAGATTTTGACCTACTGAGAGAAAGCAGTAAGGGTGGTGAGGGAAGCAGACAGCTAAGTTCTTCAGGAATGAAGGACAGCAAGCAGGCTTGAGCACATAGAATCATAGAATGGTTTGAGTTGGTAGAGACCTTTAAAGGTCATTTAGTCCAATGTCCCCTGCAATGAGCTTTAATATCAGTTAATTTAATAGAACTTAAGGTCATGTGGAGGATAAATAAACACCGAGAGATTATATTGGCAGAATTTTCCACTGACTCAAACTTGACACAATGCACTACAAGCATCACCTTCGTGTTACACGGATGACAATGTATGAGAAATCAGAAGTGTGCTACTAGAGGATTTGTTATAAAGTTATTGATGATCGTCACTGTACCATAAATAATAGTCTAAATCATCCAAGTTTCCTCTTAAGATCTGCATCTTCTCTAGAAGTTTGTTTTTGTGCAGCTATAGCCCCTCTTCCCTTTCTCAGTCAACCCTTGCTTCTCTGCCTGCTTCATGTGACCTCACCTTACCCAAAAATGTGAAGACATTGGTCTTATCACAGCTTCACAAGATACCACCCGCCAGCTGAACTGTGATAAATCACAGCTGGTCTTACAACACACATTCTAACAGCCACTGAGGCTGAGCTGACAGGCAGCAGCTCAAGGCTGTAGTTTAAAATCAGAATAGCCCCACCCACAAAAATCATAGTAAGAAAAATAGCTTAGTAACACTACAGTTGCTACCCCCATGTTACGTTTCTAGTTAGATCTGCCAACCCTCTTCTTTACCTGCAAATGCCTTCTGTTTAGCCTATAAGCCTTTTACAGCCACCAAGGTGGACAACCTTGCCTGTTGTTTGCAGTACAAAACAGCAATTCTTTCTCCTCCTCCCCCATGACTGCCCCTCTGGAAACATACATCACTGGCAGAAAAAGCTAGAAAAAGAAGAATTCAGAAATGGTTAAAAATGAGAATAAGGCTTAGAATGAAAACATCAAAGGAATTTGAAGAGCTATTACTTTATAATTATTCCTGCCATACATGACACTTGTGTTTTCTGACTTGTCGAAGAGCCAGACAATTGGGTATGCAACAAGAGCATAATAAAAACATTCTCTAGAATTAGGGACCTTAATTTCTATTAGCAACCCTTTACATGGTCTTTAAATAATTCCTCACACCCAAAGTTTCAGCCATGAAGGAAGGAAGCTGTGAGCATGCATTGGTTTTTACTCATTCACCTAAAAAACTTGATAGACTCTCATGAATAGATGGACAGGTCTGAACAACAACCACCACCCTTGCAGATATGCACCAAATTATTAACCTTGTAGGTTCAGTCACTGCATTTTATTGAAATAAATGGATCTGAATAGCACAGCCAGCAGGCAAACCTACCAACAGCCCACAGATATGTTCCAGAACATTTTATTCTGGGTTTAAGAAACACCAGCTTCCCATCAGAAGAGTCACTATAGGCACCCATATTTAATAAGCTACTTAAAATCAACCTGTGTCTGTAGATCAACAAGACTGGTTAGTAATAACCATTGGCAGGTAAGACTATAAAACACTTTCCCTTATAAAACTCCAGCTTCCTCTACTTGATGCCTTCACTGAACTTGCCTTCAGCTAGGAAAGGAGAAACAATGAGTGAGTTATCTCTACTGTAAGACAATTTACCACCTCACTCCCAAATCAGACTTTCTGAAATTTATATAGTAGGCACTCAATCCAGCAGCTGACTGTCCACAGCCAAGAGCCTCATTTAACTTTGACTTCAGTCTGCAATTAGAGGCAGGTTTGTTTATGGCAAGGCCACACTCTGCACTACACTGCCGTGTTCAGTTCAAGGAGAGGAACAGCCTTCTTCAAACTGAACCAGAAAATGAGGCTCTGGAGAAGTATGCATCACAATGTACCATACATTTATTTACATGGAGCAGTTCTGTGTCTTCAGAGACCTCAGCACACCTTGACATGCACTACAAGGAAGCACCAGGCCCTTTCAGCTATCTCATAAGCAACCAGATTTCACCAGTCAATCTCTTGCACTTCTGAACTATGAATGAGCCTTTGCCCTTCCCCTCATCTCCTTAATTTTACTGAGATCCACAGCTAAACAGCATGGCTTTACTGAAACATTTACTGTTGCTGTTCTTTTCCCCATTAAAATACAAAGGGAGAAGGAGTTGGACCTTTGTGATGATTTGGGCAGATCTTTTTAAGAAAGTAGTCTACTTGAGATGGCAACACATGTCAAATATTAGCTTCACAAAAAAAGAGCCTTTTTTGGTCTCTTTAGATCCTCCTTTGACATGCAAGGAAGTTGAACAAAGCTCAACAGGGTCAAAGAATGAAGAAATAGATACAGAAATTGTCCATAATTTAGTCTATTATAATTGTGCTAAATTCGTGGTGCCATCACCAGTTCTCTTCTAGATTAGCTTCAGATTTTCATCAGAGGTTCTTTTCTTCACTGTCCCTGAAACTTTCTTGAGTACATGGAAAAAACATTGGTTGACTGGAAAGCAGTATTTGAAAAGGTATTAAAGTAAAAGCAATTAGAAAACACTCCCAGTTCAGCTAATTTAATTTCTGAAATAAATTATCTGTACAGGGAGGGGTTTTTCCTTATTTTAGCACAGTTCACTGTAATGCCTACTGTGCTTACAATTAGGGCTGCTATTATTCTGATTTGTGTCCACTACTCAGCATGGAAAGAACAAGAGAGGAAAATAAAGCAGCAGTGAAAGTGTCTGTTAACTTAAGCCAAGAAACCAGGCAAGGGGCAAGAGTGCAGCATAGTACAGAGAAGCGGTACAACAAGACCCTGCAACAAGTATGTTGTTTCTTTCTGGACAGCAACAATGTTCCTGCCACCTACAGACACCAACAATAAAAGTTTCTGATTTTGTAAGACAGTTTTTCTTAGTGCCTTGCTGGGAAAGCCCTTAAGAGCAACCATTGCAAAGAGAGAATTTTCTAAGCATAATGAGTTTTGTCAGTATTTATTTCAGTCTCTCCACCCAAACCAACCCCTTCACATCCCTTCTAGTCAATTCTCTTCTTAGTTTCACCTGAAGAATAAAAGATTCTATAGATGTTGAGGGAGCTTCATCAGGCTTTCTGTCTAATATGCAGTCCATCTCATCCTTATCACTTACCAATACAGCAGGACCAGGAAGACCACCAGCAAAGCCACAGTGATGGTTGTACTATTCATTTCTATGGAGGCAAATGCCAGGAGATTTACAGGCTCCATTTTCCTCCACCACAGCTCCAGGCTTGAGTGATGCGAATGTGTGTGCAAGGGAAAGTTTCCTCAAGAGCTGATAAAGCCTTCCACAGCTATATGAATGACATCTGCAACAAAACAGGAACCAAGAGAGCATAAACACATCAAGTCAAGCACAAACTGCAAACTTTCCCTGTTCTCATCGACTGCACACTCTGAGAAAGAATTTGAAGGTTCCCTGTATGGCAGGATGTAGCAATTTCCCCCCTTTCTGCTGTTGTTGACTGTCATGCCAGTAAATATTTACATAGTCACTGCTTGAGACATCAGTTCTGTTGGATAGGTTTTTAGGCACCAAGTATGGGGAAACAGGGAAAAGCATGGGAAAAAAAAAAAAAAAAAAA
>JAAWXA010000005.1:53134658-53147245 GCA_038090715.1 Florisuga fusca | reverse complement strand
AAAAAAAAAAAAAAAAAAGTGGGGAAAGAGAGCCTGACCATGAGACAGATCATGGAAGAATAATATTAAGACCCTTCAGGGGTACCCTGGCATACAGACAGTGGCATTCTCTGAAGTAACCAAAATACAGCATTTCTGCAACACAGAACTTCGTTAGCACTGAAATCTCCAAACTGTTTATAACTTAAAAGAATGGAACCAAGTAACCTTTAAGTTATCACAACTAAAAGGAAGAATTAGGGGAAAATTCTTCTAATATGACTAATAGAACACGTATATATATAAAGACAAACTAATTAGCAGGAAAAACCAACTGTAGAACAAAGGTCCATAATTCAGTATCTGCCACACTGGTCACCCCACAGACAGAACTGCTTGGCTGTATCATCTCAGGTTCATGAGTATCACAGCACGTTTTCCTGACTCAATGCAGTGCCCTCCTGGAGGTACCACCAGCCAGCCTCTCTGGAGGTACTTTGGCTACACTGTGTTTGTAGCATCCGGGTTAACATCAGCATGGACACATCTACTAACTCCACATTGTGCCACAATCAAGCTGTCACACTCCCCTGAATAACCTACACATGAACAGCTAAGTTTTGAGTGCAGTTCAGGAAATAGTTTGTCCATAGTATAAGAATTCCTCGGTTTTCTTCCATATTTTCCCACCTGCAAACCTCAACCACATTTCAAGCACCTGACCCAGTCCAATGAAAAAAGTCAACCCCAAAGGAAACCTTGAACCATTTATACAAGAGAAGACCACAAACCTATTACACACAAAGTCACCAGATGCCATTATTAAAAAAAATAATCTCCAGGATTACAGCAGCAGCAGCTTGCAAACAAACACTCTTGCCTATGACAAAATTCCCCAAACTATCTGGTACTGGTTGTTATTCAAGAAACTAGAGATACTCATACGTACTGCAGCCTTCCCACTCTTCCTAAACAACCTATTTGAAAGTTAAGGAAGTCAAAGCTACACAAAAAGTTAGATTTCTGAATTATACAAGAACTTTGAGAAACAGAAAATCTGCAACATCTGATTCCCATAACACACCAGATGAAGGGTGGTTTCTTCTCTTACAGCCTCAAGATAATAGCTTCGACTTAATGTGCCATGCTTCTTCAATATCACTGTATTACATTTCCTGTTCTTATCAGAGAAGTTAATAATATAGATATCAAAAAAGTAAAGTGCTAACACAATGGAGTTTAATTTTAAGATGATTTGGCTCTACTTTAACTGAATCACTGCTATTTTAGTTCCCTGCGCTTCACAACTGTGTTAATTCCCTGCCAGCCTCAGACCCTTGCAGAATAAGTAAAAGGTGTTAACCAGCCCATCAGCTCCACAGAATAGCACAGTAGTTCACAGAAAACCTTGCTTATTGTATTAACAATGCTATTGCTATTCTGGGTCAATAACAGCTCCACCGGTTTGCTGCTGCTGCTGCTGCTGCCAAGCTCTCCAAAGAACAACTGAACAACTGCAACCAGATTCAAGACCAGTGACACAAGGAATTAACCAGTGGGCACCAGCCAATCCCAACCAGCAACTGGTCTTCTGGCACTTTGAGAGGAAAAAAAAAAAATTTAAAATATCCATTTGCTTTAAAGTCTCTTTTAAAAAAACTAAACCAATCACCACAAGTGTGGAAGGTATGAAATAATATTACAGTTTCACTGGGCTTTAAATTATTTGGCTTTTTTAATTAAAAGACATATTTCTCTCCACATAGAGGACTGATGCCCTCTTTTTATCATAAAGTCAATGGCAAAACTACTATCAGCAAACACTGAGTCAAGCACAGGCCTCACTTATTTTTTTTAAGAATCACAAGAACTTTTTCCCAGTCACACTGGGAGGTAGGTGTGATGAATAGTTTTAAAACACACATATTGCAAAAGAAAATAGGCTCTCTCATCAGCATCCAATTTGGAACAGAACACATAATCAAGCTCCCAAAACCAACAGCCATCATTTTCCTTTGTTGATGTTGGGGTTTTCTTTGTTTTGTTTTTTTAAGTTTTTCACCTGTGTCTTGCTAAAGGGTTTTAACTCAGCACCTCCAAGAAGGTGGCACACAACATCAACTCTAAAACCCACTTGGAGCATTCCTCACGACAGTCCCTCCCCCCCCCCACACACACACACAACTACCATCCCAGAGTTAAGGATTTCAGCTTCATGAAGAGTCACAAAAATCCACACAAAGTTTTGCAGGGTAGGGGGAAAGGAGCCAGGGATGCAGACATCAATTAAAACCAGCTATTTATCAGCCCTTCATCTCTCTTTACAAGTCTTTTACATGAGATAAAACCATCCTAACTGATAATAGCACATATATTTTTCACCCACCTCCAGTTCTTTGTGTGAAGCCAGGCTGGTCAGGCTGATTATGGTAATGGTATCAAAGAACTATGGAGACAGATAAGAAGTCCTCACCAACCACATGCTGGAGGAAGCCAGAGACAAGCAGAAGTGGGAAAGAGCCTTTTCCTGTCAGACTGCTATGAGTCAGCAGCACAATCTACATTTGTCTCCACAAGGCTTCACTCAAGGTTGCATCTACCAAGGTTCACAGCTCCTTCACACGGTGCCATCCGAGCTCATCTCTCAAGCTCATCTGGCAAGTGAAATCCACAGATCACCACCTTGTTCAACACAAATTTCAGCAACAACAACAACAAAAAAAACCAAACATGCTCAAAACATATACTCAAGACACCCCATCTCATCCTTCCTTTCCCAGCACTACTGGAACTGCAGACTTGGAGTTCCCCAACAAATGGCAGACCTACATGACAGCAGCAGTTCAGTCCTATGCAGACAGAGCTTCAGCTTGCACAGACATTCACAGCAGTAAATATTAAAAAAGAGAAGTAAATTGTAGCATGCAAAGCGTGAGAAGTTGAAGCGTTCCTCCACTGAAAAAAGCTGGCACCCAGACAATGCAGATTTTCCAAGAAACCTTCATGCCTTAAAGCCCTGTCTGCTAGGACTCCAGGAATATTTTCTGTAAATACTCTTCCAAAAACAATGCATTTCAAATTAAAGATGAATACAAGTGGAGCAGTGAGCCTCAGCAATGCTTGACACACACACAAGTATCATTCAGACACGAAATATAGAGCTTATTAAAAATCAGGATTATAGAACTTCTCAGTAGACCTAAATCATGTTAAGGATTTTGACCTGTCTTCAAAGCATATCAAATGGAAAATGTAATCTCATGTATTTCAGCAGCTAGTAACTAGCCATCTAGACTAACCACAAACTCCTGCTAATGACCAAATTTTACTCTTCTCTTGCTATTCTACCTCATATGTTTTAGGTCTATAATAATCTAATTAAGACTGAGTAACTCCAGTTTTATGATAGACCAAGGAAATCTAGAAAGATGTTAAGTTTTAATTTCATAGCAGTTCTTCTTTATAGAAATTTGTAGCATGGTCTTCAAATCAAGGAAATTCTTTTCACAGACAGCTTAGCCACACAGTACTGCAAATGAAATACTACAGAACAGCCTAAAAAACCTGGAGATTAATCGGAGACTAATTTACGTGTATGTTTTAACAAAGCCCGTGGACAAAACTGATGATGATATTAATTTATCTTAAAGACAAAAACCTTTCCAAAGCCAAAATGAATTCTTAACATCATTAAGGCACACCAATCAAAAAGATCAAAGGCACATTTCACAGAGTGTTTTTTTAATATTTAAAACAACCTTAACAGCCAAAGTACTGAGAGTCTTAATGTAGCAAAATAGAGAGATTTACAGAGACAACCTGACTACATTATTACTATCCCTGTTCAAGGATTGACCAAACAGCTTAATCAGATGATTTTGTACTCCTGCATTATAAACTATGACAAACTATTCAACAGACAGACCACAGAGACATTGGAATCCTCTTATGAGGATCTTGCCGTGATTCCAAAATGGATGGAAGCACCAGAAGGCTCATGAAAGATTCTTGAACTACCTTGAACAAACTCGCTCCAGTGAACTAGGTCTCAAAAGGCAAACTGAGTAACTATGAAGCCACACTAAGGAAGCTGCTTTCATGACATTTCCTACTGAGAAACAGAAAGACACACTTTTAGACTTAAATTGGTTCCCCTAAGTCAGAACCTGGTTATATTAGCCTAGATGTTTCTCAGAAACCAGGCACCCCAACTTAACGTTCTAGGAAAGCTAAAATATTATGCAAATTTGTCCTTTAGTAACAAATTTAATCTAATCTGACAAAAAAGTTATGGCACTTCAAACTCAGTCAATATTACAGGGGCTAAAAAACTCATTATGCTAACTAAATGTACTGCCTCTGTACTAAGTCCCCTCTAAAGCAACAAGCTGTGAGATATCCTAGTTCTTTCAAAGAAGTCCACTTAGAAATAGCACAGATTTTGTGGTCAAAAGGAATGACAGCTTCTTCCTCTTGCTGTGAGAGCTTGGAATGAGTTTCTAAAATAAAGTTACCTTTGCTAATACTGACACTAAGATCCTGCAGCCCCAGTGAAATTCCAGAGAAAGCAGAAATTAATGTAACATCTGCTGCCTACGGCCATGGATTTCTAAGCTAATTGACTTTATTCAATAATTGGTAACTTGTTTATATTTCTACGGCTTGCTTCAGAAACTTTGATTGATTCAAGCAATCCTATAATGTCATTGCCCTATAAACTTGACTGGAGATAAATAAGGATTTATGTTCATGGATCAATAGCTCCACATTGACAGTAAAAGCTTAAGAACCCTGCCTAGACTAGTCTTGTAGTTGAAGAGAGCAGTATAAATGTTTGCCTTTGTAACAGTAACATGGTAAGAACCAGTAAGCTATAACTTCTCTCAATTTTTAGACACCATGAAAAATACCTAACCTCCTTTGTTTGATCGAAAAGCTACTCTAGAGAGCAAACTTAAGGCTTGAATTCCCCAAATGGCATTTCAGTGATGGACCACAGCTCAAAGGAACTATTAAAAACTTAACAGAAGCCCCTTATTCTCTGAATGGTTTATTAATTAATTTATTAAACTGTGTCTATCAACCTCTTTCACTCATTAGCTCATGAGCTTGACAGCAAAATATATAAAGCCCAGTCCTTTTCAGCACTTTACAAAGTGCAAAGAAAGATGCAAAACCCTGGTTTTCCCCAATTAATGGACATATTTTGAGAGCTCAATGTGCTATCTCTAGCTACTATATTCCCTACCTTATCTCTCCAGTTTGCAGTTCAATACTTTTACTGTGGAATCCTTTCAAAATGATACAAAGAGATTTCTTTAGAGAAAGATTAGCTGCAGCCTTCTTAAAAGCAGGGCAGTCACCTCAGAGACAATTAGCCACAGTGATTGGCATTGCACAGAGCAGTACAATGGCTCCTGGCTTGCCAGCTGGAGAAACCCTGGCCACTGCATCCTTCAAGTTGCCCTAACAGGAGAAGGAGAGTCGAAGAACAAATAGAAAGGACAAAAGGGAGAATTGCAGCCAAGAAGAGGTAGATCTGACCGTCCTGTCAAGGGAATACAGCTGTGGCCACCTGCTCTGTGTTCTGCTTGTGAAAAGGACAAGCCAAAAGCTGGATGAATGTGCTGCTCAGTAACTCTTTCAAAAGCACCAGATTGATGATACAGACCATCAGCAAGGCTGGAGAAGGACTGTCAGTGCCAGAAGGGGGGCTGGGATGAAAGCTGAGGACAACTTACACATAGACCAGCTCTCATGAAGGGGTCCAGACCTATCAGGCTGAACACAGGAGGCAGAAAACAGTGTCCATTGGCACAACAAGGGGTGAGCTGGGACTGGGGGCCACCCAGGTCAGCAACAGAAGCCTCAGACTCAGGCCTTCAGTGGGGACCATAGGCAGAGTTTGTGGACGGATGGGGTGGGATTTCTCATACGAGGACAATCAGGATAATTAAGATCATCAATATGGTTTTGGGTTAATAGAGTGATGTTTTGGAAGTAGCGGGGGCCGTAGAAGTGGCTCCTGTGAGAAGCTGCTGGAAGTTCCCCTGTTTCCAGTCCTTCGTCTGCCTCTGCCCAAGGCCAAGCAGATTTGGGAAGCTGGATGTGCCTCTGCGAGTAACATATTCAAGAAATGAAACTGCAAAAAATAAAAATAAAAAATAAATAAAATAAAAAAGACACTTACAGAGCAGAAGAGAGGAAGAGGTGAGAGAGTAATGCCAGAGAAAAGACACCAAGGTCAGTAAAGGAGTCACCAAGGCCATGTGGAGCCATCCCTGAGGGACCCCGGTGGGGTAAATGTGGATTTGTAGCCCCTGAAGCGTCACAGGGAGGCAGACATGAAGAAGCACCCTGGGCAGGATCACGGAGAGGGGCAGATGTGGATCTGCAGCCATGGAGGGCCCCGTGCCAGGGGAGGTGACTGCTCCCGCAGCAGCCGTGACTCTGTGTGCAGCCCGGGCTGGAGCAGTTCCTGAGGGACTGCACCTGTGGGAGGGACTCATGTCCCAGGGGTTCCTGAAGGACTCTCCCATCAGAGGGACCCCGCGTTGGAGCGGGGGAAAAATGTGAGGAGTCCTCCCCCTGAGGAGGAAGGAGCGGCAGAAACAGCATGTGGGGAACTGACCCTAAACCCCCCCTGCCCCTCCCTGTGCCCTGAGGGGGAGGCAGCAGGGAAGGGATCCGGGGCCGGGGAGAAGGAAGGGGGTGGGGAAAGGAATTAAGATCTGGCCATGTTTTCTCTTTCTCCTTGTAGATTAAATTAGCTGTTCCTTCCCAAATTGAACCTGTCTGGTTTTGCCTGTTACCGTAATTGGGGAATGCAAACCTCCCTGTCCTTGCCTTGATTAACGAGCCTGAAGGTGGATTTCCTCCTCCCTGTCCCATGGTGGGGGTGGAGGGTGAGGGAGCAGAGGTCCAGTTGGTCCCAGCTGGGCCTAAGCCATGACAGGTGCTCCCAAGGTCCTGACAGGCTCAATACAAAGGTGGGGAACAGGTAAAAGATAACGACAGGGAGTAGGGTATTGGAGAGGGTAAATTCACTAATACAATACATTTATCAACACCCTGTCAAAACTCAAAATGAAAAAAAAAAAAAAAAAAAAAAAAGGAAGACACCAAAAGCCTCCAAAAACCCCTCAAACCTCAGAAGAGGTAAAAAAGCATTCTTCACTTGAGGGCCACCGCTCTTTTTTCAAATAACATATGCTTCCACATATAACCCCACTGGTGTGAACAAAGACCATCCCTGTGGGTTATGGCCCTCAGGCTGACAAGAATCAGCCTGTCCCATCTAGGAACTGTGGGTAGTATCAGCTCTGCCTTTATGTTTCATCTCTAATTGTCTTAAATCAGAGGGATTGGATGCAATTATCCCTCTGAGGTGAATAAGACAGCAGAAATAAAGAGTGAAGAATGTGCAATGGATTAGACGGAACAAACATGCCAAAACCAGGACAGCCATTGCAACCTCTCAGCACAGAAGAGGCACTAAACTGGCACAAAGGAAATCCAAAGGTCCCAGTCAAGCAAGTGAAACTAATACAATTGCCACAGGAATGGTCTTTGTGCTTCAGAAAGCCCAGAAGCTATTAGGCTACATCAGCATGCAAAAAGAAAATATGACTGCAAAGAGAGCCAACCTGGCAGCTCGAGGTAATCACTGTGGACCAAGCCCAGTTCTTCAGCAATTCTTCAGTGGCATCCACAGAGCCCTTCTTTTAGGCTGCAGAAATATCCTTCTATGGGACATGGGAATTTCTCTTGGAGGTTCAGGGTTGGGAATGTTGCTCTGACTCCTATAGGCAGGCAGGAAGAGATTGGGGCTCTGTTGCCTCTCTTACCTTTGAAAATGTTCCCCATAGTAAATATTGCAAAACTACCATAACTGCAGTGTGAACAATCATGCTAGATATGTTCAGATGGAAATAAGAACACAAAACTTATGGGGCACCCACTGGAACACGCAGAGCTGTGGTCACACTCTGGGACAAATGCAAGGACAAGGAAAAGCCTTATCTTCACTCATGCCCCTATTCAAGAAACATTGACTGCGTAAATTTATGAAACACATGATGAGTAATTGTTGGTAGATCATACCAAATATTCCCAAAGGCCTTCTTATCCATATGAAAGGAAGCATAGATAAGTAACATGCAAATTGCAGCCCCTTATATGCTGCAGAAAAGCTTGTGTAATATATGGATGGCTTTACCCTATTCAGTATTTTGTGCTCTCCCATTCATTGCTTTTTCACTTCAGTTCTTTCTGCTAACCCCTTAATACACTTAATTCACCAGATCAGAAATTCCTTCAGTCCTCTCATTCTCAGCAGATACATTGTAACACAGATCTGTATGACTCGTGAGGGGGCAGGCAGAAAGAGTAAGTGAAAGAAGAAAAAATTGCACAATCACAAAAACAGCATTTCCAAATCTTGAGTTCCTACTGCAAGTCTTGGCTTAGTTCAGTTTTTGGTAAACATTAGTTCTTCATTGGTGCAGTTTTGACAAATACAGATTTTACTGGGAACAAAGATAGTTAAGCCCTCAAAGAAAGGAAAAAAATGTTCCAAAGCTATGAAACCCAACGGATGAGAGCAAAAATACTGATTCAACTATTTTAATTGTTCAATTAAGAAAATGTATGATTTTTTTCCTGCAGTCTCATGAATCAAAGAGTAAATATGTGATTCCTGAATGCTTGAGTTTAGCAATACTTTCAAAAGTGTGTGAACCCAATATAATGACGGGTTAGACACAGAAAGTGAGGTTAAGTGGAAGACTGAATTACATGACAGCAAGAACTTAGTCTCCACAAGATTTTTGCCCTGCTGACACTCATGTTAAGTTGCTCTCAGCCTGAAGCACAGATTAGATCCAAGCTTCAGGTTCACAGCGAGTCCAGCTCCCTACCTCCTTCCCACCTTATGCTGCTTTCTACCAAATGGCAGATAAGTACAACCTTAGACTGTGGCTGGGATAGCGCAGGGATGAAATAATTTCTTCCAGTCACCTTTACCTTGGTTTCTCTTGACCAAGTCTGTAAAGCAGTCAGGCACCAAGTGAGGTGCTGCAAGGGGCCTTTGCAGAGGTCCACAGGTGTTTTAACAGCACAGCAAGGAATGGTATTTTTTGGTAAGTCTGGTGCATGTAGACACATTCTGTCCCTGTGTGGTGGTCTCAGCTCCCTAGATGGAGAGCACTAACTCCAAGGGTAAAATATTGTTTTTCTCTTAGTATATGTAACTCCAATTAACCTTATTGGAGCATTGTGGGTACACTGAGAAGATTACACTCCTTAATGTGCAGTTACAGCTGTGTTGTAAATGCAACATTACACACTTTCTATTATGGTTCAAGACCACTACGCTCTTCAAGACTGTTATAAACCTCAGAAAACAGAGGTTTATAATGGAAACACTGAAACATTCAACTCTAAAAGCTCTGGCAGAGAGGAAATATAGCTATAAATTCAGCTTCTGTTTTCCAGCATATACATCAGCAATGTATGAATAATATGTATTTCTACACTCACAACAGACAGATGTAGACATTGCTCAGGGTAACCTTTGCTGTAAAAATGGAGGACTGAAAGAGTTCAAGATGGAAAGAGCAACCTTTTGTCTTGTCTCTTACAGAGTTACTGCAACTGCAATAATGACATAGAAACAGCAATTGAAATTTAGTAGCTTGCACACCGGGGTTGGATTCTGGATGCAATTTTTTAAAAGGTTGTGTTGCATTTCTACAGTCAGTAAGAAAAAGACACAAGCCCCCAAACCCCTTCATCCTCCTTTTTTTAAAAAAAAAAAAAAAAAAAAATTAGCTATGTGGATGCTGTTCAAATGACATAGCAAATCACATTGTTATCCTTTGCAAAAATGTATATTGTCTATACATTCCCTGTATATTCTCTTCTATATATAATCTAGTGCCTAGATTTTTAACACTACCAAGGAGCAAAATCTGGACTAGTAATTAGTGGACATAAAAACATAAAAAAGACCTCGGGTATTCACAGCAATGGCAGGGGTGGGTCAATATAATCCAAATTAGCCACATCACCCTGTTTGACTTCTGATATCTATGAGGAAGGGAAACCAAACCTGATGCAATCACTTTTTGGGAGGTACTCTGAGGCTGGGTAAACAGGAAAATCCATGCCTGTTTTAGACAGTGCAGCCTGATGGGAAAGGTGGAGTAAGGAGGTCCACATTTTGCTGGCACAGCCTGCACCTCCAGGTGGGAGGGGATGGAGGCAACCCCATCTCCTGCTGCCCACACAAGCCTCAGTGCAACAGGAGGTCCCACAGCCACCACCTTCTTCCTCAGGAACCTGCACTGCCCCAGGGTTTCAGTGGCATCCCCAGCCATGCCACTGCTTTGGAGATGGAGCTGCCAGTCCTGCAGTGGCTCTCATCCTCCGGGTTAAGTTGGTGTAGCTGGTGTCAGCATACAGGGAAAGACTTTTTTTTTTTTTTTTTTTTTTTTTGTCAATTATTTTGAATAGTGCTGCTCACATTTGTGAAAATTTCTTAAAAGTGTAGGGAATACTTTCAGATTCAGATGCTCCTATAAATTATTTTCTATTACATATATGTTTGAAGTGTCACTAGTACTGTAAACAGGGAAAGCATCAAATACAACAGAAACCCACGAGTTTTATGAAAAACTTGACATGACAAGCAGCACATGAACCCTCCCCGTTACAACTGATGGATTTTTTAAGGTAATGGATTAGTTGGCAGAAAGTTTAGTGCTTCTTACCAAATCCTCTAACATTAGCTACAGCATCCTCATTTTGGATGCATATCCCCTCCTTGTAGGTAACCACTTGAGGGCACCATGTTTAACATTCCTGTATGCTTGATTCATGAAGGACACCTCCTTGATTAGGTTTCTACTAATCTGGTACCTTTCTATTAGCCCTGGTGCCCTCAGTGCACAAACCCAACATGCCCAAAAGCTGTACCTCTTTGTTGACCCCGAGGTGCCAAGTGTCCAAGCAGGAATTGCCTCATTGTCCAGACCTGTTCAGCATTCCACATAATCTTCTCAGATTAATGGAAAAGCTACTTTATTACCATTAAAAGGGCAACACAGTTCCATCAGTACTGAGAACTGCCTCTCACTTTTTCTCTTGAGTGAGACCTTTACTAGGACTGACTCTTGTCTTTGCTTCCACCTTTTTCCTTTAAATAGAGTCTTGCATCATTAACCTTAGCTAAAAACTCTCACACTGCTCCTGCATTCTTCATTGTGCCCACTGCTTGCTTTCTCACCCCAGAAGCAGTAGCTGAGAACGACTGTCACTGACCTTAAGGAGTGCATACAGTAAACGTGGTATTTAGCATAATTAGTAAATTACTTGCCCAAAAAGACCATTAGGGTATTGTTGTGTCATTGCACTCAGCACCTATGCATCAGAGATCACCATCTGATGTATGTTGAGCCCCTGGAAGGCCAACAGAGCATCCTTGTGCAAAGTATTTCCCAAAATTCTCTGGGAAATTTACACTCAGAGGTAAGGACCAACAGCAAGGCTGGGATATTTTCCCAGGCACCTACTTGCCAGAGGATCACAGCCACAATGTTCAGAAGTGTCTTACCTGACCCATGGAGCACACAAAGCTGTCCTTTGCTGTCCTGAAAACAGCTGTTTTATTAAGCATCAGGATGATATCGAAGCATTTCCAAGGATTTTCACTGTAGGGATCTTCACACCCTCAGACTTTCCCTTGCTTCCAGCTCAGTGAACAGCAGTAGCACTGGAACAAGGAAACATACACAGGCAAAGGCTGTTGCCTTATGCAAAAAGCCACTTATGCAAAGTGTGTATTTGGCTATTTCCCTCTATTAGGACCTAGAAGGTCAACATAAAAAGAAGAAGAAAATAAAAAAAAAATAAAAAGCAAGCTTCAGTTCATCAAGAGGCTGGATGTCGTAAGACCATTATTCACTAGAGGAAGATTTTTCAGTCCCTAGAGGGAGTGAGATTCCCTCCCCCACTTTCTTCTAAGATGCAATGATTACTTATTCCCGCTAACCTTTACACAGTGGGGACAGCAGCCACACTTCTCACCACCGCTGCAAGGGACAAGGACATCCCGACACCGCCGGTCCCAGGCTGCAAAAGGTTTCTCCAAGCCAACCCAAGCCCAGATGACTCGCCCAGCGCTGTGCCAGGGGGAACGACCTGGCAAAACCTCCCAGCCAAAAAGCAGGGGGCGAGGAGAACCAGAGAGGGGCAAGAGGGTTTTCCAGCTCACATCCTCCAGCCAGCCCCACAGCAAATACCAGCAGCTCCTTACCTTTCTATTCCTCCCGTGCCTCCTCCAGCGGTTCCTGGCCGGGCTGCCAGCAAGGCAGCCGCACTGCAACACCCCGAGGGGAGCGGTGGCGAGCGGAGTCATCGCCACCGCCCACCAAACAGACAGGTACTTGGAAAGCTGCCCTCGGCCCGGCAGCCCGGCAAGGGGACCAGGGACTACAACTCCCAGAAGGCCCCGCGCTCCCCTGCCCCTCTCCCCCCCACCCGGCTGCCCCTCGCCGCGCACGCTGGGGGTTGTAGTTCCCCTGGGGCAGCAACACCCGCCCCCCCCC
>JAAWXA010000005.1:53111597-53134646 GCA_038090715.1 Florisuga fusca | reverse complement strand
AAAAAAAAAAAAAAAAAAAAAAAAAACAACCAACCAACCAAAAAAAAACCAACCACACCAAAACAAAAAACAACCAAACAGCACAAAAAACCCAACCAAACAAAAAAACGCCCAACACACACACACACATATATATATATGTCTAAAAAAAAGCAAAATTCAGCAAATATTTTTGTCTACAGCAAGGGGAAAGTGGGAGTTCAGTACACTTGCAATGCACTTTCTGGTTCTGGTGGAGGTTTGGTTTTGCTGGGATGGAAGGGAGAAAAACGTGGAGAAAGGCTCATAAGCAAATGTTGACAAATAACTTCGCAAAATCGGACGGGAAAAAAATTAAATGTTCCCATACACTAATTAGTTAATGACTAGCCTGAAGCCTACAAATGTGCCTATACTTAACTGTATCCTCCACTGAAGTGAATGCAATTGAATCTCATACTCCAGTTGCTCCAGAAACTCAAGGCCTCTAGAAATTATAAGCATGGCTTAGTAATGGTGAGATTTTAGAAATAATTAAGGGCTTAGTCACACTGGGAGTTGCTGCAGAGTAGCTTCACTTCATAACTCCCCTCTCCTGTGCTGGACATGTATTTCCCACTAATACTGCTTTATTCTGAATTAATTTGCACGCTGGGGGTGGGGACTTTCAGTTTACAAGCTACCTTCACCTGATTGCTAGACTTGTGCAAAGTGATCCTAAACTACATGGGGTTTTTTACCTTGTCTTTACCTTTTTACCTTGGGCATTTCTTCCCCAAAGCTAGGTATTTCTCTTGGAAACCAGTATTGAAGTTTCTCACAGCATCACTGCTGTCCTGAATTGTGGAGATCAACAGGAACATAAATGCCACAAGACCCACCAAAAAACCTCTTTGGAAACGTGGCCCTATCTGCCTAACTGGGAATATTTGTTTTTCTAACATCAGGAGGGAAGCTGTGTTGGAGGACATCTCTCAGACTAAAATCTCCTCTTAGTAATTAGTCCTCGTGGGCAGCAAGTTTTAATGATGCTTCATGAAAAACATAGAATTCATGATCTTTCTAGAATGTAGTCAAAGCTTTTAAGTTTTGCCCAAAGTTTATTAATTATATATGCATCAAAAATGTGAACAATGTCAACGTACAATGAGCAACAGGAGTTCCTCAGAGACCAGTAGGCACTGAGCTCATGGACATACCAACAGTCTCCTTCACCTGAGGTGAAGCGAAGGAGAAGCAAAGGTCCTAGAGAATGGAAAATAACAATACATGAGTGATGGAGGAGCTCTTAGTCCACAGGCAGGTGGTACACATGAAGACTTCACTTCCACACAGCACGCAGCCAAATCTGTGCAGTCATATGGCAGTGCTGATAAATGAAGAAGACTTCCCAGAGCTCGGGATGTGATGCAGAGGCAGACACAGAGCCCTGCCAGAACTGCTGTGGCCAGTGGGTGCCTGCAGGACTTCTATGCTCAGGTCAAACCATTGAACCACTTCTGGACTCTGTCTGGCCCAGGAAAGTTTAGCTGTTTTGCAAGGCACTACTGCCCATCTTACAGTTCTAGAGCAAGCTGGCAGCACATGAATAGCATACTTAAGCCACAACCCCAATAAGCCTTCCAGGATAATTGAGATTCTACGGTATGTAAGATTTAAAAGTAAGTTTTTTGTAGAATTGCTAGAAAAATGTGAGTTTTGACCTAGCACTTTTCATTCCAAGATTTCTGAATAATCTTTTTCAATGCGGGTTTAGGGGGAAAAAAATAAAAGGAAAGCAAAATGAAAGAGTATGTTCTTTTGACTTCAGTTCAAATTCAATTGATAGAAGATCTATTAATCACCAACATTCAATTTGCATTGAGAATGTCTGTACTAAAGAGACATAGAAAAGCTGGAACGGATTGCTTCCAAAGGTCTTCTAGCAATAAGAGAGGAGCTATGATTGTTTTCTTTTTCTTTTTCTTTTTCTTTTTCTTTTTCTTTTTCTTTTTCTTTTTCTTTTTCTTTTTCTTTTTCTTTTTCTTTGTTCTGAACTCTAGCATTTTTTTGACTGAGCTGGTATCTCTTTATTAAAAACAAGCCCTAAGAGAAGTGCTTTTGTGAACACACAGGTTTATTACTTATTCCACCAGGTAGTGTGTTTGTTCCTGACTCTGTGAAGACTTGCACAACCAAATCCACTATGAATAAGTCCACTGAAATTGCTAAGGTCTGTCTAATGTTTTCATCTTCCTATTTCCCAGAACAATAATGGTCTCAGTCACCCATTATTTGCAAGAATTCACAGATAAAATCAGAATAAAGAGGAAGCATGGGTAATATAGCTCCAGACTCTCCTATTGTTTTGTTTGAGTAGGGAAATCCACTGGAGACTAAACTTTCTGTAAACATCAGTCTGAGAGTGGCTGCCCCACTTCCCTCCCTGAGGGGCCATCTGACATGGGGAACCTCAGCCCACCCCGTTTACCTCACCACCTCTAACACAGAGCTTGAAAGAGATGCCATCTGGAAGGACCACGGGAGGATGAACATGATGTTTTTCCCATATGGAAAAGAGAAGTAAAATCCAGGTGCAGATGGATTTCCCAATAGCAGAAGGCAGGATAAGAGGAAAAGCCATTTACTGTGGTAATGTGGCAGAGCTAAAAAATCCTGCTGCCTTTCACAGGGGAGTGTTCTTGAACTGGTCTGTGTCATGTTGTGCAGAGATGAGTGAGCCAAATTTCCAAAGCCGTTCAGCCTCAGACATGAAAAAACTTTCTTTGTTGCTTCCATATTTCACAAAAAACGGATATTTCTTCAGCATGTTCTCTTATAAACCTAGTAGGCACAAGAAGAATGAGGGTAAAGCCAAAACAATAACCTCCCAAAGTGCTGAGCAGCAAACCAGAGAGGCAAAGTGCTCCTGTTTCTCCTGAACACCTTTCACAGCTGCACCCTGATTTCCTGGCCACTTGCTGAGACAGAAGCTGATGCTGCCATCTCACCCCATCCCCAGCAGTGTCCCACTCTGCCGGGCAGCCTCGGGGCAGTTGTGGGGCACTTTGCACTTCTACTGGGACTTGACTGACTGCAAGTGAACAGCGAAATCGTGTTCCCAAGCAGTAGATCAGATGGTGAATACTCAAGGGTGCACAATACTTAATTTGCCCTCTTGTAACCTCGGTGACATTTTAGAATGTAGAGGGAAGCTCACGGGAGGGCAGTTCCCCATCCTGTGACCCAAGAAAAAGGGTTGTTCCCCCTCCTGTTCCTTGGGAAAGTTCTGCTGTTCCCACCCCTCTTCCTTGTGGCAGATGAAATGAAGCCATGGAGGATATCTGGGCTGGGGAAGCCACAGGAGGAGCTGGAACCCACCAGGCAAACTTGGGAGGCTCCGCATTGATCTTGCCAGCAGATGGAGCAGGGCTGGCATTGGAAGAGCCAGCTGCAGAAGCAGGAGGACCTCCTACCTCCATCCATGCCTGCCTCTCTTGCAGGAGGAGCTTCTCCTGCCCTGACCCTGCCCCTGCCCCGGAGGCAGTCTCACCTTTCTTGATGGAGGTCTTTCTCCTTCCCTTCTTTAGCTGGAGGACCCATCCCAAAGCTCTGTAAAAATCTCTGCAGCAAGGAGGGTTGATGAATATATAAGTGGTTATCCCTGCTTCTCAGCTGGTGTATGCATGTCTATACTCACATGGCCAGAGATACACAACTACCATTTTGGTCTTTGTGGACTACCTTGAGTAGCTGGAATGCTTCCACGTACTTGCACTCACCATTTCTCCTAAACTGGTTTACTGTCATTGTCTGAAGTGGCCAGCTATGATAATTTCCACTCCCATTTCTAGTTCTGCTGTATTTAAGCCAGGATCAACACAAAAGATAGGTATGTTCACATCACGTCAACCAGATTCTTAAGGTGAAAAATCAGAACTGAGAGTGGAAATTGAAATGGAGATGTAGTGCTTAGTCCCGGACTCAGGAATCAATGGAAAAATAACATTCTGCCTTCTCTCTCCCCTCCTTGACATCTCCAAGACTGATTCCCCTTCCCAGTGCCCATTTCTTCATCCCTTTCACTTGTTTTTTTGGCGAGACTGTGAGACATAGGTCCTTCTGCAGCTTCCACCCCTCAAAGCCATTTCAGAGAAAATACTCTTCCCTTGATACGTAGGTGCACAACAGTGTGTTGTTTCCACCACACGACCTCTGCAGAGGCATATAACACGGTGGGTGAAGGTGAGCCCTGACCACTGCATTTTCATCTGCCACTCTGAAGAGGGACATGTCAGACCCCAGCACGCTGAGCTGCCTCAGTGGGTCAAGGAAAGTGCCAAGGAAACTCCTCCACAGACATTGGTCTCCTCGTGGTGAAGGTGCTGGTGAAATAAGGCAGTCCAGGGCAGGAGAAGGGATGGCAGGCTCCGATTCCTCCTCAGCAGGCAGCGCTCAGCCAGTGGATAACACAGACACAGTGCTGCTAATGTGTGCATGGTTCAATGCTAATGTAAAGACAGACAGGTTATCCTATGAGTAATGTGAAGTGCTGTGCAGGATGCAACATACTGTACAGAATAAATACCATCTTGTTTGCGGAGGGGGGCATTTACAAGTAACTACAATATTTATGCCACATTCTTCTCTGTTTTCCCTTTTGGTTTTCATTGTTCTGCTTTTTAGAATCAGTTCATTCATCTTCCTCAAGGGAGTGGGAATGTTTCCTTTTTTTCTTGTTTTTAAAAAGCAGCTCTTTTGTTTGTGTCATACATAGGATCTTCACCATCATTAATTAAGACATCACCTGGTGTTATGCCCACAGGGGCAAATACAAGCTTTGTAAGTGGAAAAGCACATCAGTATCTCATTTGCTTAATAATAGTCTACACATTTGAGGCCAAACGGTAGTCGTGTAGCCCCAGTGTGTTCCAAAACTTCCGCACTGGCATCATTAATTTTAGCCTGTTGTATAAAAAGGAGATATGATCAAAAATCCTAAAGCTCATACCTGAGAAAGGACAGCAAGAAATCAGCATGATTTGTATTCTGTCTTACATTATTCTGGGGACAGAAACAGATCCTGCTGCAGAAAATGCCTTTGACATAGATGTTTGAGTGATCTGCTACACAGACAGTAAGGAACAGCATTTTATAAGCTTTTCATGGGGTATTAAAAAACCAAAGTGGTCAAGTTTTCTAATGGAAAACGTAGAATACTTCAGGGTTTGTACAGAGGCACCATCTGCATCAGGGTGACTGACCCCTGACTAATTGACCCTCTGTGTGTGTGTATGTGCACACGTGTGTGTGAGTGAGCGTGTGTGTGCTTCAGAGGGACATTCTTTGCTTCAGTTCCATTATAATTTCTTTAAATATTTATTACTGGAATGTAAATTCTGCTGAAAACTGAAGTCTTTGCTTTGGAAAAACCAGACCATCACCTGCCACGGGTGTTGCCGCTCAGTGGAATATCCAAGTCCCTTTTGGAGAAACAAAGGGATTTGGTTATATAAACAAGTCACTGCATGGAATTATAAAAGTGGGGGTTGGGGGTTAAAAAGACAAAAACCTGCTGACTGCTGGTTGAACTACTCCTTGGCATGTGAACTGAAGTTCTGCAGATCTAGCAAGAAACAGGAGCAATATTAAAATGAATTGGTTACAAATAATGGAAATAGTCCAGCAAGAACATTTAAAATATGCAGTCCTAAGGATGGTTTTGTTTCCAGATTGGTTTGTCTTTATTTTGAATATAAAACATTTTTAAGCTTCTTAAGGAGATTGGGGGTGGGAGAAAACATTGGCTGATTACCTTAAAGCTCAGGAAAATAAAAGTTCTCAAGTTGCTGGATGAAATAACAAACTAAAATGGGTTTATACTTCTTACATTGCTGTGAAAGCTTTACTTCTTGATCATTTCCAGACACCAGAAGCTTATTAAAAATCCACAAAGGGAAAAAAAATTTCTACATTTATATGATCTTTGAAACTTTTGGGGGGATCTCAGCTCGTTATCCGTGTAACGCAGAATAAAACTGCAACATGAAAAGTACTGCCAGCACTTGGAAAGAGATTGATCACATTGATCACATAGCCTGTGGGGTTACACTTTACACTGGAGGGTCAAAACTGGAGTAGGCTAGTGTGGATTGTCCCTGTACTTAGGTTCAGATATTTGTATCACCTTATACCACACTGTCATTTCAAGGACAGAAATAGGCTTGGAAAAATCAGATTATTGAAAGGATTAAATTAGGATCAGTGTCAGTAATCATCTATTCTTTTGTGGTGACACCAACTGAGAGAGGGAAAGTTTGGGGGAAGGGAGTAATGATGTACAAATAGTGCCTATGGGTTGTGTGAAAATGAGGAACATAAAGAAGGGGAAGGAGGGTTGAACTCCTGATAGGCAGGGAAAGCATAAGGACAGGAAAATCCTCCTTAGAAATAGCACTGGCCAAAGACCTGGTTTCACTAAAGGCTAGACATAGTGATGGAGTATTTAAATATGCAAGTTGGTTTAGTTTATTAAACTAATAAAGTCTATCTGTGCCTCTGCTCCCATACTTCCTGTCCTACCACCCGGCGTGCTCAAAGAGCCATAAAATCATCAAGGAGATGTTTGCTTGCTCGCCTGTTTTTTTTTTGTTGTTTTTTTTTAATCACATCGCCTGAATCTTCTCCCTACAGTTTCACTCCCATTATCTCCTAACCAGGCTTGAAAAAGGCACCACATGCCTGATTGCCCTATCTCCAGGGACTCTGGAGCATTCCAGGCTGAGGAACCAGCCCCTCTGTCTCCAGTTCAGCTCATGGCACTGCAGTTCCCCTTTCCAGCCCTCACTGGGCCAGTCTGCTACTGAAATCCATACGTGTATTGCCTACATAAGAGCTTAGCAAGATGCAGTTTGTCCAAGCTCTTTATCATTGCCCAAAATGCATTTCTACAAGTAAGATCAAATTTATTCAGCTTTTTGCAGGATTTTTTTCAGGATTTTCAGTTCAGAGGCTCTGTAAGTGAGATCCTGCTTCCTTGGCAAGCCACTTTCTACCTTCCTGCCCCAGTTTCGCCTGACACCGACTTCACTGATGGGGTAGGACATCCCTCTACAAAGGGACTAGGAAGCCTCTTCTGTATCTGAGTCCAAGGGCAATTTGTCGCTGGCACCTGTTGACTTTTGGGAAGTACCATAAGGCCTATTCCTTTTTCCTCTTTTTCCTTAATAAGAAGAATGAAAAATCTGATAGGGAGGGTATCTCCCTGTCTTTTATCCTTCTGTTGTCCAGCTAAGTGGACAGTGCTGGGGGACTGGTGGCAGTGCAGGTCAGGGCTTTGGGCATATTTAATAAATACACCTGACTTTAAAAAAGCTAGGAGTGAGAAGAAAGGAAAGCAGTGTTTCTTGGAATAAATAATACTTATAATAACTACCTCAAATACTGCCAAATGACTGGAGAAAAAAATTTAAAAAGCCCCCAAAACAGGGTAAACAATTTCCAACACTGTTCTCAGGTGTTTTCCAGAAAGTTAACTTTCATGCAGTAAGAAGCTAATTTTTTTTTTTTTTACTGTTGAAGGAAAAAAGTTTGATATTTGGGGTTGTGCCTTTATAACTCTTTCTCTTCAGTGTATTCCTCACAAAAGCTTGAGGTTCCTTTTTGCATTTCCCATTTGATTTTTTTTTTTCTTAAGTGTGAGATGGAGACAGGTTTCTTGGTAGGATATGTAGCAATAGGACAAAGAGTAGTGGTTTGAAATTGAAAGAGGGTAGATTTAGACTAGATAAAAGGAAAACATTCTTTAGTGTGAGGGTGGTGAGACATTGGAACAGGTTGCCCAGGGAAGTTGTGGCTGCCACCTCCCTGGAAGTGTCCAAGGCCAGGCTGGATGGGGATTTGAGCAACCTGGTCTGGTGGGAGGTGTCCCTGCCCATGGCAGGGTGGTTGGAACAAGATGATCTTTAAGGACCCTCCTAACTCAAACCGCTCTATGGTTCTGTGATTTTATGATTTAAACTTCTTCCTCTATTTCTTTAGATACAAAATGCAAATGTCTGCATCTACAAAAAATCTTAGGCACTTTTCTTTTCCTCCTTTCAGTCCTACTTCTGCTTTCCATTTTAACTTCTTGGTTAATTAGTCACATAATTATTTCCCTCTTCGTTTATGCAGCCACAGAAGATGCTTTCCTGGTCCTTGGGACTCAGCATAACCTGACCTCAGACTTGTTTGGTCTCTGCAGACCTACTGGCATCATGGAGCTGCCCTCAGCAACCCAGGGGCAGGGTGGCTGGCTCGCTTGGCCCAGGGTGCTGGATGCCTGCTTACTGTCTGCCTCGTGCACCACAGCATCTGGCAATGCACGTTCATCCTGACAGAGCCTGCCCTCAGATGGGTTGTGAGGGCAGAAGCCTGGAGAGGGGGCAAAGCAGGAGAGACACAAGCAGCTTGTGAGAGGGAAGAAGGTGACAGCATCCTGGCATCG
Organism: Florisuga fusca; assembly: GCA_038090715.1. NCBI lineage: Eukaryota > Metazoa > Chordata > Aves > Apodiformes > Trochilidae > Florisuga > Florisuga fusca. The sequence continues at coordinate 53,126,200 of JAAWXA010000005.1, read as the reverse complement.
TGGGGTTCATCCCTTCAGCTCCCACCACCGCTGCTCTTCTGCTGGGCAGCCCAAGCTGACAGCAATGGTGCTATCTGCTTTGAAGGGCTCCTGCAAGGTAACTCACTGCTATTTGTGTAATGGGCTGGAAGTCTTGAGTGAGTGGTGATACATAAAGGAAAATTCTTAGTGTAATTACTGATCCTTACAGCTTTTCATTTCAGAAAATTTGAGGGTAAGGAAATAGAAGTGTGGAACCAGGTGATAAATCTCAGTTCACAACACTTTATTTTTGCTTTCTCAGCGTGTTCAGGGGCTGCTGTCCCACAGGCAGGGCCTACCAAGGGTGCAATCCTTTCTTCTGCATTTCAAAGTATTTCCAGCTTTCTCCTTGGACAGCAATTGGAACCAACTGAACTGAAAAATAAAATACCAGAGGGGAAAAATCTTCACAGATGTTTATTTTCAATTTTTCTTTCCTTTTTTTTTTTTTTTAAATTTCAGATGTTTTGAAGAAGTGTTTCAAACACTTCTTTCTTGAAGTTGTGAGCAAGTTTACCTCTACTCTCCCGTAATCAAGCAATAATAGAAACAACACACTGCCTTCTCTATCCACATTAAAGAAGCTTATGGCTGTCCCACTTAGGAATTAGCTGCTACTGTGACCTGCATTTTTTCATCTCATCTCCACTTTCTTGTGGGTTCTTTTTCATTTCTCTGTAGTGGCAGAAAGGGAGTCCCAGTCATCTGTTTTTCTCCGAATCAGACCGAGACTTGGCCTCTGGCCACAGGTGTTGGTCAAGTGGGTGAAGGGCTCCAGTTTAGGCAGCAAAACATCTCTTTAGTATTGGTAGCCGGAAAGAATTCTTCCAATTAATGGCAATCAGGCCACAGTGGCTCTCTGGTCTCTTCTGTGAAGCTCCTGATACAAAACATTCAAAGTTTTCCATGTTCTTTAGCCAGGGCACCTTCTGTGACTATGCACAGGTTGAGAAGCAGCACCTGGTTTTGTTTCAGCTATTCCAGATGCCTCAGTTTGCTAGGTTTTGGAAAACATCCTACAGAAAAACAATTCAGCAGCAGCTACAGGCAAAGCAGACCCAGGTTTCTGTAGGCTCTGCTCCTGGTACCTTGGATCACCCACCAGCATGAGGGTCAGATGCATGATATGTTCCAAGATGAATCCATGGGCACTGGGTAACACCCTGAGGAATGGGCTCACAACCCAGTTATTTAAGAGCAGAGCACAAAACTCAGCTTTTCTCAGGTGCCTCAGAAATATGAAAAGGAGCAGGAAGAAGAGGACAAAGAAAAGTCTTCAAGTCAAAGAGGCCAGGCACTAGGATGGGTGAACAGTGTCCGCAATCAATAACATTTGTGCTTATCTTGATATTGTACCTGGCACCTAGGTACTGTAGCAATTGGAACCTCATAAATACCAATGACAGATAGTAATTAGCACCCCATAAATACCAGCAACAGATAATCTTGCCACTAGGAAGCAAGAACAAGCTTTTCATACCCAACTGGCCAAGCGAGCTTGAAGGTGAAAATAAGAAGAAGATGTAAAAAACACTGTTTGAAAACAAAGGTCTCCCTCTGCAGTCAAGCTTTTTAATGGAAATAAAGCCTAACCCCTAGCCTTGGGCTCTGAAGTGCCCCAAGTCAGTTTATATCTGCCTGATAAAAGGGTAGTTGATTGATTCATCACTGCCACAGGCTCAGCTCCAAGGAATGCATGGTGCTTAATTTTTTTTCTGGGATCCTTTTGATCTCTCCTGGAGGCTGAAGAGAAGGGTCCGAATTATGAAGTATTTTTGCAGTAAGATTGAGACCATTTCACAGAAAAGTCACCTTCAAGTCTCCAAAAATCCCTCTAGAGACACAAGGGAGGTGGAAAGCTTCTAGTATGGCATTTTTATGTCATAAAAAAGGAAAACAACAGATCTTAAAAAAATGGAAATCAAATCATATTTGGAACAACATTAAGATCTGGCTGTAGGACCTCACATTTTCTAAGTTCTAAACTAAAAACACAAGTTTCTGTGAGGCTTTCTGGAAGCAATAACAGGTTTAGAGATCTCTGCAGATCAGCTAGAGGAGGAAGACAGGCATCCGACACCAACCTAAAAAGCCAGGAATGGCCACATGGGAGAAACTTGCCTTTCAATCTGATGTGTTAAATTCCACAGTAATATTTATTCCAGGTTAACAAAAGCAGCCAGAGGTACAACATTTGCTCCCTGCCTTTCCTCTTCTGCACAGAGCTCTCTCCATCTCCCCATGTACCTCAGAGCCCAGAGAGCCTTTCACCGTGTCCTGACTACCAGACTTCTGTCACATTTGCTACCCTGCTGCTCCTGCAGCCAGACCTGTAGCTCAGAGTCTGCTGGAGTTTCAAGGTCTTCTCATCACAGCTGGCAGTGAGTAGGACTGGAACCTGCAGTTCAGTAGCTGCCAAAGGCTCCAGCAAAGCAAGACACGTAACAGGGGAAGCTCCTTCAGAGCAGCTCTTATGACCTCCTCCATAATAATATAGAAATGCAGAAGACTCTACATTTACTGACTGTATTTACTTGAGCATTACAAAATATTCAGGTGTTCTCTTTGGTATGCAATTGTCAAGGGCAGAGCTGCACATCGAGTTTCTATCTGTGTTGAAACCTCCACCAACTTAATTAGGGTAAAATGAATGGAGCGTAGTCATTATAATCTGCTTTGCAGTGACACAAACATCTATAAGCCTTGTTCACATGACAGGAGTGTCCAGATTTTGCATCCAAACTTTTATCAACAAAAGCCAGGTTTAAGGTGTAAGAGGGAAGGAGAGAAGGAAAGATCACAAGAATTGCTCAGCTGATATTGCTAAAATGCATGGAAACAGACACTAAGTCTTGCTGCCTCCACCTTTCCCAGTAGTTTCATTATGGTAAATAATTTCGCACTTATTTGAAAACTCAAGTTTCCTATGGCTGGCTGTGCTGAGGGAGCCAGCAGTGCAAGCAATGCTGGAATTCTCTTAAGTGCCAAACACTAGTGCTCAAGCCCCTTTGGTTCCAAGGAGCATCCTAGGAGGAAAGGGATGTCATCCAGAGGGACCTTGACAGGCGGGAGGAGTGGGCCCATGCCAACCTCATGAAGTTCAACAAGACCAAATGCAAGGTCCTGCATCTGTGTCAAGGCAATCCCAAGCACTGATACAGGTTGGGCAGTGACTGGCTTGAGAGCAGCCCTGAGGAAAAGGACCTGGGGGTGCTGGTGGATGAGAAGTTCAACACGAGCCATCAGTGTACACTTGCAGCCCAGAAAGCTGGCCCTATCCTTGGCTGCATCAAGAGAAGCGTGGCCAGCAGGTCCAGGGAGGTGATTCTTCCCCTTTACTTCACTCTCATGAGACCCCACATAGAGTACTGCATCCAGTTCTGGAGACCCTTTTATAGGAGGGACACGGATGTGCTGGAGTGTGGAGAGAAGGGCCACAAGGATGATCTGAGGGCTGAAGCACCTTTTCTATGAAGACAGACTGAGAGAGTTGGGGTTATTCAGTCTGGAGAGGAGAAGGCTCTGAGGAGACCTTATTGCAGCCTTCCAGTATCTGAAGGGGGCCTACAAGAAAGCTGGAGATGAACTTTTTAGGATGTCAGGTAGTGACAGGACTAGGGGGAAAGGACTCAAACTCGGGGATGGTAGGAAGTTAGGAAGAAGTTCTTCACCATGAGGGTGGTGAGACACTGGAACAGGTTGCCCAGAGAGGTGGTTGAAGCCCCGTCCCTGGAAGTTTTTAAGGCCAGGCCGGACAGGGCTCTGAGCAACCTGATCTGGTGGGAAGTGTCCCTGCCTGTGGCATGGGGGTTGGAATTAGATGATCTTAAATGTCTCTTCCAACCCTGAAAATTCTATGATTCTATGGTTCTATGATCTCTGCTTTCAGAGAGGACCTTGAACTTCTGCCTTAAATATAAAAGCATAATTGTGGCAGATACTGTAAGTGCAATGTCTATATATAATACAAGGGAAGACAATTTAAGAGAGCACAGCTACTCATTTTTAAGCAAATGCAAGAAAACTGCCTCTGTGGCTTGCTGCTTTAGAATAAGATTAAATGAATCAGTCTCACCATTTGAATGCGTGGGAAGTCAGAGACAGCAAAGTGACATCTAGAGACGGTTTATTTATAATGAAGCCCTCCTCCTGTAGCTGTTTGTGCTTCAGTCCTGAGTTCAAAAGTACCTGCCCTTTGTTTCAAATTACTCACAACTGCTACGTGGAGGCCAGGTGGATGCCTACATTGGCTTGGCTGATTATAAAGTTCATATAATTATTATTGAACTCTCTAGTGATGTTTAGGAAAAAACATATAGCTTATTATGCAGCAGCTTCAAAAGGCTCTGACTCCCCAGTCCTTCAGCCAGGAGACTTTCACAACAGGAAGAGCCTGAGCTGGGCATCACTGCCAGGAGAAGTCTGTAAGGGCAGAAGGACAATGTGGAGGCAGTGCCAGTGGATGCTTTACTAGCAGGGAACTTTGATACTTAAGCTGGTGCTCCCCACTCCTTGAGCAAAAACACCCCTGACTTTAACTCAGAGGTTTAAAGGTTTCCAAAACAAAAGATCCCAAAGATAGGTAAAAGCACTGTATCTGCAGCTGCAGTCACAAGCATGAGAAATTCAGTTTATAGTTTATCTCATTAATGAGCCAAACTGGAGTGGCACTGTGATGGGAAATAAGTTTGCCAAAGGAAAATTGTGAGTATCGCATCTCTACCACCACAGGATGTAGTCCCAAACTTTCAAAGTGTCCTTTTGACTAAGGAAAGGCAATATCTGCAAATCTGAGATAAAGTTGCTGACACAAGGACCTGGGAGTGTCTGGGTTCCTTAAAAGAAGAGCAGGAATGCTCTGTGCCCAGTCTCCAGGTGGGTAGGTCAACGAAATTGAGCTGACCTTCATACTTGAACCTTCCTTCCTTCCCCCTTTGGCAGGCTTGGCCTTTAGTCTGTAGCATCAGCCTGCACCCCTAACTGAGAAATACTATTAAAATGGCATTAAATATTAAGAGAGACAACACAGCATCTCTCACAGCGAGGGAGCTCCTGACACAGCAACTCTTTTCCTAATAAACTGCCTTGACAAACAGTTTACTTATATTCTTATTTCAATTAGATGAACTACTCTGCAACGGTAAGGATGAATGTGGCTGGGTGTTAATTATGAGATGTAGTAAATATTTATTCGGCTCTGCCAGTGTGGAAGTGAGTGGATGGCAGGGTCCCAAGACAAGACCTCATTTTTTTACAATTTCTAAAGCCATTGTCACAGGCTGCAGCTAACCACCAAGGCACAAAGCTGTTGTGTGCATCCAGCACCAATAGCTTAGCTGTTAATATTGGTACTGCATTAACAGTGATGGACATTGTAGACAGGTTTGGCTCCTATAGAGATCTGGGCTGGAAAAGGAGATGACCTCCATTAAATAGTCAAATAAGTGTAGATGTTGCAAGGGTTTTCCATCTCTGGCCAAGAGATTTCCATCAAGCTCAGGGCTGTGTCATGGCAGGTGCTGCCTGAACCAAATGTATCCCTTGGCCCACAGTACCTAAATGCATAATGTCCCTGAGCAGATCAATGGTCAAGTCATGGGCTCAGATCTCCAGACTCCTGGCTGAGTAAGAGGGCCCTGCAAAGGCAGGAGGACTGCTAAAAGGTACTGGGAAATTTAATCTAAGCAAAGAAAACCTCCATCTCTGCTTTCTTAGGAACTCAGACTGCAATTTCAAATATTTTCTGTTGACAGTGTGAAGCTCATGGAAGCAAACACACATGCTTGTCTTCAAAACACTGCTAGTCTTCTGGCCATTTGGGAAGGGGGGATAAAAATGTGTAACTTAGGAAAAGCAGTTGCTTTCCAGAAAATCCCACAGGATTCTTCACAGCACATGGGTTAGAAGCCACAAGGTTTCTTGTCAGCACATTCATACTTATAGCTGAAGTACGGAAGATCAGATGTGGCAAAGTGCCACAGGAAGTCATATTACTTTAAAGGCACTGAGTTTGTCTTACGAGGCCTGTCCAAAATTTTACCTCCATCTGCATATTTTTTTTTCCCTTATCATAACTTTCAGTATAATAAAATAATTAACACTACTCTCGTGATACCTTTCTCTGAAAAGGCTATTTCAGAGACTGAAGGATAGAGGGAAGTCCCTTCCCGTGCTGCTGAAGCCATGTCTGAGACCAAACACAGCCATTCTGTGCCAATGAGGCCACATATAAGATGGAGAGCAAGAGAGAGATAACTAAAGCTGAGTGGCAATGTGGGGTACATGAGTGGGCCAGACTGGCATTGCCCAGTGGGAATTTGGCTTGTAACTCAGCTGGTGATTAACTCCACAGAGGCTATAATGATGGGGGACCTCACCTAATGCCTCATCAAAAGACAACACACCTTGTGGAAGAGAGCATCCCTCACACAGTTCTCTACAAGCACTCTATACAGTGCTATAATCACAGCCTGCTCATACGTGATTTTTATTTTTGTGTATGTATATGTGTGTGTGCGTTGGCTTTTTAATTTGAAATAGTTCCCTCCTTTCCCTTTGACTGGTGTTCAGGAATGGATTTAAAAATGGGTGTTAAATCTAATTTCAATTCCAGAAGCACAGGGTTCGGAGTGTAAAGTGATTCCTTGCATGCCCATATGCATCCCTACAGAAATTATTCAAAGTCCAAAACAGCTGATTTACAAGGCTGAGCCAAATTGTCCTTCTAAGTGGCTGTATTTAGAGATGCGTATCTGTCTGTGGGCATTGTAACATCACTGGTACCTGTAGAGCTGCACTGGCTGGTAGCAGCTGAGACTGCCCACAGGGCTAACACCACTGGCCATCAAAAAAGTTGACTTTGTGCTGGGGAATTCAGTCCCTCCCTTGGGAATGGCACTTGGGATCAGACAGAGTGTGTGAGCTGGAGTTTAGGGGATGCACTGGTGGTTTCACCAAAGGAAGCTGAGAAATTAGAAAGTGGAAAACGGGCAAAAATTACAAGAGAATAATCTGAAAAAAAAATCTTCTTTTAAAATTGGGAAAATATTGGAGCGAAAATAATTAAATAACTTCATTAAAGCCTGGGTTGCTTTCAGCAGGATATAAGGGCTGCATTTAATCTTTGTTGTGCAGAATGGTTGGATTTTTTTTCCTTGCTCCATGCATGTCTCTTAATATAGCCTTACCGGTGGAATAATTAAAAAAGCCTGCATCACAAATGCAGTGCTCTTAAGAGCTAGGTACTGATGTGCCCTTTCCCACTGCAGCAGAGGTAGGAGGGTTTCTAGCAAACTCTGGAAGGAGGAGTCTCCCAGGAATTTCTGAGCACAAAAAATGCACGACTAGGTGCTGTTGGCGATTTTCACCAGGAGGATTTTCTTCAGTGATTTTTCCCTCCTTCCAACCAAGGACAAACCTCTGACACTTTCCCACATTATTGTTTGAAGACAGATTGAAATCTCGTGATTCTGACATAATTTTACTTTTAATTTTCACTCTGCAAATGTCAGGGGAAAAAATACCCTAAAAATTATACTTCAGAAAAGACTATAATTACTTCTAATTAAATCATGGCCCTGGTTGTTTGAAAGACTTGACCACAGCTAGAATTTCATTATCTGATAAGCACTTTTTTATATATATTTCAAAGTTTCTTTTTAAATAATAATAAGAAAAGGATCCAAGATCCTGACAACAATACCTGAGCCAACTGAAAAAGCTTGATGATGGGAAATAGTATTTAACCCCTGAAATGGAGAGGCCAAGTCATTTTTAGGGCATTTATCTCAGTGATACTCCTAATGGGAAAGCAAGGTTCAGAAATGTGATCAGATGTGGTGGTAGGCATGGATGAGGTGACCCAGATCTTTACCTCCCCCAGGGCATTAATCAAACTGTGCACTTTCATAGTACCTTTATTTCCATACGTGGGACCTAAAGAGTTTTACCAACATCTGCCCTGTTTCTCATTGCCACACTCCTGTCTTTACTGGGGTGCAAAAAGTTAAGCCACTGAGATTATATCAGCATCATCTGGCTTCATAGTGGGAATTAAGTCTCATCCCTCTGTATGTCTGCACCATAAATCTAATTATTTCCCCTGAAAGTGTCACTTACATTGCAGTGAGGGTGCCACTGATGTTCATACTGAGTAAAAATGTCTGTGGTCTTATAGAATTTTGCTTGCTGGTGCATGGATTATTTTGCTGCTGGTTTTTGCAGTCTTATTTTGAATTTCAGCTATGATGGGGTCATCAGACCCCAGCCTCACTCGTGTATGCAGTGTATTTTCCATACGCATTCAAAGATAAGAACCTTTACTCGGAACATTAAAAAATAAGCAGTCATGGTCCCTGCCCAGTTTCTGGGGCTTGGGTGGAAACTGACTGTTTCCTGACATGCTTAGGACCCCACCTGTGTCATTTGTGATTCTGTGATTTGTGGTGCTGAAGATAGAGGCCTGGGCTGGAGGGAAGGGGCAGGAGAGGCTACTGCAAAACATCTGCCTGGGAAAAGGGTCGAGTGTGGAAAGATGGGTGGTACTGAAGGGAGCTGAGTCTAGCAATGGTGCAGCAGCACCTGTAAAGCCAGTTAACACTGCAGCCCCTTTCCCTTAGCATCTCATCCAGCAGTAATCCCAAGTGTTTCAGTAGCTAGCAGTGTCGCAAAATTCCAGTCACAAGTGACAGGATTTTTCTCCAGGTGATGCTACAGAAGTAGCCTATACCAAGTGTTTGCTAATGATTAGCAGAGACGTAAGGCTGGGAATGGACATATCATAGAAGGCTGCTTCGGCACCTGCAGCTTGCACACAGAACAGGCATTCCTGCTATCCATGGAAAAATCCTCCCCCAAATATTCCGCATCACATTGGCTAGTCTCAGAGCTGATTGTATTAGGAGGAAAGGAATTGAAAACTGCAATTGACTCACCAGCAAAAATATGTGAGTGTACCCAGAAAATAAAGTAGATTCCCTCAGCTCTTACCTAATAATTTTGCTTTTAATTAAACTGTCCATTCCCGCACTGATTTACATTTAAGAAGAAAACATCTGTGCGTATTTCACTGGGAAACCTTACCCTGGTGTTCACAAAAATCTTTCGCTTTGCCTAATGTGAAAAATTTGGGGCCTGATTCTTGTTAACCATATTCTGCATTCCAGCTTCTCCGTGAAGGCAAGCAGGTATTAAAAGCTGTCATTGAAAGGGATGTGCGCACCCTGTGTTCTTACAATCTTTCTGTCAGGTTTTTTGTTTGGTTTGGTTATTTTTGGGTTTGTTTTGATTTGTTGATGTGGGGTTTTTTGGTAGTTTGGTTGGTTTCTTTAATGTACCTTACAGTCTTTCATGAATACATTTTTTAAGTTCAAACTTTCTGAAGAAGAAAACGCCATGGATGGGCAACAAGCTGAAGAAGCTACAAATCCCTTCACCTTTCTTTGGGAGAAAGAGGAAAAAAATTGCATCTCAACAGCACGTGCCTCTGGCATTGCCCCTCACGTGCTCTCAGCACAGTGGGGCCCAGCAGAGGCAGCAGAGAAGGGGAGGTGATGCCCCCGCAGTGTTTCTGGCTTGGAGAGACCAAAGGGCATCTCATGTCCATTCGTGCAGCTCTTCCAAAATGGGAATGATGCCCAGCAACCATGTTTTAAAACTCACCTGCCTTCCTTCTTCCACCTCAGTCTCCAAAATCCGTATTAATTTCCAAGTGAAAGGAAAAAGGGCCACAAATTCCCACCATTTCCAGCAAGAGGCAGTAGCTCCTGCCACTCCCACTGTGTCTGGGTTTCAGGTTGTTACCAAAACCATGTGCTTTTCTGGAGAAGCAAGTGATGTACCATCAAGATTTGCATATGTGGCACAGAAGTGGAAGAGAGCAACCCTGAGCACCAGCCCAGCACAGTATAAAGGCCACTCCTCTATTCCCTGGCTTAGCATCTGCCACCACCACCCAGCAGCCACAGTGGACACGGGTGAGGATGCTGCTGTTTTGCAGGCACACGATGCTCGGTGGCAAGGATGAAAATGCACTCAGACTGTGGATGTGTTTATGGTGGACTCAAATAAGCAAATGCAGAAGTGTAAAATCATATGATGAGACATTAATATGTGCTTCTCCAGTGCTGGCTTGCTGTCCTTTCCCGAGTGAAGGGGTGAAAGAGAAGTAGTCTGTTGGGATGGGAGTGTCTCTCTGGATTAAAAATTTTAGTGACATGTCCTGCAGTCTCAGGCACACAGAATAGATCATGATCTCTCCTGCAGAGTGACCTTGCCTTGGGGCTTCAGTGGTCATGCTGCTGATATCTGGCTCCTGACAGGTACATTCACACCATGGTTTTGGCCCTGGCTGAAGGCCTAGTGACCAAGGGTGTATGCATCATCCTTACCTGGTGCTCAGTTTTGGTAAGAATAGAATGAAGGCTCAAGGTGAGAAACCTACAGAGTGCGTTCCTGTCTGTGTAGAGCAGTGGGAAAGCACATCAAGGGGTTGTAAGCCCCAGGCTCAAATCATGTTCCCTAAGTCTCCTCTGAAGGAGGCAAGTCCCTGTGTGAGCCAAGGAGGAAGGTGAACCCCTGCTCCCTCTGCATGCCCACACACCACCAACTTCCGCTGTGAACCAGGTTTTAGCAGTCAATCTGGGCAGAGGTCAGGGCCTGTTGTGACTGGTTCTTGTTTACCAAATGCACTGTGACCTCATTTGGCAGAAACATTTAAAGATATATAGACCAGAATGGTCCTAGTTGATTAAAATATCCCCATACATTTTCCTCTCTTTGGACGCATTATCTGCAGATGAGAATCTGTAACATCCTCGGCTTTACTGAACCTGAAAGGCAATCAGGAATTGCCATTCTGGGCCAGCCAAGTAGTCCATCAAGTTCAGCACCTTACCCCTAAAAGAGGCAGAATAACCTGTGCTTTGAAGCCAAGCAGCTTTGGCATTTGCATAAGTACATCAGGCACTGGTTTAGCTGCTCCAGCATCCCCCTCTGTGCTCCACCCACCAGCCACAGGGTCTGGAAGCACCACTTCCACCACCAAACCACACAAAGTGTGTCCTGCAAATCCATCCCACTGACTCCTTACTCTTTTATTCTGTTAGGGAAGTGGGGAGTGAGTTTATTTTAAGTTCCTGCATCATGATAATGTTGATGGATGTGGAGTTAATGGAGGCCCAATAACTATAGGGTATCTCAGGGTGAAATGGAGAGGGAGAAGAACCCATCAGTGCAGTCTCACACCATAGTGGTCAGTTTCACTGTCCCCCATTTGACAGCCAAGGAGAGTAAGGGTGGTGTGGCTAATCTGGAGTCACGCTGCAGCAAAATCTAGTGACAAGAAGTAAAGCTGTTTTCTCTAGGAGCCTGCTCCTCTCCTCTGGTTGTGTCCTCTGCTCTTCTCTGATACTTCTCTACATCTCCTCTATAGCTCTGAGACTTGCCTTCATGGCTTCATGGCTGCCTCTCTGATAAAGGGCATGATGGTTGGCTGGGACCACAGGCATTGGTAGCCTCACAAAGCAGATAATGTTCTTCATCATAAAAGAGGGGAGCAGCACAGATGACCAAAAATGTGTTTTGGAAACATGTGAGATAATCAACTCAGTGCATAGAGACAAACCCTGAGGGTCACTGTGGCTAAATTAGAGAAGGGTGAGAAGCAAGCTCATATATTGCATTGGCTGCCAGCTGCACAGCTTGCCCTCCAGCTCTGGCCTAGACTTCCCAGCGTTCTAGCTGGAGGCAGCTCCATTTCTGTCCAAGATTTGGTGATGGTTCATCCTGACATCAGTTTCAAAATTAAGTGAGGATGTTAGTAGGTTTTGCTCCCTCTGCTGTACACACTCCTCCAGTGCTGAGTCTTTGCACCCTCAACCACCCCCACCTGCCCTGCCTGCCACTCCCTTACACATTGAACACGGATCTTCAGCTTCATATTGTAAACAGAATGCTAATGGACCGTGAGACAACACTCCTGTTATTTCAAGCATTTTTCAGCGCGGTAAAAAATTCACCCAAAATGCTGAAGGTATCCTGTGACCTAGGGGGCCTGCAGGAGCCTGGGGATCATGTCCTCCACGATGCAAATATGGCCATCCTGCTCCATCACCTTGGCCTGATTTTATGTGCCAGGGCAGGCACTCTCTGAGCACTCAGGGCCAGCCAGGCAGGAGTGCTTGTCTCTCACTGTAATTCCCAAATGAAAGTTTCCTCTTGCTTCCTCTTCCTCCTTGAGACATCAACAGGAGAGAGCAGGTGTTGAACCCAGACACGATCAAATCCTTCAGTGAGAGAGGTCTGGGCTGGCACCAGCAGCTATTCTGGGACAAGAGGAAATGTAAAGAAAGCACATCTTCACTGGTCTGGCCCCAGACTGCTCACCGGTAAGGAGTTCCAGGCAGGCAGATCCAGACGGGAGTTAATGCAGGACCACAGCCCGAGGTTTTGTTCCCACCTTTGCCAGAGGCTTTGCATGAGTCTCAGCTTCCTTGCCTGTGTAAATGGGTACCTGGTGGCTGACCTTCCTTTGTACAGCCCCTCTCAGGTAAAGGGGCTCCGAATAATGTGGCGTCACCGACAGCTTTCCTGTATGTACTGACTAAACTGATGCTCGGTGGGTTGGTGTTCCCAGCAAGAGATAAACTAGAGAAATGGATCTTTTAAAATAAAAAAGGGGGAAAGGAGGGGTGGGGGGAGCAGTGGCTGTCAATCTCAGTAAGTAAACACTTCTTTGATGTGGTTCCTTTTAAAAAACAAAAACAACCCGAATCCTAAAAGCAACAACGTATGTTTATTTTAAATGCATCCGCTAAATATTTATACTGCAAGTAAGCTAAAAAAAAAAAAAAAAAAAAAAAAAATTGGAACTTTTTGTCAGTGAACCAGATTGTGAAATGCCTTGAGGGAATAGAAGATTTATTTGGGGAGAGGGGGAGAGGTAGGAATTTTCCATGCTATTGTAAAACACGAGCTCAAATTATATGATCCCACAGCCAGTGAATTGGAAAGCTTCAATCAGCTGCCTTTTTTATTTTTTTTCCTTCCTCTCTTTTCTGTAAAGAGGAGGGGGGGAAAGACAGAAGTGTTTCACCAACTTCTGTTGACTGTTCCTTTTTTCTCCTGATTGAAATGTGTTGTTAAACAAGATCCCACATAATCTCAGCAGAGGGTTTCTCTCGCTCGCTCTCTCTCCTTCTGGGAAGCTGCGATCAGTGCCATCGGCGCTTGATTATTTGCAAACTCCCTTCGCTGCCCTTTTTTTTTTTTTTTTTTTTTTTTTTTTTTTTTTCCTTTTTTTTTTTCCTCCTCTCCGTCTCGGTCTCCGTCTCCCTCTCTCTCCCTTCATCTCTCTCTCCCTTTCTCTCACCCCCAGTGCAACTTTTGCAGACGCCCCGGCACACGCAGCCATGCCGCGCTGAGAGCGGGGGCACCGCGCCAGCCCCCCTCCTTCCCTTCTTCCCTTCCTCCCTCCTTCCCCCCCAATTCCCCTCGCATAACCTTCCCTTCCCTTCCCTTCCCTTCCCTTCCCTTCCCTTCCCTTCCCTTCCCTTCCCTTCCCNCTGGGGTTTCAGTGCCGGTGCCGATCAGAACAATGAGGTGGACGAAGCTTGCCCTGCGCCTCCGTGTGTGTGTGCGTGTGTGCCTGCTTGCCTGCCTGCCTGCCAGCCTTGCTTGCCTGCCCCTTGCTGCAGTTTTCCTTTCCAGAACCGGCCACCCCGCTCCTTTCGCCGGTTTCCTAAGAGTTCTCTCCGCCTGGGCTCTCCTCCGGGGCTTGGAGACCCCGCGGGCAGCGGCAGCGGGGACGGGGCTGCCGGCAGCCGCCTGTCAGCTCCTCCGTATTCTCCTTCAGCCCAACCCGGGCTGCAGCGAGAAGCCCAAGTGCCCTAACTTAGTTTTTTTTCGGGTTATAAAAGAAAAAAAACACAAACAAACAAAATACGAGGGTTAGGGAAGGAGTTGTGTGTTAGATGGGTGCGTATTTCAGGGTGGCTGTTTAAAAAAAAAACAACAACATATAAAATCAGAAAATATATCGGGGCTGATTTAAATCCCCTCACGATGCGTTTATCGTCCCTCGGTAACCCTCCCGGCTCGGTGCTGACCGGGAAGCGTTACATAAACCGGAGGGACATCCATCCGGCGGGCGCTTTATCCCGACAAGGGACCGGTCGGTCCGTGGCGGCGGAGACCCAGGCGCCCGGCTAAGGGGGGCAACTGGGGGAAGGGGGGGGTGGGAGACGGCACAGGCACGGGGACACACGGTACTTTTCTCCCTTTGGCGAGGCCGGTAAAACTTATCTAAGGAGAAAATCGAGCCCGGGCTGCAGCGGCCGAGAGGAGGGCGCTCGGCGGGTGGTGTAAAGTTACCGGCCCGCCGGGTTATTTGTGGGCAGCCCCGGGCTCACCGGCGGTGCGGAGTTTGGACCCCGCGAGAGACAGGCAGACAAAGAGGAGCGTTTTAGGCAGCGGGGGAAGGACGGCTGTCCCTCCCTCGATCTCACCGCTGCCAGGCGCCGGGCTGCCCGGGGGCTGCGGCGCCGCCGGGCGGAGCGGAGAGGACGCGGTAGCGGCGGCGGGGC